>OZ010594.1:98956217-99046217 GCA_963932145.1 Acanthosepion lycidas | reverse complement strand
AATAAATATTTCCTCAATTTCTTTCCAAGCTTTTACGAAAATTCACAATTACCGTCCAATATACACCGGCATATTCGCCAAACCATCCCGTCTTTTTTTTTTTCTCAAAATTTAAACTTATTTTTCATTAGTTTCACTGGTGTCTTCATTGCATTACATCGTATTTGATTTTACATTTCAAAATATCTTTCCTCATTTTTTCCCAATTCAGATGGATAGAACTGGTTCATTCTGGTCTCCGCTATTTGATAAGCAGGCTAACAGGATAAAAGAATACGAAAGGACGGCTTTAAATCTATTGATATTCCTATGATAGGGAAAAGAAAGCTCGCTTTCTTTGTGTTGTTAGCGAAGTTAAAGAGACGCCGCGGTTCGGATACAATTTTCAACGCAGTATCTCAAAGTACTGTAAAGGAAAATAATGAATGATGTAAAAAAATTAAAGAAAAGAAAATAACCAATACACAGAATACGAAGAAGAATTTTTTCTTGAATATGGTAAATATAAATGAAAAGGAAATATATATATAAAAAAAAAACAAAACTCAATAACAACTATGTAGGATGGATGAAATTAGAAAACCTATAAAAAATATAAAATACAATGAACTTCTTTCACATACAAACACAGTCATGCACTCACACACACACACACACACCCACACACACACACACACACACACACACACATATATATATATATATATATATATATATGTGTGTGTGTATGTGTGTGTGTTTGTGTTTTTGTGAGGTTGCCTCTTTCATTAGATATGATGGACAAGAGATGTGTGATTTTTTATTCAATTATCTTTGTGTCATTATAAGATTTCTTTTTTGAGTTCTGTGTCTGTGGAGAAATTGTCTATATTTTAGCCATTTTCAAGTGGGAGATGGAATTTTTCATGCTAACTAGAATATATATATATATATATATATATATATATATATATATATATATATATATATATGAGGTAACGATATATATTTTAAATTTGTTATAAGAAATTTAGTCCTATGAAGTCCGAAAGAACGAAATGCATCACAATATTACATTTCCACCTTGTCATAAATTTTTCGAAATATATATATATATATATATATATGTGTGTGTGTGTGTGTGTGTATGAATAAATATAAGTAAATATGTATGTAGATGCTGACAAGCGTACAATTATATTATATGAAATGAGATAGCGTTTACATATTACAATAAGTGTGTATTCTAGACATACTGTTATATATTTATGTAAGTTATTCCTAAACTATAAGTATAGATATAGCTTCTATGTAAAAGGTAATAAAATCTATTTTACTTGCTCTCCCGTACACCATATTACATATATAGATACACACACACACACACACACACACACACACACATATATATATATATATATATATATATATATATATATATATATAATACATTATTTTAAGACATTTTTATGTTTATACATTCTTTTTTTTATAGATACAAATATTTACGTAAATGCTCTGTTCATGATAAACAGTATTAACAATATTTACTGGCCTGAATGGCCGAGACATTATCATAGAAAATATGCGTCCTTCGACAGGAATCGAACCTTTATCCTATACGGAACCGTCATATAGCCTAGTCTGTCCAGTGTTGTTTGAGTCTGTGAGGATACCGAGGAAGCTGTTTGAGTTCTGACGAAATATGTACCCATGCATTCTCTGCCTAGAACCGCCAAACACTAAACAGAAATATGCAAAATGCAAGAAATAATAATAATAATAATAATAATAATAATAATAATAATAATAATAATAATAATAATAATAATAATAAAATATTTGATTTATTTGTCTTACTAACAAATCAACTGTCGAAAAATTTCAGTTGAATTCCATTCAGTTTATTTCGTGGATTATCAATAAAAACCGTAAAGGCAAGCGACGTTTGTGCAAAGGCAAACATACAGTCGAAATATTATACACTGTTTCTATCTTTCTCTTTTTCTTTTCTGAAATAGCACTCTTCTCTAAGTGTTGTAATAATAATAATAATAATAATAATAATAATAGTACATCTCCAGTTTGTTTTAAAGAATAAGCCACCAAATATAGATACTTGGCGACACCCTTATTCTGAGAACGTCTGAGCGAAGTGAGTTACTAGACTTGAAGGTATTTTTAACTAGTTTCATACGCTTCTTTTATCAAAAACTGTCACCTTATTGCGCATATTTGGCTGTGATGCTTGTGCCTGCTATACCAGTATCAAACTGAATGTCATGATGGATATAATGGGTTTCGTATACTTGAACATGAGTTTTAACATTTTGGCGAACTTCGCTCTTACCCAATAATAATAAGAATAATAACAACAAAAACAACAACAACAGCAATAATAATAATAATTATAATAATTATAAGGAACTAACAAAAAATGAATATACCCAGAGGCATAACAGGGTAGCGACATATGTGTACTGGAAGATATGCAAGAAGCAAAAAATCGAAACCACTGAGAGATGTTATAAGCACAAACCAGACACAGTTACCCAAAATATCGATGTACCTATCCTCTGGGATATGACAATTCAAATTGACGGGGAAATAAATGATAACAGACCTGATATTGTCATAAAAGGCAAGAAATTCAGGGAGTATATGCTTGTTGACATGGCAGTGCTTTCTGAGAGAAACTCCTACGTGGAAACTATCGAGAAATTGTCCAAATACAAGGACCTGGATATCAAGATTAACAGGATGTGGGGAATGAAGACTGAAAATGTACGAATAGAAATCGGAGCTCTGTGCCTCCTGAGAAAAGGAATGGAAAATGTTGCTAACAGTGTCCCAGGTAACATCAATATTCAAGTTGCACAGAAAATCGCCCTACTAGGAACATTGCATCCCAGAAGACTTCACCTTACCTGAAAATGAAATGGCCTTGGCCTTTTTGGGGCAGATGAGGAAAGGGGTACCTTGTGGTAGGAAACGTTCAAGTAAACTAGCTTGATTTACTTCAAACAATGTCCGATTTTTCCGTGATGGGATCAATGTGTGTCAGAAGACGTGGTACCCACAGAACAGAACCCTTCCTCCTGGCAAGTTCATTGTGCAGAACATTCTCAACACTCCCACGAGATATGCTATTAATATTAGCTATTTGATTTATAGTCAGTCACTTGTCATCCCTCACTATGAACGCTATCAATGTTTTCCTCGCTGGTGTCAGGGGTAGGATGTCTAGACCTTCGCTCATATTCAGATGCTCACTTTTGCACTGTTGATAAACCTGCGGTGCCAGCCACCATTTAATATATACATAAACAAACAAGCGCATACATACACACAAAGTCTGAAGTAATACATTTCCCTCTAACTCAGTCTACAGAACTCATACTCTGGGCTGAGGCATAAAATAGTAAAGTTGGAGACAAAAAATGATTAAACTTTTAAATAATCAGATTGTTATAAGGATTAATTGAAGTTTTCGGAAATTATTCGGTAATAAAAGGACTTATTTTTTAAAATATATAAACAATTCTACGTCTATCATGCAATTAAAATATACACGTGGAACCAAAAAACTGGATAAATGTGAAATGGAAATACATCCTTGTGTAAATTAATTGAAACAAAACTATTAATTCCATTATTTTTTCCGTATTTTTCCAATGAAACAAGACTCATTGCATATGTTAGTACTTCGTATGTCCTTTCCACGAAGTAGCTCCTTGCAGATTGACCACATATCCTCGATTGGATTTAAATTAGGAGAGTTTCTGGGACACTCTATAGTAATTTGAATTACTCACTGGTAAGGCTTGCCAGTGTGTTCGTGCAGCGTTAAAACTTTCGTACGCTTCCTTGAAGTAATGTCCATCGCAGACATTGGCTGTAGGACAACTAATTGACAGTCGAGACAATAGTGTCTGGGCGTGATAATAAGCTGATGCAATAACGAATGACGCAATATTTTTCCAGGCTAAACAAACTCCATCATACACCCCGAAAATAGAATCATATTACTGCACACCACTGCAAATGACCGAATCCGAGGAAAATAGAGAATTCGATTGCATCTCAAATCTCGTCTCTCCACTGGGAGAACTGGAGACCCATCTCAAATCTCGCCTCTGCAATTTGAGAACTGGAGACCCATCTCAAATCTCATCTCTCCATTGTGAGAACTGGATACATATCTCAAATCTCGTCTCTCTAATTCGAGAAATGGAGGCCTATCTCAAATCTCGTCTCTGCACTGGGAGAACTAGAGGCCTATATCAAATCTCGTCTCTCCACTGGGAGGACTGGAGGCCCACCTCAAATCTCGTCTCTCCACTGGGTGTGGCACCATTTAACGAGGCAGAAAGGGAAAAGAAAGAAAAGTAGAAAAGGAGAGGCTAAGGACCGAATCGTGAGTGATAAGCAAGAACACACACACGGCTAAGAGACAATGGATAAAAGGATATTTTGATAAGTAACAAATGGCGAAAGAGTGTCATTACAATGACAGGGAAATTCTGAGTAAAAAGAAAGGGAAAGAAGGAAAGAATCAGATATGTTTTGGCATCGGCTGTGTTATCTAAGGATATGAAAACAAACTATTGGTACGGGAAGACATCTTATTATCAACTACAGACCGGCTGGCCAAAGAAAAAAAAATTCAAATGAAAATGTTATTTCGTTAAGTGACGAAAAACAGGCAACTAAAAGGACTTGGACAGATATGAAAAATTAAAAACCACCCACGAGCGTCCGACGGAACATACTTGGCCTGCGATAATAAAATTTTGTTATCAGGAATTTGTACCGAAGGAAAATGAATGTGTTTTTTTTTCTTTCTTCGAGGCGACAGACTGGCTGGAACTTTGGAGATGTTTCTTTAAAGGACCGTGTTAAGAAGACCACACATTCTGATAATTAGCGATAAAATACCTGACGTAAACCACGTGTAGAACAAGAGTTATGACCGCCATTGTCATATTGTCCCGTTCGCGGCTGGAGAAATGATAAACCATTAAGGGGAAGAAAAGGGAAAGAGAAGAGATAATTTTTTTTTTTTAAGCAAGCTATTTTTTTTTCTTCCTGAAACAAAGCCGCAGATTCGTCCACGCCCGACTAAGACATCATTGGTCGAGTGGTGATCACGTGATGTACGAGGGAGACTGTTGCAGCCCATCTGGAGGATGAGTAAGATAGGTTGCCACGAAGATGTGGGGAGGGCAGTTCACGCCCCTCTGAAGTATGATGAGAAGGTGGGAGTGAGGAAAGGTTCCCAAAAATGGAAAAAGGTGGAAATTCCTAACCAGAGAGGTGGATATGTATTTAGAATTATCGAGGAACCCCCCGGCGCCGACAAACTCACCCCGGTTTTGGTCGGCGCCCATATAAACGAAGCCACAACGAGCAGAAATGAGTCGAGTCCCAGCAGTTCCCAGAGTCAGTCTTCGGTTGAGGCAAGCCTCGCAGATAGCTGACCAGGATTCACGCACATTCCGGACCCATCTTCAAACCAAGAACAATTATTTTGAAGAGCGACTTAGATCCAGATCACCGAAATAAGTTTTTCTTTTGACTTTCGTCCAAAGACCCACCGAAACACCAATTTCTTAGAGAGCAGACGACTTGAAGTGTTAAAACTTGCCTAGCGGAAAACGACGTGTCACAATCCATAGAACGGGTCGGGAGATAAATGCAGTCCTATGTATCGAACAACTAGACATCAAGTTTTTTACCTTTTTCTTTGATATTTTGAACTTTTGAGTTTTCATTTTATTGCCTTTTATGCATATTTGTGTGGTATCACCCCCGTTGAACTCGGTTTGCAGTACGGCCCCGACGACTGATTGATTTCCTCTGCCTAGATCAATTCACAACGTGGGTAGGCAGACTGGGAATCAAAGTAGGACGTCACAGTTGGTGCCGTGGTAGACTGGGATAGAACGACACGGTTGGCGCTGCGACCAGGGGACGACGTCACAGGGGGAACTGGAGGTCCATCTCAAATCTCATCTCTCCACTGTGAGAACTGGATACCTATCTCAAATCTCGCCGCTCTAATTTGAGAACGAGGCCTATCTCAAATCTCTTCTCTGCATTGGGAGAACTGTAGGTCTATCTCAAATCTCGTCTCTCCAGTGGGAGAACTGGAAGCCTATCTCAAATCTCGTCTCCATACTAGAAGAACTGGAGCCCCATCTCAAATCTCGCCTCTCCAATTTGAGAACTGGAAGCCTATCTCAAATCTCGTCTCTCAGCTGTGAGAACTGAAGGCCTATCTTAAATCTCGTTTCTCTCCTGGGAGCGTATGTATATATTTTTTATTTAAGGTTTGGGTCTACAATAGTACGCTGCTCTAGTTGGCTCATGAATTTTTTGCCTTTTTGCATTTGGAATAACTTTTCTTTATTTAATAGAAAGAAGTAAAAGATATATTTATTTTATTTACTCCATACTTCCTATATTATTTTATGTTTCTGTTACAAAAACAACATTTACTTCTGTGAAATTCACTTGCAAAATGGAATTTCGGAAAATTGGCCAAGTTATTTAGAAATTAATTTAACTTCAATGTAAAAGATGGATTTAAATTTATTTCTTTTGGACTCTTCTATATTATTTTGTTTCCATTACAAAAACAAACATTTATTTATGTGAGATTCAGTAGCAAAATGTAATTTAGGAAAATTGGCCAAATTATTTAGAAATTAATTTAACATTTTTCACTTAAAGTTAATTTAATATTTTCTGCTATGAAAACTTTTATTCATAAAAGCAAATACATTAAATTAAAAATCCAACATTACTTTTGCGTAATCTTTATTCCTCTTTCTAAAAAAAATGAAAAAAATGTTAAATCCTATACCAAGATAAAACATTTTAATTTTATTTGATTTAAGAAGTAATTTGTTAATTTGATTTGCTCCAGTCTTTCTTTCATGTTACAAACTCGTTCCAAGAAAGTTAATTTTAACGTTTTATTTTAATTTTTGACTGACTTTTCTTCGGAAAACTTTTGTTTTTGATCTAGTTTTTACTCCGAAATTTATTTAAAAATATTATTATTTATTACCAAAAGTTATTGTAATATTTTTCTCTATGATACTGTTATTCATAAAAACAAATATATTCGTGATGAAAGGTAATTTATATGAATAATTTGTGTTTTCCATTCTAAAAATTTTATATAAAAATATTACTTTAGTTTACCCCCCGAAAAATAAAATATGAACAAAGCTGATATGATATACTGTAAAATGAAAATTTAATTTATCAAGAACGTTGTTTTGTAAAGTTAATTTCATAATTCAATCAATAAGTTTAATCCGATATTTTTAGATATTGTAAACGAGGTCGAAATATGCGATAATCTGATCGGTTCAATAGGGTCAAACTGACCGCTGATCATTAAAATTACCTTAAATCTGATATTAATTGGGGCAAGGAATGGTTTATTAATTTGAACCCCCCAAAAAAACAACAAAAAAAAAACAACAAAAAAAAAACAACAAAAAACAAAAAAACCCCAAAAAAACAAAAAAACAAAAAACAAAACTGCTCTCTCTTAATCGTCTGAGAGAACCCTTTTTAATTTCCATCAGTGTAGCTGATATTAACCAATAAGAGACACCTACTCGGACTAAAGCTTTCCGCTGACATGAACCGCAAGGATTATCTAAATCATTTGCTATGTCTGAGGCTACGAAATTTGGTTCTCTGTATCGTGCTAGACAATTTTTTCTAGACATTTTGCTCTTATATATATATATATATATATATATATATATATATATATATATATATATATATATATATATATATATATATATATATATATATATATATATATATATATATATATATATATATAAAATCATTTATTCGAAAATTATAACATAAAAATATTTATTTGCCATATATATATATATATATATAAAACCAAATATACGATTGGTGTATACAGAATAAATTACAATAATCAACAAATACTATTCTGAATAGACCAATCCTATATTTGGTTTTATATATATATATATATATATATATATATATATATATATATATATATATATATATATATATATAACTCTACCATTCGTCCTTTCTTTGAATATTGCAGCGCCATCTGGTCTGATGCTCCTGCCATATATTTAAAGATTGACGTTATCCTTAAAAGAATTTGCAATGTCATTGTTACTGATCTGGCATCTCGGTTTCACTGTCTTTCCAATTGACGTAATGAAGCTTTCGTGTCCTTTGTAGAAATACATTCATGGTAATTGTTCTCTATGGTAACTATATTTTATGAATTTAATTGCAGTACTAGATTGGGGACAAGCTCCCACCATTTTACAATTGAAATGGCTATAGATGTTACCGTAAATTCTATCTCATTACACTCTAGTGGAACTCTCTTTCGGCTTCCTTGTCATGTTTGATTTTTAAAAATGTAAATGCTATGTCATTTGTTAACTTCTGTCTTCTTATTTTTCTTTTTTTTATTGTTCTTGCTCGTTTATAGCGTTTTTGTTATTCTCATATTCTCTCACATTCAGTACCCCGCCTTGCGTCTTAGTGGCTTTATTGCTTTTACTTCGGATGAAATGATTAAAACAAGGTGAAGATGACGTTAACCCTAGCGGTACTTCTCAATGACGGATTTTTAAGTGCAGATGTTATTACTTCTCATTTTTGTATAACTGTAATCATAAATAATATATATATATATATATATATATATATATATATATATATATATATATATATATATATATATATATATATGACAAACTAAGTTAGTATGATAATAGATACTTTAGTTATAAATAATAAAAAAACAATATTTCCATGTTTATTTTGTTTCATTTCATATTTCTGTTCTACAATTGATAGTTTCAATGTGATTCTTTTTTCAATATGATTCTTGTTTCATTAAAACTGAACGTGAATGATTAATTCAATGATTAAAATTCATATAATATTTCGTAGTAACGTTTAACCTTAGTGCTTGTTAACATGGTGGAATGAGGTGGATTCGAACCATCACCAAATTATATATTCATTGTAATGCGAGCTCAATAAAGAAAACGTATACGAAGATAAAGAGGATTAACCTTTCAAGCAAAATTAATTATGCCCTTAATCTCTATTTTTTTCTTTGAAATTCTTAAGCCGATTACAACAGAGGACTAAAAGCGGAAAGTAAAAACATTTGCTCCCAGTGAAAAAAGAGATTTGAGAAAAAAAAAAAAAAGTTTGAGGTGTGAATTACATTAAGAATTGGCTTTAAGTAAAGAACGCCATCGGGTGTGAATTCTATGAGTAGAAAGTTAAACTCAGTACAAAATTGCTTCCTTGTTGGATTGGAGTGACATTGAGTGTAAAGTATTTTCTGTACTACTATTGCTTTTCGTGTCTTTTCTAGTTTCAGTTCTTCAGACATCAATGCTACATTACAAATTGAATCAACGAGGTTACATTTTGTATTTGTTCGCTTTATTTTAAGAACGGTAGACCTAACATTATTTCTTGGAAGAAGCTAAATTGAAAGGGCAAGATAGAGATGACTGATGTCAACCGCCTAACCACACATTACTACGTTCTGGCTTGTCTCACGTAGAAATATGGTTGGGTCGAGATTTCTTCACCCTTCTATTCTTTTGGGGTTTTTTTTCTATTCTATTTTATTTATTTTTTATTTTGATTTATTTATTTTAATTTTATATTTTAATTTTATATTTTAATTTTATTCTAATTTTATTTTTATTTTTTGTATTTTATTTTTACTTTTTTTTATTTTCTATTTTTGTTTTTCTTTTGTTTTTACACTTCTATTTTTTTGCAACTGCACTGACTTTTTTGTCTTATCTCAAAAATTAACCAAAAACATTCCTTTCATAATTACACGATCACGGGGTTAAAATGACCCCACTCAGACTGGGTCATCAGTATTCGGACCACTAGATTTCCATTTTGTGACAGATTACGCATTCTGTAACTTGCTAGTTTTCCCTGCATGTATTTAATAGTTTTAAGACATTTTTATGTTTATAGATTCTTTTTTATAGATATAAATATTTAAGTAAATGCTCTGTTTATAATAAACAGTATTAAACAACATTTACCGGCCTGAATATCCGAGAAATTTTCATAAAAAATATGCGTCCTCCGACAGGAAGCGAACCTGTATCCTATACGGAACCGTCATATAGTCTGACGTGCTTTTACCAATTTCGCCACAGCGTTCGGTTAGCAAGGTCGATTTTACTGTTTTTAAACTACAATTTTACATGATTGTCTCAAGTACATTCATAACTGCTCGATGCGTATCCAAATGTAAACAAATTATGTATCTATAAAAAAAAAAAGAATGTATAAACATAAAAATGTCTTAAAATAATTTTCGGACTTTGTCCATTTCATTTAATACTTTGTTGATGATTTCTTTGCCTTTATTTATAAGTTCAAGGTCCAGCATGAAGGTCTATTCCGCTTAGTCAGGAAGTCTTTCACCTATTATAATAAATATTGATTTATTGTTTCTTATTTCCAACTCTCCTCATTCTATAGACTGTTTTAGATGCGGTTGCTTTTTGGATGACAACAGTGAAAAATTTCGTTATCCTCTCTGGTCAGAAATGAAGAACACTGAAATCACTAAAAATGACAAATGTTGAATTAGCAAATAACATAACTAGAAAAAAAAGATGGAAGAAAAACGACTCTATGGAGAATTCCCAAGACAAGTGTGTAGAATTCTAGTTGAAATAATGTAAGCAATGGTTGCACGCGTCTTATCAGTAGGGAAAATATAATCAATAATAAGAGCAAGCCAGTGAATTAAAACAAATAAGATCAAAGGTAAAAAGATAAAAGTAACAACTAATGCCATTTTTGAGGAGACAGCGATAAAACATTTATTTATACGGTAAATGAATAGAGTAAATTACAAAATGTATATAACAGTAGACCTAACAGTATAGGAACGGCGAATTAATGGGAATTGTGCAAAAGAATTTAATTCGGTCTTGCAGACTAAATGCATACTCATAAACGAAAAGGGAATTATAAAGAAACGAAAAAGATTTCTATGGGGATCGGAAATGCAACACGATCTCCTTATCCAAACCAAGAAACTTGAGCTAATATTTATCAAATAATACAAAGCTATTAAAAATATCGCCTTTCCATATTTATTTATTTACTAGATTAAAAGCCGCCCTATCGGATGGCATTTAAGCTAGATCATGCGGAGGGCTCTTAATTGTGCTTTTGTCACAATAGGTAAGAAGGGGTAGATGCAATAGGCAACAATAAACTACAGAAGAATGCCAAATTGATTACTGCATTTAAGTATTGCATTAATATTTAATTTTACCTTTTAAAAGTTTAACGATAATTCTACTGTCGCCACTTAAATTAAATACAGTTTGATGTACGTAGGTCCTTACTTTCCATACAAAAAATTGTTTTTATTTCATGGGTGACTTTCGCTTGATTTCGATTATTCTCGCATTTATTTCCAAATTATAAAAATTGTTATAGCACAAAAATATTAGTCGCTAAGAATCACGTAAAAACATCGCCGAAAACAATCGCAGTAATGAAAACTTGGGACTCCAAAATTTCAGAATCTTTTTTCAGGTCAGTATATGTTGGGCTTCGGTGTCTGGGAGTAACGTTGAAAACACGGTCAGTTTTATTTTGATACACTGTAATTTTAAAAAGAATAATTTATTCATTTGAACATTAAAAGTTAGCGAATGGTGTCTCTTTAATTGTTTTATAAAGAGAAACCAAGATGGCGTAATCCAAAAACAATCGCAGTAATGAAAACTTGGGACTCCAAAATTTCAGAATTGCCGGTCAGGACCTAGCCTCTAGGAATAAAGCTGAAAAAGTGTTTCACAGAGACACACAGACTTTCGCATTTATTATATAGATTGTCATCAAGTACAAAGCTCAAGAGTCACCCAAGATAGAGCGTCACTCTTGCTAGGTAAATAAATTTATCCTGGTAAATTTAGAGGATTTTCTTTCGCAACTTGTATTTATGCACATAAATAGTATTATAGCAATTAGGGTGGGGAGATTTTCCGACTTGAAGGCACACTGCAAATTAATGCAAGTTCTAATCTTCAACAAATTTTGCAAATATCTTTTAATAGTCGTCTCTAAATATCTATGTCCTGCACCATCCCACGAAATTGCTTCAGGTCATCTAAACTCTTCAAAGTTGTTTTTATAAGAGATGATGCCATTTCAAAGATAGTTTGTTTAATGTCGTTGTTCAATGTGTATACTATGGTTGGTCGTTCAATATTAATGGATGTTATTCTTCCATTTGCTATTGAGGACAGAGCCATATAACATTTACTGTCTTTTTCCAAAGCTATATATTTCGTGTTGTCACAATCCGATATTCCGTCCTGATCACGTGTCGCTTTGACATGGTAGGACGGCTTGCATGCTTCAGCGATCCCCAGAGCTATGTAGGCGGGGGCTTCGGTCCTTAGCAGGCTCAACCAAACTCAACAAGTCTGTGCAGTATGGGCAAGATGAAAGACACACCCTGGTTCTCCACATTGGGCATTGGGCTAACAATTTAATTACTTAAAAACTGGCTTGATACAGAAACCTCAACGATATCTTCAAATAAGGACATGGCCGAGGGAGAGTCCTCCAAAGAGTGGAGCGTATGACGCGTGCTGGTGAATATCCCCCAGGAATGCGCAGGCGCGACATGGGCCGAGCTGAAGAGGATCGCCCGGAACCGCGTCCTATTGAGAGATGTTGTTGCCCCATATGTTCGCCAAGGAATTAAGAGGCATAATAAAATGAAAGTCCGATATTAATATCATTAGCATCAAGTTTTTTGATTTTAGCTTTTTGGGGACAAAATGTATTTTATAAATATCAACGTCCTGTTTTTTTTTTGTTTTTTTTTTTTCACAAGTCCTTTAATATTAAATGTCTTGATGGTAAAATCATTATATGCATTGATAAAGTAGTTGTCAGATTTTAACTTTTGACAACCGGAGAAATAATTACTCCACCAAAAAATCTAAAGTGTAACACGAAGGGAAAATATAAATAAGTTTTCAAACGTTCAATTTGAGAAAGACCTAAAACCCTTCTCTTTAATGAAAGGTAAACTATGAAGGACGATAAGTGATTTAATTTATTGCCTAATAAACGAAAGTGATAAATATTGTTGTTGAATTTTTATTTTATTTTAAAATATAATTTTTATTTATTCTATATGCCTTATTTTATTTAATCATTTGTATATTTATTTATTTTAAATATTTAAGTCTTCAGTTTACCATTTTCTTTTATTTAAAAAGAAATCATGACCAGGTATGTAAGTGGCTTGATAATGATTCACCCTATATTTGAAGCAGCTAAAATTATAGTGTTCGAGGTATCATTCACTCAATATCTGTTCCCTCAAATAACGCTTCTTGGTAAGAAGCTGTCTAAGTGGAACTTCTTTTTTGTCAGGGAGCGAATAGAAAGAGAATAAGTTTGATTCAAACGTATGCAAGCGTCCAGTTGGGTCTTAACTGTAGACGTTTCAATTGATAGTGCTAAGGAATTGTGCTCGCTTGAACATTTGCCATGGAAATAACGATGGAGTAGCATTCCGTCTATAGAAAAGGTGGAGTAGGTTGGAAAATGCCATTGTACAAGAGGCCGCGTAAGTATACAGATGTTATTTTCTCTAGACTTTCTTTTATGTTAAAAAGCCGCTCCAAAGAAATTTAATTTTAACCTTGTGTCGTTTCGTTACATTTTCGACAGACGTTTATCCCGAAGACTTTTTACTTTGTGTTTTTGCACGCCGCCTGTCTCTTCGTGGTCGAGCGGTAAAGCACACCGAACTAAACAGTAAATCTCCTAGTTTGAGACAGGCAGGTTCGATTCATGTCAAAGCACACAACTTTTTATTTAATAACGTTTCTCGAACATTTAGGCCAGTAGGTGAAAATAAATAAATATACTGTTTAATATAGGTACCTACACTAATTCGCAATACCTAAGGATTATAATGAATTTTTGAAAATGAAAATTATTTCTTGAAGATTGCATTTTAACTTTAATTGAAAGCTAAAGGATTACATTTTCTATTTCCACTAAGCAAAATACTCTGGTGTATTTCAAACAGAAATAATATTCATTGGAAACGATTTTCCTCTTTTTTTTTCTGAAATAGCTGATTAGCGCCATTTTAGTCGTCCTTCATAGCAGTGTAATTGCCTTTATTAAAAAATCTTCTAAAAATAAAATATACTTTTCTGAAACTTGGGAAATATTAACTACTTTAAAGTATAATTAATCTGGTTTGTAAGAAATATTATTTACTTTAAGTTTAAACTAACACATAAATGCATTTTTAAACCAAACAGTAGCTGTGTTTTTAAACGACAGTAGTTATGTTTCCGAGTTTGACGAGTGATGAAAAGTGATGACAGGTTCATTGTTGTTCTACTGAGACTTTATCTGTTGAAACTTAATTTAAGAAAATTTCGTGAGAGCTTCATTTATATAATTTTAAGTAGTCCGTAATCTTAAGATTCTTCGAAAATATGCTTCGTAATTCATTTAAGAATGTTGACTTTAAATTTATTTTTATTTTCTGTATGTTGACCTATACTTTTAAAAATGGTCATTTACATATAAAAAAAAAGCAATTCAGAATTCTTTTTAAAATTCTGTAGCTTGAAAACTGGTATCACACTTTATCATTTATGATTAGTAAATATAGTTTTCACTGAATAATCCAAATGGCTGAAATTAATACAGAATTTTAAAAGATTTCAAATTTAATAAATCTTTCTAAATAAAATTAAAATAAAATGAAAACAAATCTTGTAAAAATTAATTATTCATCGAAATTTTTCTCCAGACAATAGTGTCCTTAATACATCTTATTTTTGAAAGCAATTAACAGCTTTTCTAATAATATACTGTCATAGTTTCATTGTATTTTTATTTTACGATTCCGAACAGATTTTCGGTAAATGCTGTTGCAGTTTGACAAAAACAAAATGATTACGAAAATTTTCCAAGGTGTTCTGTTTATAACTAATATGAAAAGACTGAAATTTGAATTTCTCAAATTTTCATAAAATTAAGTAATAAATTTTTAGGAAAATTTTCTAAAACATAAAATGAAAAATAATTTCATTTATTTGTGAAAAAGTCCTTGAAGTTTCATTAAAATCCAACAATTATTGAATTTTTGCAAGAATTTCCAAATCAATGTGTTTTTTAACAGAAAAAGGTGCTAAAAATATTTTAGCGTCTATTATAGTAATCTTTGCCCCAGAGCAGCCGCACAAAAACAGGCTTTATATTAAAAATTTTGGAGAAATTTTGTGCTAGAAATGATTAGAAAAATTAATAAAATAATAAAAAGATACTTTGGTTTTTTCTCTAAATAATAACAGACATTTAGACGATAAAACTTTGTTTCCTCAAATTTGAGGCCTTTTTTTCATCATAATATGCTCTTTTTAGCTAAAAAGTAAAGGTGCATAGTATAATATGTAAACGGAGCGCCTACAAGTAGTATCCATTAATAATGTTTGTTTATATATATATATATATATATATATATATATATATATGATAAATTTCTCAGAGTTAACCTGTATTTATATATATGACTAGTGCATAAGATATGTGTGTATGAAACGTTATTATTAGTGGATACTTTTAGTCGCTTCGTTTACATATTACACTATGTACCTTAACTTTTTCGCTATATATCCACACACACACACACACACATATATATATATATATATATATATATATATATATATATATATATATATATATATATATATATGTATGTATATATATATATATATACCGGGAGTAACAGCAAAATTGTCCAATTGCTAGATTAATGTCTTAGAAATGACTAAAGATATTTTATTGGAATTCTCCGAGATTTTTGTAACACTATTGGACCTTACTTTGAATAATAAAAATTTATTTAGTTTTACGTTGAAATGATGATCCCTCTTGTTATTTTGAACTGCTGATCCACTTTTCCTCTCTGCTTTCCTCTCATTTTAAAGCTTATTCGCCGTTCACCGGAAGGTTCTTGAATGAACTTTGAAGATGAAAGCCAGATTATGAAATATTGGTAGCATAATCGAAGGCCGGAATGATCTTTTTTCTCTCAACATTGCTCATTTGGGAAGACATAGTGGCGCTGACACAAAACGATTTTAACCTGTTCTCTTTTTTAGTTGAATAACTTAAAGGAATTTCCAGTGATTCTTACAACACTGTATTAAAATGACTAAATGTCTTAACTGAAAACCTGGAAAAAGAAACTCAATTAGTTTAGTGGTTCCTTTAGATAGTAAACATTTTGTAGGATAGACAATTATCCCATGCTGTTACACGATTTGGACAATTTTGCTGTTACACGATTTGGACAATTTTGCTGTTACACGATTTGGACAATTTTGCTGTTACACCAGGTATATATATATTAGTACACAGACTGATGATTATTATTTTTTTCGGATTGTAGACATAATATACACTCAAAAGATAACGAAGTGAGAATTACGTTACTGACTGATATCTTCACAGCATAATATCAGGTTACTGAGTGATATCTATCTATCTATCTATCTATCTATCTATCTATCTATCTATCTATCTATCTATCTCCGTGTGTCAATATCTATCTATCACAGTCTCTTCATATCTATCTATCTATCTATCTATCTATCTATCTATCTATCCCAGTGTGTCAGTATCTATCCCAATCTCTTCATATCTATCTATCTATCTATCTATCTATCTATCTATCTATCTATCTATCTATCCGTGCAGGAAATTGATGGTGTTTATTCGGCTTAGTTTGGTCTTGCAAAATACACTTTGTCTAGAGTATCTAAAATTTCTAAAATATATATATATATTTTTTTTTTTAACTAATTTTAAATGGCACGGTAAATGAAAGTATTTACAAAACTAAAATCTGAATTTTGTGTGATCCCAATTTGAAGATCAGATTTACAGAAAGAATCTGGTCGGCAAAATGAGTATTCGCACTGCAATCGTGCTGTGGTAGGTGGGCGTTTTATTTTATTTAAAGGAAAATTGTGCCAAATCTGTTTAAAACTCACCCAAACACAAACAACCTTTTTCCTCGAGGAAAATTTGCCAAATAAATAAACAACACTGAATTGTCTTTAAATCTTTTTCTGCAAAAAGGTTCTTGGAAGAATGGCCGTAGGGTAAATTCCCAGTGACGTCAACAGATGCTTCGTTACTCATCGGCAAACTCATGTGCTATTTTCCCAAAACACTTTTCAAAACGAATTCGTTTATCTTCACGTGTCGAAATGAGTTCTGGTGGTAGTGTGTGCATCATCAAGCAGACATACGCATTCACATTCACATTATGTAGGTGCATTTGGAAATAATTTGAGGAAGATGAAAAGATAAGTGACATCAAAAGATCTTCCAAAATATTCCAAAAGTCAGTTTAACTTAATAGAGAAAAAAATGATGAGGTGTGATTAGAAGGGGGTGTTAAATAAGGGTAGGAAATGGGGAGGAATTCTTCTATTAATTAAGAAAAAAGATTTTAAAATTGGTTAAAGAGAACATAAAATAAGGAAAATAAACAGACATATCAAAGAGGAAATTTTATGGGCGAGAGACAAAAAAATGACGAAAAGGGATGAAATAGGGATTGGGGGAGGAGTGAGGAATGTAAGGCAAGTTAGAGGGTGGGAGAGAAATAGGGAGGGAATGAGGGAAGGCGAGGTAGAAGGAAGGAGAGAGTGAAGAAGGAAAGGAGAGATAGAGGGTAAGAGGGAGAATGGGAAGGAATATAGAAGGAAGGAAAGAATGAAGGAGTGAGGAAGGGAAATAGTGGGTGGGGAGAGAGAAGACTAGGTAGAGGGAAGAAGAGAGAGGAAGTGAGGAAGGCTGGATAGCGGGAAGGAGAGAGGGAAGGAAGGAGATAGGGATTGAAGGAGAAGGGAAAGAAGGAGGAAGGGAAGGTGATATACATGGGAGGAGAGAGGTGGAAAAGTAGGGACGTATGGAGGAAGGAGAGACTGAAGGAGTGAGGAAGTGCAGGTGAAATAGAGGGAAGGGGAAAAGAAAAGAAGGGGAAAAGGAAGGAAGGAGGGAAGGCGAGATAGAGGGAAAGGAGAGAGAATGAAAATGTGAGGGAGCTAAGAAAGACGAAAAGGTATAGCTTGAGGAAATAACGTGTAAAAAAAAGATTCAGAGAAAGAGAAAGGGGACGGGAAGTGAAAAAAAACAATCCCCTAAAAAATGCGTGAATACCAAACAGCAGTGACACGCGTGGGCACTAACATATAGACATATATGTAACAGAAAATAGACGCACATTTGCACGTATAGACACACACGTGGAAATACAGGCGAAAAAATAAAAAAGGAAGAAAGAGAATGAAGTGAAAAAGAATAGAGACGATAAAATATAAGAAGATAAAGATATAATGGATGAAGAAAGAAAGAAAGAAAGAAAGAAAGAAAGAAAGATAGAAAGAAAGAAAGAAAGAAAGAAAGAATGAAAGAAAGAATGAAGGAAAGAAAGGACGAAAGAATGTTGGCTTTGATCAGAGTATTGAATCTGAAACGCAACTCATAATTTAATTTATATAATTTCCATACACACACACACACACATATATATATATATATATATATATATATATATATATATATATATATATATATATATATATATATTACCGATGTGATGAGAATGAAAGTAATATATAAATTCCAACGTTCACAGCATTAATCCAAAAGAGGGCTCGATACCGATAGTAGAGCGATAATTATATATTTATAGCACGTGCAACTAGAACAATCTACCCCAGTGAACGAAATAAAGGGTTCAGTTCGACATTACAACTACCTGAAGAAGGCCGGAGCATACAACGGCCAAAACGTTGTAATAAATATGGCGACAAAGATGAGGACAATAATCCGAATATTGTAAATAATGTACATCACTGATGAGGTGTACCAAAGCATCCAATAGATGTATTTTACGAAATTATCTTTGTCTGCTAAAAGTCTCTCGTGACGACTGGTGATCATGAAATCATTCTTAATTAAACGATAATCATATGCTAAGAATATCGGTCTGTCCTGTCAGCGGGGCTAGAATACACTGATTGCATTACGAGCAGAAGAGAAAAAAAAAAAACTCCCATCGAAGGAGCCACCCACCAAATAAATGCGTACACATTCAAATATGAACAACCAATGTTTAGTTAGTGACGAACCAAATGTTTAGTCTCAGATATAAGTATAATTATTTAGTAATTGATTAGACTTATTTATAAATCACCAATGCTTACCAATGTTTTCAGATCTTATCAGGACTGATTTTGACATTAAATACCCTAACAAGGGGTAGAAAGCTAAATAAATAACAAAAGTTAAATAACCTAAAGAAATAATTGCTCAAATCAGCTCTACTCTTTGGTCGAATGAATATACGGCTACTACTAGAGTAGGGCTCATCGTTATACTGTTTAGTCTCCTAGATATAATAGTAAGTTCTATTCTAATCGTTTCTTTTCCCGCGCTTCTTGCCTGTGGAAATCTTTTCATGCTTCCCAGCAACCTACTATCTGCGAAAGGTGCAATATTAAATATATGCAATAATAATCGACATCTGTCTTCCTGAATTTAATATCCTAGTAATCTCCTTAGTGACATAATCGCCTTTCTTGGGGTGAAATAATTTTTAAAAAAAAGTCATTACGCTATTGCTGCAAGAAGAGAAACAGAAGCAAAAATCCGAGGAATATGTTGGCCAATTAAACGCTAATCACATGCTAAGAATATCGGTCTGTACTCTCAGCGGGGCTAGAAAACACTGATTGTATTACAGGCAGAAGAGAAAAAAAAAACTCCCATCGAAGGAGCCACCCACCAAATAAATGCGTATACATTCAAATATAAACAATCAATGTTTAGCTAGTGACGAACCAAACGTTTACAGGCTCAGATATAAGTAAACAATTATTTAGTAATTTATTAGACTTATTTATAAATCACCAATATTTACCAATGTTTTCAGATCTAATAGAGACTTATTTTGCTATTAAATAACCTAACAAGGGGTTATATGTTTTAAAATGCACTAACCAAAAGCCAATATCTTTATACTTCTAGATGGTTACTAATGTTAACTTATCTGATATACGGTCCTAAACGTGGAGCACTTATTCAGGACCGACATCACTATACTACTAACTATCTATTCATCTCTGGGTTTTGCTCTACAAAAAGAGGCTTATACTAAATTAAACTTAGTCTGGGTCAAGACTTCTAGGGTAGAGCACCAATTGAAACTTATATTCTTCACAACAATGGTAATCGTATGCCAAGAGAGCTTTTACATAACATTTTAGCAGGGACACATGGCCCAGTGGATAAAGACGTTGGTTAGATCCAGTGTTTCGACTTAAAGAGTTTTAAGTTCAATACCAGGTCACAGCAGTGGTGAACCAAAAACTTGGAGAGTAGAGTTAAAGGGAAATAATTGAGACATCTGGAAGAGGCATGGCACGTGGAACTAAAACAACCTCCCAGGTGGACGAAAAAAGGGGCTCGGTTCGAAATTCCAATCACCGCAAGTAGGCCGGAGCGTACAACGGCCGAATCGTTTTATATATGGCTATGAAGATGAGGATAACAGTCCGAATAATGTAAATAATGCAAGTAAGCATCTCAGAGATATAGACAGATAGATAGATATAGACAGAAAACTCTATCATTGGTAGTAAACCCCTTTCAGATTTGGGAATGTGTAAAAAGAAGAAAAATACTCGGAGCACGTGTGCTATAAACAGTAAGAAGCAAGTTTACTATCACTGCGGGACGAGATGCAGATAGGACGCTAAAATTAGCTTTCCCTGCAGCAGTCGCACATAACTTAGTCTGTACGCAACACTTACTCTCTAATTCACCGGCATTGTAAATTCAACTTTTTCTTACTTTTTTTACAAAAATTCTTACGAACATTGCTCGAAATTTTCTGGACACAAAAAAAAATGTTCCCGATAGAATAAATATTTTTATCTCGTGTTGCATCACGTTTTTGCTTGTCGATTTTTTCAAACAAACTCACTACATTTATCTTTGTTCAACAGACAACACCTAACCAAGTAACAGCAGACGTATTTAAATTTTCTCCACAGAGAAGCCATTAAAAAAAAGGCAACAAGGAAATGTGAAAGTATTGAAATGGGTTCGAATTCAGGTTGCTTCTGTTTATATTTAATTTGCTTCTATGCGCCCATGAAACGGGAATCCAATATACCTCTATAAATGTTGAGAATATTTAATTACCCGAGTTAAAAAAAAAGAAAAGAAAAGAAAAATACACAAAAATAGGATCCTTGGAAAAAAAGCAAAATATCTAAACGCTAAATATTTATAGACGGTAAAAATTTATAGACGAAAGAATTAATAGACGGTAAATATTAATAGATGGTAAATACTTATAGATGGTAAAAATTTATAGACGGTAAATATTTATTGACGGTAAAATTTATAGATGGTAAAAGTTTATACTTGACTGTCAAAATTCACCAACAGAGAATTGAATCTATTCCATTAGTAATCATATGTTCAACTAGCTTGTTACGCAGATTTACGTCATTGAGTCACGTTTCCCACATTTCAGCCGACTCAATGTCTTAATAAAATTCGCTCTATTGTGGGGCATCTATTTCTTCTTTAAGGTTTTATAGAAATACTTGAAGGAGTAAAAAAGAGAAAAAAAATGGCTAAAGAATTGGGTTCGAATTCCGAGTCAGGCTGTTATTAACTTTGATCTCATGCCCACAGGAAATCACGACTCCAATTCTCCCTTCAAACTTTCTCACTCTGTATGTTATTTCAAAAAAAGTTTATCCTGCCACTGAAGCTGACTCTGATTCCTTAACAAAATGTGTTTTTGAAATATATAGTTGTGTTGTCATATCCTGCTATGGCAGCAGAAAGCAACTTTGAGTGAAATTAACAATAAGGATACTGTAATTGAGGGGCGTTGAAAAAGAATACAAAAGAAAGGGAAGTAATATTAATAATGCCGTGTGCTAAAAGATAACCTCATTTATTGTAAAGAATCGTGAAAAATGCCAATTTAATTTGCTTCTATGCACCCATGAAACGGGAATCCAATATACCTCTATAAATGTTGAGAATATTTAATTACCCGAGTTAAAAAAAAAAAAGAAAAGAAAAATACACAAAAATAGGATCCTTGGAAAGAAACCAAAATATCTAAACGCTAAATATTTATAGACGGTAAAAATTTATAGACGAAAGAATTTATAGACGGTAAATATTAATAGATAGTAAATACTTATAGATGGTAAAAATTTATAGACGGTAAATATTTATTGACGGTAAAATTTATAGATGGTAAAAGTTTATAGACGGTAAAAATTTATAAACAGTAATTATTTATAGACGGTAAAAAGTAGACGGTAAAAATTTATAGCCGGTAAATATTTATAGACGGTAAAAATTTATAGACATTAAATATTTATAGACAGTAAAAATTAGATGGTAAAAATTTATAGCCCGTAAATATTTACAGACGGTAAAAATTTATAAACGGTAAAAATTGAGCGGTAAAATATAGCTGGTAAATATTTATAGACGGTAAAAGTTCATAGGCGGCATATATTTATATACGGTAAAAATTAGACGGTGAAAATGTATAGCTGGTAAATATTTATAGACGGTAAAAAATTATAGACGGTAAAACTTTATAGACGGTAAAACTTAGACGCAGACGTAGTAGGGAATATATCAGTTGGTTTCAAAAAACACTTTTTCATAAACTAATTTTAACTAATCAGAAAAGAGATTAAAATATTTACGCCTCGCCTTTTGGGTCTCTAAAACAAAGTATAAAAAATAAGGATTTTGAAGACACACGTTGAATCTGCTACAGCACCGTACATCTCGTTACGAAGCTGCCCACACCAGAATGTTTCTATAATCTTAGTTCAGTGGTACATAGATTTATAATTTAATTAGGCTCAAATCCCGAAACCTGAGAAAAATCATGAATTAACAATACCAATTCCATATTCAACAACACTCGGCAATTACGGAGAGCTGATTTATTAAAAGAATGTAAAGGTTCGTCTGAAAAGTTCATAGGCTTACGATGAAAGATTGATGCTAGAGATATATCTTGTACTAGCAGCATGGCCATGCGTTGCTCGTGCTTGATTCAAAAATCGTACGACTCATACACCAATCGCTATCACTTGACTTAAAATATTTTTGCCCTTCCTTGCCTTTAAATGAGTGCCCTTTGCCGTGCTGATGTTGCTACATGCCTTACTTCTTGCCTATCTCAAACTGCGAATTTTCTCTAAGCTCTATACTAAACATTAAATCTGTTACGAAAAAAGAACTAAACAAAATGAACACAAAACGATCAGCTTTAAAAAAGGACTCGTAACTGAAAAAACTGAATGAAAAAAGAATGTTAACAACAAATACTTTTTCACACCTAACCCAGAATCAGAACCACCGTTGAGTTTAAACAAGCGAATGAGCCAATTGGAGTAAAGTGCCAAGCAGATTAAAATTTTTCCCACTTGTGACGAATGCAGCCATCGATATTTTTTTGCATGCTAGCATACTAGTTAACATTCGTGTCAGTCAGCTGTTGGCTCTTACGCTGGCAAATAGAATCTCCCTGCCTATTCGTGACAGCCAGCTATAGGCTCTCACTCTGGCCAGTAGAAAATGGCCGCAAACTACATGAAAACTGCCGTGGAAGCATGAAAAAATCGATTATTTCCACTATCGATGGAAGTTGAGAAATGCAAAGTCGGTCTTGGTCCTTCCTGCTAATTTGGAGCATGTGCATGTAAAATTTGGTGCAAATCCGTTGAAAATTGCGGCCGTGCATTCGTTGCACACACACACACACACACACACACACAGAGAGATCCAGCATTTTATAGACAAGGATGCATTAATGTCAACTCTTATTGATAACTGCATTGTTTCTTTCCAGGTAAACTAACATTTGACTGTTCAAAGATAAATTCAAAAGGAATTAGTAGTAACTTCTTTTGAAAATGGACAATATTTGATATCGTTTCGTTATCAGCGACATCATGCAGACATGGTTGCTACATTAGCGGATGACGCCCAGCTTTATCAATAGTGCAGAAGTGGTCAGCTGAATTTAGGAGGGGAAGAGAGATTCTTGATGAGGACTCACAGTGTGGACGTCTTGCAACTGGCACCAGCGAGGAAAACATTGGTCCTTTTTACCACATGGTGATTGATGACAGGTGATTGACTCTAAATAAAACAACCATTGGCATATCCCATGAGAGTGTTAAGAATATCCTGAACAATGAACTTGACATGATATCTTTATGCGCGGTGGGTGACACATCGTATGACACCTGATAAAAAGCGCACTAAGTTGATCACGTCGGATATTGTTTGTGGCAAATCCAGGATGAGAGAAAGAGACAATTTATGCCGTGTAAACTCGTCTTCCCATCTCACTTTTTATCTGCTAGGAAGGTGATGACAACAATTTTTCGGCATGCAAAAGGCATTATATTTATTCACTGCATTATGGAGTGTATTATGCATAGGTCAAATGGCCAGGAAAACTAAGGAAATGGGATGTATTTCATCAGGTCAATGCTCCAAAACACAAATCTTTGATTTCAATGACTGCTATGTGTGACTGGGGTTTGGAAGTGACTGGTCACTCTCCCTATTCTCCAGATTTCACTATTATCTGTTCCCCATCAGGAAAAATAACTTTGCTGAGGACCAGTATCGTAGTGATAATGAAGTCATATCTGCTTCTTTGACCAATACTGTGAATAGTTTTCTTTGAACAATTAGATATCAATTCACCAGGAAATAAACAATGCACTTATTAATAAGAAGAGTTGAAATTAATGCATGCAATATTTGATATCTCTAGAATCACACTTTCATCGTAAGACTATTAACTTTTCAGCACATCCTTTTCACTCACAATAGCTCCTTGTGTCTTAGTGGCATTATCACCTTACTTTGGGCGAATAGATAGATAGATAGATAGATAGATAGATAGATAGATAGATAGATAACTGTTAAGAAAATATACATTGGTTTGGTTTGTTTTACGGCATATCAGCCTCAATGGGTTATTTAATACCGACAAGGTTTTTATTGCTGGTAATTTTTCAAAAATGTATTGCCGGCAATCTTTTTTCAAAAATGTATTGCTGGAATTTTTTTTCAAAAATGTATTGATGGAATTTTTTTTCAAAAATGTATTGCTGGTAATTTTTGTTCAAAAATGTATTGCCGGCAATCTTTTTTTTTAAATGTATTGCTGGCAATCTTTTTTTTTAAAATGTATTGCCGGCAATCTTTTTTTTTAAATGTATTGCTGGCAATAATATATTGTTTGTAATCTTTCTTTTTTCCAAAATGTATTGCTGGTATTACAACCTCGTAAATTATTTTAACATTTATTTCAGAAAGATAGTTTCTTGCTTTCATTCCAAATTTATTGCTTTGTTTTTGTCTAGCATGGGTCGTAACATGACTTGTTTTTTTATAGCAGCTTGACTTAATGTCAAAATCTTTTCAATATTTGTCGGCTTCTTAATTCATTTATTGTTGGCGACAAAACGGCTGTCATATATCACTTGTACAAGGCCACGTGTTAACAGTTAGACTTCCCTCACACGTTTAACCTCTTTTATTGGTAGAAATCGTGAACATTGAAATTCCCAAGTAGGCATCCACGCGGAAGATACTACAATTTACTCCTGCCTCAAAATCAAATCAAAAACAAATCTAGTGTCGCTGACAAAACTAACCTGGCCGTTCGTCTCGAAAAAGACATCTAATCGGTTGTAAACTGGGGTAGGAATGGACTGGTTAACTTTAACGTTTCAAAAACAAAACTGCACTCTATTAATCACCACAACGATCCTTCCCTGCCCCCGCCCACCATTAGAATGTCTGACGTTCAACTTCTCGAGAGCACCTCTTTGCGACTTCTCGGTCTCACATTGACAGCTGACCTGAGCTGGAACAAATACATTGAGTCAATTGCTTCGTCCACCGCAAGGAAAGTTGTCTCCCTGTGCGGCGCCAGGTAATCTTTCTCCCCGGAATCGATCCTTCAAATCTACAAATCAACCATTCGCCCTTGCATGGAGTATTGCTGCCATATATGGTCTGGAGCCCCTTCTGTTTGTCTCAGGGTTCTTGATAAGATCCAGAGACTGATATGCAATGTAATTGGCCCTGATCTGGCAACTCGTCTGCAGTCGCTCTCTCGCAGACGTGCCGTTGTTTCCCTCTGTCTTTTTTACAAATATTAGGTTGGTGCAAAAATAATGACGTAATAATGTCGTTTTTTTGACGTTACGTCAAAAAACGACATTATTACGTCATTATTTTTGCACCAACCTAATACTTTCATGGCAACAGCTCCGATGAACTGCTTTCGCTGGTTCCCAGATTTCATGATTTTAAGCGTCCTACGAGGCTGGCATCCCGCTCTCACCCTTTCACTGTTGAAAATGTCAAATGTATCAGTTTCTTCTACTCCAATCGCCTCATATCTCGCACCTCTCGGCTGTGGAACTCTCTTCCTTTTCCTGTTTCCCTGATAGCTACAATATCCAATTATTCAAATGTAATGTCAATAGAAAGTAACCTTGATCTATCCGCTATCCTTCTCGCCATCCTTTCCTCTATCTCTCTTATCTGCTCTCGCTCCAAATCCTATGTAACCACTTTCGTACTAGTAGCTTCCAACCTTGCTTGGGGTGAAATGCTTAAAAAATGCCGAGTAAAGAGTAAATGGTTGAAGGCGGACTTGGACGAAAACGATTCCGTCCTAACTTACGTCATTGAGGTACGTTTCCCACATTTCAGCCGACTCAATGTCTTAATAAAATTCGCTCTATTGTGGGGCATCTATTTCTTCTTTAAGGTTTTATAGAAATACTTGAAGGAGTAAAAAAGAGAAAAAAATGGCTAAAGAATTGGGTTCGAATTCCGAGTCAGGCTGTTATTAACTTTGATCTCATGCCCACAGGAAATCACAACTCCAATTCTCCCTTCAAACTTTCTCACTCTGTATGTTATTTCAAAAAAAGTTTATCCTGCCACTGAAGCTGACTCTGATTCCTTAACAAAATGTGTTTTTGAAATATATAGTTGTGTTGTCATATCCTGCTATGGCAGCAGAAAGCAACTTTGAGTGAAATTAACAATAAGGATACTGTAATTGAGGGGCGTTGAAAAAGAATACAAAAGAAAGGGAAGTAATATTAATAATGCCGTGTGCTAAAAGATAACCTCATTTATTGTAAAGAATCGTGAAAAATGCCAATGGCTGATTAAGAATAGATTGGGTGAGATCGATCAGGCACAAAATCATTCTATCATCACATCTTTATTGCCAAGAACCTTCCCCCATTTTAAGGCAAAGCTGAGTAAATCATATCAGACGATAGTGGAATAATGAGCAAAAATAACTTTCTGAGAGGATGGAAATATGGAGTTTAAAAGGTTTTGTCTGTTTATATTTCTGAGGTATTATTATTACTTGTAATATTTACATTATTCGGACTGCTATCCCCATCTTTATTGCTATATTCACAATATTTCGGCCGTTGTAGGCCGACTCCAACCATTATCAGGTGATGGGAATTTCGAACTGAACCTTTTATTTCGTCCAACGGCGTAGATTGTTCTATTTCCATGTGCCATGCCTCTTCCGGATATCTCAATTACTTTTCTTTAACTCAACTCTCCACGTTTTGGTTTCACCACTGTCCTGGTTTGGTAATGAACTGACGACTATTTTAGGTCTAGTCACTGAATCTAACCAACATGATTATCCACTGGGCCATGTGTCGTTGAGAAAGGTTGTGAATGTGGCAATGAAGATGAGGATAACGATCCGAATAATGTAAATAAAAGGTTGTGTGTTGCTTTCTATTATAGGCGAGTGCGTGTTCATATGCAAACGATTACAGAGAAACAATTTATTCTCTTAAGCTGTATTGAAACAAAGGTCTCAGTCTCTCTTGTGTATGTCCGGTTTCTGGTAAAGAAGTAAGTTATGTTAAGTATGGATAAGAAGGGTTAAAATGTCAGCTTTGCGCTGTGTTAGAACGACTAAAGTACTTACTTTATGAGCTGTGGTGCAAAGCACGTCCAAATGTCACTGAAAAGTGGAAAAGAGTGGTCAATCGTGAGCGGTGGAAAACTAAAGTCCGCCAACAAGAACATAATTACCACGAAGTGATACATCATGGTGTAAAGGAGAGAAAAAGAAAGAGGAAGAGAGGAAATGTTTACCTTATTGTAGAATTAAACACCACCACCTAATGGCTATTAAAGAAGCTAACAAAAGTGTCCGATTCCTTAAATGCTAGTCCGATGGGAAAATGCATTTAATTTTTTATTATTCATTATTAATAATTTATTGATTGATTTGATTTTCACACACACACACACATACATACATACATACATACATATATATATATATATATATATATATATATATATATATATATATATGAAGTTGTCTGAACAGGGAACAAAATAGTTGTTGCTAAATAAACATCATATGAGGCAAATTATATCGATTTTCGCATAATAGATTGAGAAAGGACTTGTGGTTGTCTTATACCTTCATTTTTTTATAAATGTAGGTAATGTTGGGAAACTCATGTAGAGAGAAGTCGCAGTAAGACATAAAAACATAATTTTATATATCATCCATCTTTAGTGGTCACATATATACTTGTTCACATTTTTCGATATGATTTCTAATTTCAGATAGCGTAAGATTGATCTTAGGTCTCAGTTTATCTCGCGAGACAAAGCGAGAGCCCTGTTTACTTAAAATTCACTCCGCTGGTAGCAAAAGTGGAGTGACCTCTTCAGGACGCTGGACTCGGCGATGGTATATGGAGGCAGTGCGCTGCCCAGCCCAGAGGATACCTTCGCAGCCATACCGACAAAATTAAAAGGATAGAGTTCGTGACATTTAGGACCGGCTTGGTTGCAGGAGTTGCCGTAGGCTCTTAGTGTTTACATGCAATCGCCTTCGTGGTTCCACTTCTAATTTCCTGTCTAGATTTGCTTCCATAACCTTTTCCGTGTTTGGGTATGATATCCAAACAGTAGAGGTTTAAAATCAGTGTTTATTTTCCCTAGATGTACGGCTTTCCGAAGCTGACAACCTCCATCTAACCGATGCTGCAGTATATGTAGCAATAGCTTTCCGCCTTAGATCTTTTTCTTGGAACTAGACTTAATTGTCAGAGACTATTTACGACGCCATGTGTGTATTATGTATCTCCAAATTTATTTCTTATTTTTATATCTTGTAATTTTATTGTAAGTGTAATTTAAGCTGATAAGTATTCAACCCGAGCCACCAAAACCTGAATGTCAAAAGATCCTCGCCGAAATCTGAAGCTTTATTATGTATGAAAATTGTTTATCTATATGTATGAACAATTAACCCAGTACATAGCTCAAGAAGCGTGTGATATGAATTTAAGAGGTAAAAAGAAATAAATGTTATCAGTAGGATACAAAGTGGTTGGGCATTGATTTGAAGAGCGTTAGGTAAGGAAGCACCTACAAAGGAGTCTCTTCCCCAAAGGGAGCTAATATTATGAGGATAAGGAGGATAGATAGCGATTGACCCTTGATTTGAAGAGGAGGTAGCTATGCGCGTGGTTCTTTTACAACAAAGCAGATTATGGGGAAAAAAGCTGAGCGAAACTTCTTCCTTGCAACTGGAATACGGAGAAAATGTGAATAATTAGTCTCATTGTAAGTAGCAGATTGAGTCCTAGTTATATAGGTCTGAACTAGTTGAACTAAAGAATGTAGCATATAGTCGGGATCGTTTTTACTCTCTATAACTTTATATTGATGGGCAGGTTTGGTTTGATTTGGTTTAGTTTGTTTTATTGCATATCAACCTCAATGGATTATTTAATGCTGACAAGATTTTTATTGCTGATAATAATTTTTTTTTTTAAATTCATTGCTGGTAATTATTTTTGACAAAAATGTATTGCTGGTATTAAAACGTATTTTTACACTTTCATAGCGCTTTCACTCCAGTTTGGAGGTTAACTATTTGCCCATAGCTGGGGCCCTAACAAGTGTTACCACCCCATGTCAGGGTGGACCTGGGAACACCAGCAATTAAGAGGTGGTCCCACGCTCCTCAAATCCTCCTGATCAAACGCCTTCCGGATATAGTTTATCGTTTTACCCAGGACGCGGATCTATTTTAATGTCTTACCCAGGACACGGATGTAGTTTATCGTCATACCCAGGGCGGTTGATGAGCGGGTTTATATTTGTTAATTAAATATTATATAAAAGAAATCTATCAGGATGTGTTCTCTTCCCGGATTTAAAGTGATATTTTATTGTGATATTTATTGTTAAGTATTTTTTATCTGAAAGAATGTTTTACATGACCATTTTTAACTTTTCATAGGTTTAAATTGGTGAACACTTGCTGTTTGTTAGTCAAATATAATTTAAAATGCGTTTTTCGGGATCACTTTTACTCCTTATGGTTTTACATTTATTGGCGTAGGCGTTTTAAATGTATCGGTCTAACTAAAATATTGAGAGAATGCGAAAGTGGGCGATAAAACGGATCGTAAGCAAAAGCGTCAGTAAAAAAGGAAACTAAAATTGCATAGCTGACTCATAAGAGACGGGTTAAAGCAAGTTCAAGTTGAAACGAATTGGAAAGATATCGGACATAATTGGTTGGGGTTATAAAGTAGAAAACAATAGCAGGTGACATTCAAAAACGATTATCTTACTTGGACTTATTTTTAGGACATTTTTACTTACATACAGTGATTTTCCAAGCGTAACTTAGATGTGGCACAAGGCCGAAAGAATGGTGCACCCAGTACTCAGTTGTAGTGGTTCTAGCTAGACAAGCTTGCTAACCATTACACTGCCTTAAAGCGCCCGAAATGAATTTTACGCGGAGCTTACATATAGCAAAAGGCCAAAAGAATGGGTCACTCAGTGAGAATCAAACTCACTACTTAATTGTAATTCTTCTAGCGAAACAAGCTTGCTGACCATTACACCACCTCGAGGTGCCCTAAATGATTTTCTAAGCGGAGCGGAAAAACATTAATTTTATTAATATGTGGAAGACTGAAATAATCGTGCACCCAGTGAGGATCACTACTCAGTCGTAATTGTTCTAGCGAGAGAATCTTGTAAACCATTACAACACCTCGTGGTGCCCTAAATCATTTTCTAAGCGGAGCTTCGATGTAGCACAAGACCGAAAGAATGGGGCACTCAATGAGGATCACTACTTAGTCGTAATTGTTCTAGCGAGACAAGTTTGTTTACCATTACACGACCTCGAGGTGCCCTAAATTGTGTGTATATGTATGTGTGTGCGTGTGCGCATGTGTGTGTGTGTAAAGTATAAAAGGTAATTTGAAAATTTTTTTATCCTGACATATTTTTATGAAGCCAGAACATCGACAAAGATCCCAAATTTAAAATTTTTGTTCTAATTCTCTTATTTCTCGTTTTTCATTTAGACTTTACTCACACACACGAGCGAACACACACAAACACACATACGTACACACACACACACACACATATATATATATTAAGGGAATATACGTATACATATGCATGCTGACAAAAACACAAAAAGATGATCATAGATCTAAGAACACACAGGGGTTATTAAAATATAAGAATGCCGATAACTCCTTCACCATTTCTCGGACCAATTTTAATTTTTTTTATAAACCTTTACCCAGAACTTTTTGACTGACAATTCAGGAAGATATTTGTCCCACTGATACACAAAAACAGAGAATGTCTCATATCGAGAATCTTTAACATCGAAAAACATAAGGAAAAACATTAATTTTATTAATATGTGGACATCTCCACGCTTTGCCTGATAGAGGTCACGTAACCGGAAACGCGTGTAGCAAAATTATGGAAAATAAAGAACAATATCCACATTACAACCAAAAACGTTTTACGGTTTCTCTCAAACCAAATAGTTTGATTAATGAACTCAAAACATTATATATATATAACACTTTTTGGAAGTGACTTGTTATCGAAAGAATAATAATGTATAAACATACTATGATCAATAGGATGTTGTTTCCGGAGATCATTCGTTGCAATTGTTCCGTTGACTATTCCTGGATAGCTCAGCGGAAGGTGATGAGGACAGTCTTAGAAAATATCTTCAACTTTTTCCCTATTTCAATTTATCGTGATTCGCTTTGCTACACGCGATAGAAAAACGCGAATTGGTTGAAGTAAGCACAAACAAAATAAAATAAAAATACGCGTTAAAATATTATAAAGATTGTATGTTGCGGGGAAAGAGAAAGAATTCACGTTGTTAAAAAACTAGGAAGAAAGAATGTGGCCGATTTTATCATCCAATAAGAAGGGACTAGAAAGAATACGCTTTTGCGTGGGAAACTGATTAAAAAAAGCAATGAAATGGTAAGAATTTATATCTGCTGGAGATTGGCCTAAAACCATTATAGAATTTTTTATCGAAATACTCAAACTTGAAATAGGTACAGAGCGGATAAAAAGACACCCGATGATGACAATATATTTTCATATCAACTAAGGTTACCCTATAATAGCCCAGTTTTACATTTGAGTAAATATGATTAGAATGCAGGTTGGGGCAATATTGCAGTATATAATGTCATTTATTTTGAAAATAAGAATCTTCTCGTATTTAAATACCAGTTACCGTAAATGCAGGGACAAATCTTCATTTAGGGGTGGAAAAGTACTTTGCATAGCATAATTAAAGAAATAGATCTTTTTTGTCAATGGGCTTTGGAATGTTATTGAAATAGGACGTAAAACTTTAGATCGGTATTCCATTGTTGTGCGTATTCTTTATGGACGCATATACATATATATATATATATATATATATATATATATATATATATATATATATATCTATATATATATATAAAAATTGCTGATACCCTTTCCGGAGTCGGAATGCTGAAGTTAAATCAGTCAGGTAAATGACAAAAGTTTAACAATAATAATCTTATATATATATATATATATATATATATATATATATATATATATATATATATATATATTAGAGTATTAAATTGTAAACGATTATAGGTTCCAAAATTGCTGGTTCTTTTTCTGGAATTACTAATATTACTATTACTGTAATAATAGAAATGCATTTTAGAGAGAAGCCAGTAGCCGCAAAGAGAGAATGCGTCGCCACAAGGCGATCACGAAACTTCGAAGTCGGATTGACTGAAATAACAACACTCAGGTAAGTTTACAAGTTTCTCTACATACACACTCACGCACACACACACACACATAAAAATTAAACAAAATGTACAGCGTTTTGTAGTGGGTGTGTGCATGTTCTAAATGTAACACTACATTACACACACACACACATATATATATATATATATATATATATATATATATATATATATAGATAGATAGATAGATAGATAGATAGATAGATAGATAGAGATATTGACCACACACACACACACACACAAATATATATATATATATATATATATATATATATATATATATATATATATATACACTAACCTTTGGGTCATATTCGTAAATTAATGATGCTGTCTCCATATCGATTTGTAAGGAAGTTTATTCTTTATGTTATCGGTTTCGAAAGTGTCTGCAACCCATACTACGGGTTGAGGCAAGCCTTCTAAATGAAATTGGGTAGACGGAAAAGCAAAATAATGTTATAAGAACAATTTTCTCATAGATTAAGTGGAGACTTGAGGTAACAGAATTATTGCTCTACAGAAGGATGGTGATAATACAAATGAGCAATGGTCAAGATGTAAGGAAAATAGGAACCAAAATAATGTTATCTTTGCAAAGTTCACGTTCAAATTAACATTAGAAAACAATCCATAAGAAGAGACAACAAGAATTATTTAATCCTTTGTCAAAAGTTGGAATGCAATTCTTTTTCCTAACTTTATAAAATACATAGGAATCAGATCAGCGGATCATTGTTTTTGTCTTACATTTCTATAAAATAAAAGTGCTGTGCCTTATTTAATAAATGAAAGATAACAAGCCCGCATGGCAAAAAGCTGCTTTGTAGAAATTATTATCCAAATATCTGCTTAAATACTCCAAGAAAATCAATTCTCCAGGTTTCAAAAGAAATAGACTTGCATAAACACAGATAAAATGTATTTTTATCTCCTAAACCAAGATAAACAGTATTTTTCTAAATGTGAAAAATTCGTTTCTTTCTGTTTCAATTTCTGTTATGGTGACTGTTTTTCTTATCTTCATTGTTATTGTCAAACCGTTTCGCCTGTTCTATCACCTTCGGTTTTCGCTATTTACATTATTCGGACTATTGTCCTCATCTTTGTCGCCATATTTATCACAGCATTTCGGCCATTGTACGCTCTGGCATGTCTAATGAATGTCAGTTATCAGTTATCTCCTGTTAATTCCCCTCTGAAAGTTCTACACTGCCTTAACCGGGTATTGAACTCACACTCTTTGGGTCCTGTCACTAGATCTATCTAACCCTTTATCCATTGTGTCAAGGAGATGGCGCGTGGAGCTAGAACAGTCTTCCCCAGTGAGCGAAATAAAGGGTTCAGTTCGACATTCCAGGCACCTGAAGAAGGCCGGAGTGTACAACGGCTGAAACATTGTAATAAATATGGCGACAAAAATTAGAACAATAGCCCGAATAATGTAAATAGTGTACATAATACCTCATCTCAGAAATATAGACAGATACTGAAGGGTCAAAACATTGCAATAAATATGGCGACAAAGATGAGGACAATAGTCCGAATAATGTAAATAGTGTACATAATACCTCATCTCAGAAATATAGACAGATACTGAAGGGTCAAAACATTGCAATAAATATGGTGACAAAGATGAGGACAATAGTCCGAATAATGTAAATAGTGTACATAATACCTCATCTCAGAAATAGAGACAGATACCTTCGGTCTTCTTTCGATGTTAGCCGTAATGTTAGAATCAACCATAAAAATGTACATTATCAGAATATTAAATTATTCCGATTTACTAGATCCAAGGTTTAAATTCACACTTTTCAGGTAACCATTAATGTTTCATCCAACGCATTATTCTACCAGGTCATGCTACTAAGAAGCACATATTCTGGATCAATGGAAGAAAAGGGCACACGTTTGAATAAGCATTAAGAGAGATGGGATATGGATTAATATTGAACAATGTTTTTTAATCTTGCGTGTTTGTCGATCAAACAGACTAAAGACTGATCCAGGATCAACTAAATTAAGCATTAATTTTATGCTAGTATATTCATCAGTCTAGTTCACTTCGCAAATGTGTAACATATTCTAACTATCAATTAAGATTAGGTAACTCAATAATGAAATATTTTATTACATTTATAGTTTATTTTCCCTAAGTATGTAGGTCTTGGGTATTGTGATGAACTACATCCGGCAGCAAGTTCTTTGATTGGTAGGTTTTGAAGAAGGTAGGAGCCTTTTCTTATCTATCTATCTATCTATCTATCTATCTATCTATCTATCTATCTATCTATCTATCTATCTATCTATCTATCGCAGCCTGTTTCTATCTATCTATCTATCTATCTATCTATCTATCTATCTATCTATCTATCTTGCTTTGGACAGATAATATAACCAATTAACCATCTTTAGAATCCTGGCACCGTCCTTTGTGCATTTGTATAAACAGATAGCACATCCAGTTGGGTTTATATTGTATATCATCTGCGAGAAGCTATCTATTTTTAGGTGTGGTATGATTGGAAATTAGGCTTTCGGTGACTCCGTTGATCTAGCAATGTTTATTCAGGTACACCAATGTTTGTTGTGGTACTAAGTACAAATAGAAAGAGATTAACATGAGGAAGAAATGCCAATTGGAAGGAGTGCAATAGATACGCTATGACAATGGAATCATAGTATATTTGACGGAGAATGGTAAATATAAAGAACTAGAAAAGAAATGAGTATTTTAGAAAAACTTTTGTATACTTTGAGAAAAACATTTGAATACATTGTTTGCAAATATGTTCAAGAGTTGGGTGATAAAATGTATAGATAAAGAGAGAGAGAGAGAGAGAGAGAGAGAGAGAGAGAGATAGTGAGATAAGTGAATGGTTCGGGAGACAGAGAACGAAAAAAAACACAACAAAAGAGAATGAAGCTAATAGGGAAAACATAAAGACAATAGATAGAAAAATAGACGAAAATCAATAAACAAAATGTTTGTGCGGAATGGGCAAAAATCAAAACTGCTGCCCTGATATTTGCTTGGCTCATGACAACATTTGACAATATAGGATGTCATGGATAGGAAGAAGGTTTATAGGTCTATCTGCCTTGAAAATCATTAGGTTAGTGCAAAAATAATGACGTAATAATGTCGTTTTTTGACGTATTTGTTAACGTCAAAAAACGACATTATTACGTCATTATTTTTGCACCAACCTAATAATATAGGCTTTAAGAAATTTAGAAAAAAATATAAAGAAAGTAACAGAACCAGCAATTCTGATAATATAAACAAAAATAAGGAGTCCATTAAATTATTTTAGTAGAAGCCGATGCATCTTCATTATAAACATAACTGAAATGACATAATATATAAAAATAATTCGTCACTATATATCAGATATTGATTCTAACAAATAACTTAGATTTAGCATTTATTACAAAAACTTCAAAATGTCTAATCTAATTCTCACAAATAAATCGTCAAAATAAGTTCTACTTATGAAATCTCATCTCCTTTGGGATATTTTTCACCAACATTAATAATGAACAAACAACATTAAATTCATATATTGGCCATACACCCCCCACACACACATTGTCATTTTTAAAAATTTAGTGCAATTCGAGCACAAACAGATCAATATATAACTACCAAAATAATATCAACATAAGACAAATTTTTATCGGTATCACCATAATAATAAAGAAGACACAATTCAGAGAAAGACACAGAATTTGAGAAGACATTATAATGAAAAAAGAAACAAGTAAGAATAAAGATATTGATGTGTATGTTTAGAAAAATTGTATATTGATATGTGTATTAAAAAGTATGTATAAACTCAGTTTGACCGTTACAGATGACGTCACCTTTAATTGTCTTAAATATAATTCCAGTAAACTCAAAAACCCGGAATTTGCCAAACACATCTTGATAAACAGATTAATAATTCTTGATAAAGGCTGTAGTGTCAGTCGAAAATGAACGAATACATAAAAATCAAATTTGGGAAATTTACCTTTTTAATTCTGGCATAAAAACGTCGGAAGTTGTAAAAGTTTAATATAATATATAAAAACACTTACTAGTATCTATCTATCTGTCTATCTATCTAAATACACACACACATATATATATATATATATATATGTATATATATATATATATATATATATATATATATATATACACATCTATACACACACACACACATATATATATATATATATATATATATATATATATATATATATATATATATGCGTGTGTGTATATGAGTGTATTTAGGCAGCAAATTCTCTTTTAGGCATGTCTGATTTAATAAATTACAAACATTATGTCTGCTTGTTTTTAGCATAATGTTCATTTTCACGGATATTTTTCCGTGTGTTGCAATCAAATGATCCAAGAAATGCACTGTAACAATGAAAATCACTTTTGTTTCTCAAGAACTTTCCATCTCTTTCTGAGATCATCATCTACTGAACGCTAAAGCAAAGCTGTCAACTGCTGCATTTAAACGCTAAAAAAACAAAACAAAAAATAACTCAGTAATGGATAGGTACACATAGCTTTTTTTTACCTTACTAGTTGCACTATTGATGATGATAGAAAGTTATGAAAAGTACTTGTGGAAATTTATTTTGCAGTATATTAGTAAATCATTTATTTTATATTTTATTGGTTAATTATTTCTTTTAAGTATTAGTGACCTATCATTCTTTTCCAACGACATTCTTGTCAAGATTTACCAGAAATAAACGTTTAGATTTTATGATTTATTGATTGATTAAGCGTGCCTAGCAATATGTCTCAGTATCTGCAGATAATCACTAGATCACATCTTACTCATTCACACATTCATTTCCATCATTACTGGTCAGCGCTCAAGAAAGACCAGGAGCTTCGATCCATAGACGTTCTGACCAATTGGAAATGACACGGTATCGCATTATACAAGAATGAATTGCACCTGAACACAGACAAAGTTCAACTGGCGCATTTGGTATATATCGTTCAGTTGCTCAAAGACATAATCAGTTCAAAAATTCGAGTGTTGCTGACACATCTGGATAGTTCTTATAGAAAATGCAGTTAAAATAACTTTTTCTCTATAAGGCCAGGCATGTATATTGCATCTTGTGAAAATTAATTGAAGCATTTAGCTTCTTTTCTTTCACAATATGGCCAGTTTTAGTTCCACTGGAATAAGACCGTGTTATCAATTTCAATTTTTCCTCAGATTAGGTCATTTGTAGTGGTGCGCAGTAATATAAACCTATTTTAAGGGTGCATGATGAAATTTGTTTGAACTTGAAAAATATTGCGTCGGCCGTGATTGCATCAGATTTTTATCACGCCCAGACACTATTGTTTCGATTGTCGATTAGTTGTTCTACGGCAACTGTCTGTGATGGACGTTCCTCCAAACAAGCGTACGAAAATTGTAAGGCTGCACGAACACACTGTCGAGCCTTACCAGTGAGCAAATCAAGGTACTGGCTCTGAAACTCCCCTGATTTAAATCCAATCGAGAATCTGTGGTCAATTTGTAAGGAACGACTTCGTGGAATGGATATGAAAATTACTAACATGTGCACTGGGTCATGTTTCATTGGAAATATACGAAGAAAAAGAAAATAATAACGGAATTATTCCTTTTGTTACAATTAATTTGCACAATGGTGTACATTAATCAATTTTATCTTTCTTTTATAAATATCCTTTTTTAATCATTTCACCCCAATCAAGGCAACAAACCAACTAAGATAAAGGTTGGTCGTGGATGTCAAAGAATATGAGAAAATAAAAAAAATATATATTAAGGACCGAGAAGAATTAAAAAAAAAAAAAACAGAAATTAAGAAGACAGAATTTAACCATAAAATATTTTTTTAATTTAAAATTTGACAGAAGACAGAAGATAACTTTAAATTTTTCTTTTAATTTAAATTTTTGAAGATCAAACTTGACCAGAATGCAAATAGCCGGAAAAAAACTTCCACTAGCAAGAAGAGTAACTTTTAGCCTAGAACGTAAGGTTACATCAAGCCATTTCAAATGATGAAACCTTGTCACTAATCTCGCACTGCAATTAAATTCATGGAGTCTTGGTGCCATAGAGGAAAGTTCATTAGTACAATTACCATGAACGTATTTATAGAAGAGACACAGGGAATCTAAATTACAGCGATGGGAAAGTGACTGAAGCCGAGATGCCAGGTCAGAGCTACTAAAATGTCAAATTCTTCCAGTTTAAATATGATCATGAGACGTTAAAATAATATTTAACTTCTAAATCTCGAAGCTACGTACAGGACACTATCTATCTATCTATCTATCTATCTATCTATCTATCTATCTATCTATCATTTGTGTGTGTCTGTGTGTCTGTATGTGCTTATTGTGCATCTTAGTAAGAAAATAGTCTAAAGATTGAAGAAGCGGTTATTTTGTGCAGAAATATCTATTTTGGACGACGTTCTTAATTGAAAAAGCACTTAATCCAAAATTGTTTAGATAATCAAATGTAGTGAAGATTATTGTTTGAAAATTTTATATCGCTCTCTTCACTTTATATTAATGACCTGTCTAAGGCTATATTCTTTACCCTTAGTGAGTATTTATGTTACAACAGTTAATTGTTGCACCTAAAAAACGTCTGGAAGACAAGGACCTAGCCCCTCATCTCTTTTTAATCTTGTTCAGTTGACCAAATGGTGAAAAGACTGACTTGTAAAATTCAATATGGCCAAAACAAGACTAGTCACGTTTCACCATCACTGCAGAGTCTGGATTTGAGCTATCAAGATGGATGAGTCTCTTCCCCAAGTGACTTCTTTCCTTGAACGCCTATTGAGACTCAAACTCCCCCTAGACCTCAAGTGGAGCACTTATGTACGATTTATTGGTATATATGATTGGAAATTGATAGATTCATTGTACCGTTTCAGTAAGTATCTGAGCCTTCTGCTATATTCTGTCTTTACAAGTATTGCTGCTGTATATGTCTGTCTTAATAGAATTCAAAAGCCATGCCGGTAAATAATTATTTCCACTCTACAACCTCACAGACGAGACGGCGCAATGACCTGACTGTTATTTCCATTGCATATGTTCTGACGATCTTTAGTCCCATAATCTCTAACCTTTACAACTGGGACCCACCAAGCCAGGTATACAAGAGGGAATCGTCCCTATTCCCTTTATATTTCTTTAGTAAAGAGTAAGTTCCCTTTGGACTGCTAGCTTTGTGGAACAAACTCCCGACAGAATGTTTCCCAATCATTACAATCTTGAGCTCTTCAAGTCGAGAATTATGCATTATCTTCCCTGCATAACCCCCTAAACATCACTTCTTGGCTTTCCTGACGTCAGAAAACACCGCAGAATAACCTTCTATCTTAGCTGTCACACAGGCCTAGTATTAGGTAAAAATTAATATAAAAGACCTCTTCATGTGGCGCACTTATTGAGTAACGATCTTAAATATACATTTTTGTCTAAGCCAACGGAATTTTTTGTCATTATCCTCTGAAGATATATTTTATATTCAGAGTGTATCCAATGTAAGTTGTTTTTTTTATATTTATTGCCACCTGTCATTTGTATATGATTTTCACGGTTATGGATGTCCATAAGTGTAGCAATATTTCTTCTTTATCCCTACCAGTAATATAGTTTTTGAAGACGGTTTCTTCAGTTGCATAATTGCCCATTTTCATTAATTCAGCTGTAGGCTATACATGCAAGAGAAATCATTTTCCTGCACAAGTTATTTGACAAGTGGACAGAGATGTGTATTCCTGACTTTAGAAATTAAATCAGCGCCAATATTCTCAACCTGTATTCTATGACGTCAAATATTTTACGTATCTAGTATATACTGTCACAGAGTCTTCACTTACATGATTTACATATATTCTATAATTTCTCGTAATCGCTTCTGCTACATAATGCACACATTTGGTACAATCGCTCAAAGTTTAAGCCTATCCCGAATTATCTTTTATAATCTCTTCCCCTATCATAATACAAATTTATCCAATATGATCTCTCATAAACTCTTCCATTTCATAGTCCAGATACATCATGTATAATCACATATAATCTATTACATTGCATAATTTCCATATCGTGTATTTTCTCTCATTTTTTCTTCCGTTACGTAATACATATCCGGTATTATCTGTTATAATCACTTCCATTGCATAAGTCAGCTATATCTGTCTTCCGGTGGTTGAAATTTCGAACCGGACCCAACCCTTTATTTCGTCCGCCGGGTTAGATTGTTTTAGTTCCCCGTGCCATGCCTCTTCCGGGTGTCTCAGTTATTTCCCTTTAAATCAAATCTCCAAGTTTGGTTCACCACTACTGTAGACTGGTATTGAACTCACAACTCTTTGGGTCTTGTCGCTGGATCTAACCAACATATTTATTCTCAAGGATACAGTAGAGAAAGACGTTGGTTAGATCCAGTAACTAAAGCCAGATAGTTGTGAATTCAATACCAGTCCACAGCAGTGATGAACCAAAAACTTGGAGAAGGTGGGTTACAGGGAAATAACTGAGACATCAGGAAGAGGCACGGTACGTGGAACTACAACGATCTACCCTGGTGGACGAAATAAAGGTTTCGGTTTGAAATCCTAATCACCTGAATGACGTTGGGAGCGTACAACGGCCGAAACGTTGTGTGTAGGACAATGAATATGTGGATAACAGTCCGATTAATGTAAATAATATAAGTAATATGTCAGCTATATCGGGTATTATCTCTGATAATCTCTTCTATTGCATAGTTTTAATAACCTCGCTAATCTCTAATAATAATTTCCATCTGGTTTTTAATCTTTTATCCTCCCTTCCGTTGCATAATCCTGATATTCTGTATTAGATCGCATTATCTTTTAAATCGTCATATTATTAAACCAGCGTACATTTGGATGAAACAATGAGTGTGATGAAGAGCAGTATTATTGCTTTCACATTAATCTTCATGGAACTGACCTTTAAAAACAGACGACTCTAAAATATAATAAGTTTTTGCCTGTTATGCGTGCTTAGCACAATTCACGTTCGTACTTGTTCTAAAGAAGTAAGTTTTAGAAATTATGAATTCGCGACGAGTTTTAATGGAAATAAAATCTAAAGCACCAAAACAACTCAAATAATTTCGTAAATAAACACTTCACGTATACGACGATCGAAGTTGGTTGAATCTTCCTATCAGTTAATTATTGTAATTCTACGACAGTGTTTATATTTAGATATAGCGCATTAGTATTAAGAAAAAACTTGTATCTCAAACTCCGATATTATAAACATTCCAGAGATCCAAATAAAGCAAATGACCATAAAAGATCCCCAGAAAAACTCATAATTGAGGCTGTATTACTTGAGACGTCTCATGAATCTAATGGAAGTTATTCCCTGACTCATCTTGTGTTATGAGAGAAATTTAGAAAATCAATTGAGGCGGCTCAACCTCTTATTTAAGCACTTAGAGTTGATCGGCTCTTATCTTTGGCTCTTTCAATAAACGAGAAAATATTCAGCAATCAATTAACTGATAACATTTCTACCTTCTTAATGAAAAGAGAAGAGGTTATTATCTATTCTTGAAACGTATGTTTATATATTTTGCTAAAATGGAACTAATGGAATGTATCAATGGCTTTTAGTTCGTTAGTAAGTAGCTTGAAAATGAGACGAACTTGTGCATAGTTTAGGTTATCTGAAGCGGCAAGTAACAATTTGAGGATTTCTTGACAACAAAGCGAATTATCATTTCATTTGATTGTTCAATTGTTCATTGTTTCTGGATCGTGGTGCATCACGATTTAATGGTAAATTTCGAATTTCAGGGTCAGTAGGTAATTATTTTTGCAGTTCACATTATTCATAAATTCACTTTTATAGACGATCTGATCAATCTAAAACAAAAAAAAAAATCTGCAGCTTGTCCTTCTTCAACATAGGCCCCATGAGCATTGGTAAAAAATGATTGCTGAACACATTAAGTTTATACTACCCAGAAATTCACACACAGCAGTCCTCAAGGACACATGGCACATGTCGTTACTTAGATCCAGTGACAGGACCCAAAGAGTGTGAGTTCAATACCCGGTTAAGGCAGTGGAGAACTTTCAGAGGGGAATTAACTGGAGATAACCGATAACTGACATCCATTAAACATGGCACGTGGAACTAGAGCGAAATACAGGGTTAAGTTCGAAATTCCAACCACCTGAAGAAGGCCGGAGCGTACAACGGCCGAAACGTTGTAATAAATATGGCAAAGAAGATTAGGACAATAGTCCGAATAATGTAAATAGTGTACATAATACCTCATCTCAGATATATAGACAGATACTGAAGGGACGAAACGTTGTAATAAATATGGCGAAAAAGATGAGGACAATAGTCCGAATAATGTAAATAGTGTACATAATACCTCATCTCAGAAATATAGATAGAATTTTTTACAAATAAAAAAAGTATGTGTAAAATAATCTGTTTTTTGGCTTGTTTATCGGGGTCAGTACGAATGTCGACGCCACACTTAGAAATACGCATCTGAGGCGTCCAGATTTGGTTAATCCAACAGGTGTGCAATGGATGGTCCTAGCGCTGGGAGAATTTGGTGTGGATTTTAATAAATATAAATTCATTTATTTTGGGATGAATTAATATTTTAGGATGAATTAACAGAAACGACATCAAATTAGCATTGGTAATCCGTATTTTCCGTGGGCTCGGTAATCGTAAATTCGTATCGAGTGGGAGGTAGTAACTCTTTAAGTCAGTTTTTTAAAATATTCACTTTTCGAGAATAATGTTTTTCTCTCCTCGTACATTTTCGGCTTGAGGTTTTGATGTAACACAGAGACAGGTACTTTCAAGTATCCGATAAGAAGTACTTTTTCGCAGCTAGTAGGTGCGACAATATGCATAAACTAGAAACATCATCGAAAAAGTGTAAAATCTCTGAATTACATCCATTTATATGAGTAGATATTTTTAATATCCATATTAAACTTAATCATGAAAACTTTGAATTCGTCCTGTGTCTGACATCAAACATTCAATTCTATATTAATCGTAAATATTGTCTTGGTCAACATTTCACAGAATATAGACCGCCCTCAGTATAACGATAAATTACATCCGGCAGAAAAGCCTCTAATCAGGAAGTTGTGAGGAGTGGGGAGTCATTTCTTAATTGCTGTTGTTCCTATGTCCTCCCTTACATGAAGTTGTAGCACCGGTTAGGGTCCCAGCTATAGGAAAATAGTTTAGCCTAAAACTAGTGTCAAAATACGATGAAAGCATAAACATTTTTTATCGTAAAAATAACAGCAATACATTCTGTGTAGACTTTCGTCATGCCCGACTCTATTGACGTAGCTTTTGAGAAGAGTAGGCTATTAACTATACTAATGATATAGAACAGATAAGAGAGAAATAGTATTTGTTTATACTTTCCTCCAATAATTCTTACCCATTTAATGAAATTGACGATTTTGGCTCTTTTTCAACAGGTAAATAAATTCTGGGAACCGTTTCAAAGACACACTGTGTTCTATTTCCCGGAGTTTCGTCTGAGTTTCGCTGATTTACATCCACTCGTCAAGAGATTTGGTCAATTGGACTTACTTTCAGAAATCATTCTCCAAAAAGACCTTTATACAATCGGAAGATAGATATAAATGCGATGATTTGAGGAATCATATCCGTTCTATATTTCTAAATATATTTTTAATCTAATGAACTGTTCAAATTATTGTTAGTTTATTTAATATTTGGTATCTCTAACTTAAAAAATGCAGTTATTTTTATCTTGTAACATTTTACATCATGCTTGGATTGATGCATCCAATAAAACAGTCTAAACTTTTGAAGGTTTGTAAGTAAAAAAAAAAAAAACAGTTAAGAATTGATAAATTATTTAATAGGTGTAGACAGGTTTGCCTATCGTCCGGTTCACATTTCTTCCCGGTATTTTTAACAGAAGTTGAGATGAATCCCTTGTTTCCTGTTTAGGGTTGACTTTCCGATTCCTTCAAAAGTCTACTTCGATTCTATACTTCTAACTTTACTTTTATTCACTTATTAAATCCTGATATCTTCACGTCTAGAATTGGCTGTCATCTTTCCTGCATAGTACCAAGACTTTCACTGCTTCCCCTTACTTTACTAATACATCTTCACGCAGTAAATCTCTACCTTAGTAGAAAAAATCATAAATGTTTTTATAAATTTGGTGCTCTGGTTTAGATGTTAATATACCGGGTTTAAGAGCAAAATTGTTCAAATCGTGTAAAAGCAAAATTTTCCAATTGTTAGATTAAGCTTTGAATAGTTGTATCTTAGAAATGATTAAAATATCGTACTGGAATAATGATAATGCATAATTATTCTCCAAGCTTAACAGATGAATCGGGAATCACAAACGAAATTGGCATGTTCATCATTAGTTAATCATGAGGATCGAAAGCGAATGAACGATTGAAATCAAGTTTACATATATATATATATATATATATATATATCCCAGAATCATTTTCCAGCTTATTCAAGATGATCTTCGCCCTCTCTAACCTTCTAACATTCTGTTCTGAAGTAACAAGGTGCCTCACACGTTTCACGTACGATTTCATTTTCAAGTATTTTTTCACTGCTCTTTGGACTGTCATAGCTGAAATTCCTTTGTCGCGTGCCAAACGTTTTGTGTGTTGAGTTGGATCTTTTCTAATTGATGACGTTAGAAATGATGTCCCCTCTTCCTCTTGTGACGACCTGATCCAGTTTTCCACTATACTGCTCATTCTTTTTAAACTTAATCACCGTTTTCTTGATGGATTTTTAATGGACTTCAAAGATGGACGTCAGATTATAATGTTGTATCCATTACTGAAGGCCTAAATTATCTTTTTCCTTTATCATTGCTCATTTGAAAAGTCAGTGGGTCTAATACAATTCGATTTTAAATTGTTCTCTTTATAGCTATATAAATCAAATGGTTTTATAGAGATTCGGACGACAAATGGTATCAAGATGGCTAAACGTTTTATCTGAAAACCTGGCAAAAAGATATTCAAAGCTTTAGTAGATTTTTAGATATTAAACATTTTGTGAGATGGACAATTTTGCAGTTACACCCAGCATTTGCATTTACGGATGAATTATTTCTTTTAAAAATCTATTTTGTTTTAAAACTATTTGTAATTTTTATTCCAAGCATATTCGGTACTTTTTAATTTTACCAAAAGTTTTCAGATACCTCTTGATTTTTTTCTGCAAGAGCATTTGGATTAATTCGAAAGGAATTCCAAATTATTCCATTCCTAAAGGGATGATACATAAAGAAATTTTTCTCATTGTATTGGAAAAAATGTTCGCGAAATTCTAATCTTGAAAAGAGGTTAAGTGCTGAGAGACTGCGAGACTTTATAGTTTAGCCGCTGAATTTCTCTCACATACTCCAAGATCCTGGAATGAACTTTCCAAAAATTCATTCACATGAAACTCGGTTTTCGTTGAAAGTTAATGCTTTCCTTTCTCCCTGTTTTTCTCTTTTTTTTCCTTTTTTATCTTCATCAGTTTTATTGCTGTCTTATGTGTATTTTTTAATTTATTATCGTCATCATAAGTTCGCTCATATGCTCGGAGCCTGAAAAATATAAATTTTCATGTCTTCCTGAGTATCAGTTTTGAGGTAAAACCATAGAATTTTATGATCTTCGTTGTCACCAGAAGAAAACATCGAATAGGCTGCCACACAATCTATTTGATAACCTTTTCGAGTGGAAAGAACACGGCTCGAAATGATTATTAAAATTACATTTGAAATTGTCATCCTGCACTTAAGGAGAATTCTTTCACATATTCAACCAGGATGAAAAAAAAGCAAACAAAAAACAAAATAACTTTTATATCAAAGCAATTTTGCTTGGCAAAATATTTCAGAAACTCAGAAATATTTCTTTTTATTTGCTTATAGAAATACAAAAACAGTGAAGACTGCGTCTGCTTCCTGGGTATGACGATAAACTACATCCGGCAGCAAGGCCTTTGATCAGGAGGTTTTGAGGAGCGTGGAACCAACCTCTTAATTGCTGGTCTTTCCAGGTTCATCCTGATCCGGGGTGGTAGCACCTGCTAGCGTCCCAGCCATGGGCAAATAGTTAACCTCCTAAAGTGGTGTCCAAAAACTATGAAAGTTTAAATATAGTTTTTAATACTAGCAATACATCTTTGAAGAAAAAATATATACGCAGCACTAAAATTTCTTGTCGGCATTGAGGTTGATATGACGTAAAACAAAACAAAACAAACCGAAGACTGCAAAAAACCAAAAAAAAACAAGCAAAAAAAAAAAACAAAAAAACAATGACGTCTTTGACAGACAGACTATTGAAAAATGCGATTCGAGTTCAAATATCATTGCAGGTTATTTCTCAATTAACGTGTTTATGCTATTAGTTGAGAAATCTATCAACCAGGTTAGCTGGAGAGTTGTGATACAATCGATAATATTGCATATTAAACATATTGACTCCTCTTTAGAATACAGGGTCACATCGTTAACATGTTAAATGTTGCTTCTGCGTTTTCCTTAGCAAATACAAGATGCTACAAATGTCGCAGTACAATTGATAACCTTGCAAACTTTATATTTATATACCAAATGGAATCATGTTAATGTTTATGACAATATATTATTATATATTATCAAGAAATATTATTGGTCAAATTATGTCATTCAAATTTTCCCCGGTTGCTATTTCACAAGTGTATGTTTTTTTCTGCTAATTGTCATCTGACTTTTAGAACAAACTGTAGTTTATTTTTACCTGGTACAGTGGCTAACCCAACGGCCAACTGGTTTTTCAATTCAGAATTTTCCTTCTCTTACACTGGTTATCAAACAAAGAATGGGATTCTATTCAGCCTTTCTAATGATTGAAGGGAAGACATGGATACACACTATTCCCGAGGGTATTTGTGTGAAATCCAGCGCAATCGCCTCGACTGGAATTCGATCTCGACACGCCTGTGCTGTTTTCCGTGCCAGCAACTGCTATCATACACGCTCATCCAGGAAACAATATTAAAATTTAAATACAATAAAAAATACTTAAAATGTTTAAGTTAAAAATTTGAACAAAATGGAGACTAAAAAAAGAGATATTTTTATATATTGCCTATCAAATACTTGAAATACTTGAGTTATTTAGTATTATCAAAATATTATGATATTGACAGTTCTTACATTGAATACTGTTACCATATAAGGTCTGGTGCTCCCGCTGTTCATCTTGAGGTCCTCGACAAAATTCAGAGATGGATATGCAATGTTATATATCCTTATCTAGCATCTCGTCAACAGTCACTTTCTTACAGATTTGCTGTGGCTTCGCCCTGTATTTTCTACAAATATTTTCATGGCAAATGCCCTGAAGAGCTACTTTCACTGGTAACCAAAACTGCATGAATTTAAGCGTGCTACTACGTTGGCAACTCGGACCCACCAATTCACAGTCGAAATAGTAAAATGTAACCGCCTCTTCTACACTAATAGCTTCTTCTTTAGCACTTCCCGACAGTGCAACTACCTTCCTCTTACTTGCTTCCCTGATAGCTACAATCTTCAAATGTTCATATATAATGTTAATCGACATCTTCTGATGCCTTGATCCTGATCCCCCTATATCCTTTCCTCAAAAACCCTATTTTGCTCTTGCTTGCACTCTCTGTAACCTTTGCATGCTAATGGCACTCCCGCTTTGCTTGGGGTGAAATGCTTAAAAAAAGTTCAAATCTATGTAACTCATCACTTTAGAAACTCCGAAATAATATTATTTCTCGTTTATTGGATATTAATGAATTATTTTGCTGTGATGGCTTATATTCGACACGCGATATAAACAAATGAACATTTGTTCTATATTGGATCAATATAATTTGCTGTGGATTCCTTCTAATTTATCAATATCTCTAAAGAAAGAATCACAATAAATGTATAATATCGATACAGAGTCTGTCGTCAAATTTAATCCTGAAACTCATATTTCTTAAAGATGTCATTAATTTTATAGCCGAGGTTTGTATCTAGAGAAAAAGAGCTTATAATTACATGGTGTCTGAAAGAAATAAACAAACGAGGTTTTAACCAATTTTCTATTCCGTAATGATTCGTGTATAATACGCACTTCTAATAAGTCCTGGGTATGGCCATAAACTAGATGAGGCAACAGGGTCTCTCATCGGGAGATTGGATGTTTTAAGGGGCGTGGAACTGCCTCTTAATTGCTGTTGTTCCCAGGTCACACCTAACCCGGGGCGCTAGTACCTGTTATAGTTTTAGCTATGGGCAAATAGTGAACCCCCAAACGAAAACAAACCACTATGAAAGTATAAAAGTACGATTTTATTGTAAAAAGTACCAAGAATACTTATTTATACATTTTATAGCAAAATGACTAGTAAAATATTTTTATCTATATTTGAAGCCACAAAATTGTGTTCAAAATATTTAGATTTCGGCATTGAATAAACCTCAAGGTTGATATGTCGCTGAACAAAATCAACCAATCAACCAATCTAATATTCGCACCAATATTCACCTGCGTAGAATTTGTTTGCAGTTAAAAAATAATAACATGATTCTAATTTATATACCGTTGGTAACGACACGAATAAATATTTGTTTTTAATAATTTCATTCCCTTCAAAGCGATACATCTACTAAGACGCTCTACTTTACTGAAAGTAAGAGATTTTAGTGATAAGCAAGGGCAATACAAAAATATATAAAGGTTCAGGAAGAAGCAAGAAAAAAGAAGAGAGTTTTATAAGTGAGAAGTGCGAGAAAAAAATTATTAGGATAAAACGTACATTTACATAAATCTAGGATGAAACTTCGTAACCAACTCAGAAGTACGATTAAAATTATGCGATCTTGGTACCAAGTAGGAGAGCTAAGTAAAACAACTGTTATATAAATATATATAGAAAAGACAGAGGGAAGCCAGGTGACAGTGGTGAGAATGAGACTAAATTAAAATGTCAGCTCAGGATCGATAACGTAGCAAACTCTTCTTTGTTTTTTTTTCGGGTATCTCAAGAAATATAGTGGGAGCTTTAGACCAAAGGCAGCAGCAATATGCATAGAACGGGCAAATGATAGAAATAATAAAAGTACAAGATGGATTCTGACGAGAAAATATGTCTGTGACGACACAGTGAACCAACCTTTTTATCAGGAGATCTAGCAATGGACTTTAATATATTTACTCTACTTCATGTCGAGATAAAACGTGAGAACATGAAGGCGCAACAAGTTTCTCTCCTGGAGGTTAGCATCAGCCATGCTGATGGAGTTTAAAATGGTTCTTCATGATGATTAAAGGGTACTTTCGTTTTATATGCGTTACAATCTGCAAGCCACTTCTTGCCCCAGTTAACAAATGAGTGGAATTATATTCATAAGCAGCTACCAGTTTTAATTTTTCTGACTTGTCGGAATTTAACTCGTTTATATTATGAAACATTGCATTTATACAGGATTTAGAGTAAGCGTAATGATATGGTTGAAAAAACTAACAAAAAGCTTACAAAGAACCTCACCTCACACTAACTGTAAGACTAATCTAAAGAAACACATTTTCTAGTGTGAAGCGTTTATTTCTCTGTCATGGTGTAAAACCGAAGTCAGTATTACAATTAGTATATTGTGGCAAAATCAGTTCGAAAATGCTTCATTACAAGCGAACTCTCCCCCTGTGAAGATGAACTTTCCCGCATAGGGTGTTATTTGAATGGAGAAAGTTATTTTAGTGCTAGGAATCACAGTTGTAGACCACCAAGGAAAGTTGACTCCCTGAGCCGCGCCAGGAAGTTTTTCTCCCCGGAGTCGATCCTCCAGATCTACAAATCAACAATTCGCCCTTGCATGGAGTATTGCTGCCATATATGGTCTGGTGCCCCTTCTGTTTGCCTCGGGGTTCTTGATAGGCTCCAGAGGCGGATATGCAATGTAGTTGGCCCTGCTCTGTCGTCTCGTCTACAGTCACTTTCTCACAGACGCGCCGTCGCCTCCCTCTCTCTCTTCTAAAAATACTTCCATGGAAATTGCTCCGAGGAGCTGCACTCGCTGGTTCCCAGACGTCATGTGTTCAAGCGTCATACGAGGCTGGCATCCCGCTCTCACCCCTTCACTTTCGAATTTCCTAAATGTAGCCGTCTCTTCTACTCCAATAGCTTCATGTCTCGCACCTCTCGCCTGTGGAACTCCCTGCCCTTTTCCTGTTTCCCTGTGAGCTATAATCTCCAGCTATTCAAGTGTAATGTCAATCGACATCTCCAGTTGCCTTGATCTATCCACTATCCTCATCCTTTCTTCTATCACTCCTATCTGATCTTGCTCTAAATTTTCTGTAACCCCTTGCGTCCTAGTGGCTTCCCGCCTTGCTTGGGGTGAAATGCTTAAAAAAAAAAGTTGCTCCTATAAATGAAGACAAGGACAAATCGTTGAAACTGATAAAAAATACAGTATTGCAAAATTATGCAAAAGCCTTCAAGATTATGTGAAAGCCTTCAAGATTGTGTAAAAGCCTTCAAGATTATGTAAAAGCCTTCAATATTAGCGCCACAACGTAGTGCAAAATAGGTTCTGATAATGCTTACCATCTCCATGAGAGATTAGTGGTTGGTTGCTCTCAATGATCTTCTAGAGGATAATGTGATGAAAGCGTTCGAGCATTGTTAAGAAAATACCCAAGAAGCACCTACGAAGAGAGCTACTTCATTCAAATATCAGGATTGGAAAAGAAGAGCAACGATTTGAAATCACTTCCATAATACCTTCTGAAGACAACAGCAACCTATGTTCTTTAGTGACAATCCGGCGCGGAGTTGAGCGTGGTATATGCGTACATAGCTGAATTTAAGGTTTCTGACGATTTTTCACACATAAAAAAATATAATTGTTTCTTTTTCTTCTATATGCCATATCATTTCAAAAGGTGAACGATTATTCCTCTCCTACTCTTCAGTCCTTTGTATCTCTTAGCAATATTTGGCCTTTATCCAAGAAGCCGCTCAACGTGGCTATTATAGTAGTTTACGCACTGACAACACAAAGCAAGGAAGAGGCCATCGAATCTTTCTACTCCATCCTGTACAGTGCCAAGGTTCTATGCAAATCACAGGAAGTCATCCTTGTCATCGGAGACCTAAACGCCAAAGTAGGTAGGGAAAGGGCAGGGGATATAGCAGGGATATTCGGACTAGGAAACTGCAACGAACACGGAGAAAAATGGATCTAATGGTGCACAGACAATGACAAAGTAATAGCCAACAGATGGATTTAAGATAATCATAGACGACTATGGACAATGATGAGTACAGGAAGAGAAAGTAAAAATTAAAATGATTATATAACCATCAACAAATATTCAGGAATGCAATGATTCCCTACAAAACCTACCCAACTGCCGACTGCGGAAGCGATCATCGCCCTCTTAGATGTAAACTACGAGTGAAACTGTGGAAATTGAAGAAGCCTAACGCAGCATCTGAAATAAGGACCAAACGCAGGCAAGCTAAAGAAGAATGGCTAAATGAAAAATGTGCAGAAATAAAAAGATTGAGTACTACCAACAAAAGTGACATACAGAAACAAATAAGACAACTAACAAGACAGAAGACATGCTCGTCAACAGGCTGGCTAAAATCAAAGGAGGGAACGCTTATATTAGAGAAAGAAAAAATTCTTCAACGCTGAAGCGAGTATATTGGAGAATTCTCCTACGACAAAAGGAAACAACCAACAATACACAGTACTGCAACCACATGTTTAACACTATTGAAGATCTGAAGTCATAGCAAACAAAGCAGAATTGTGTAAAACAGAAGTCTTACTCCAGATATATTCGATCTGCATACTTTTGATAGAAAAGCTTTTCATACCCCATTCGAAATAAGTTGCATCATAGGCTGGGAGATTTTTCTCCATTGGTAAAAATCCCACCAAAGAAGAAGCATTTCCTGATTTTACAGACAACAGTAAACAAATCAATTTCCGCCTATAACTTATCATAAAGGCTTCTGGTACGACTGCTGCTGAATTCTGATCTCCAGCTTAGGATTAAACATCTGCATTAACTTGATCCGGGACCGCAGTCATAGGCAGTTTGACAAACAAGAGTCTTATTTTCGAGCATATGATGTTTTATAAGAGGAGAAAATATATCTTCGACAATAGCATCACAGATTATTTCGGAACTTCAAGTGCGTAGACTTTATTACGTTTTCTCAGTTCTAAAAGAACACGACAATGAACTCTCTAGCTTGTCTTAGAGAAGTCACGTGATATCTGTTAAATATTTCTCTTTTAGCTTATATGCACAGGAAATGGCAAAACAGGTCCATTGCAGAAGACATTTTAGACGAATATATAATAGGCTACTTTTAATGAGCTGAATTTCTCCTGATTATTTTCCACACAATGTTCAATGTAATTAACGATAACAAAATGTCAGAATTTTCTTGAGTTTAAATCGATCCGAAAACGTGGCTGCAACACATTCGACATTAAAGAATCAGGTCAATTAGAGGTGAATTCAATAACTGAATAAATCAAATATATTCGTAAATTAAATATATTTTAAACAATATAGATTAAAAAAATATTGATTATATTATGCACACACACACATATACATATATATATAAATATATATATATATATATGTCTCATATATATATATATATATATATATATATATATATATATGTATATATATATATATATATATATATATATATTGTGTGTGTGTGCGTGAGTATGTGTGCATAATAGATATATATGTATATATACATATATATATATATATATATATATATATATATATATATATATATATATATATATATATATATATATATATATATATGTAATTATATTTTATTTTACTCTTGTCGGAGGTTTTTTTCTTTGGACTCTAAGCTTGGATTCTGGTCGATTATTCCTAGTTCTTTCTTGTTTTATTCCTTTTTTTTTTCTTGGGTATTGTTTTGTTCATTTACAAGCCAATACATCTAATGTTTTTCCGGACGAGCATACTTACTTATATTTATAAGGTTATTATTATTATTATTATTATTATTATTATTATTATTATTATTATTATTATTATTTTATATATATATATATATATATAAATATATATATATATATATATATATATATATATATATATATATATATATATGTGTGTGTGTGTGTGTGTGTGTTAAAGAAAAACAGACCACTTTAAGGTTCCATGATAATAATTTATTTTACCAGAACACTTTTAAGGGACGCTGGATCATCAGATAACATTTCCAAAAATAAAAATTCACACTTTTGACGGGTAGTATCAAGTTTATGTAATTTAACAGAGAGGATAGCGATGAGTGGAGTGAGTGACATGGCTGAGTTTAGAGAGGGTTTATTTTAATATTTCTTTCAATCATACATAGTATTGGGGGTGGAAGGTCCAGACCATATATATCCATTATACAAAAATGTACATTTCCTAGGAAGTGGCAATCTCCATACACTCCCTATACACAGTCCCGCGCACACATAATATATATATATATATATATATATATATATATATATATATATATACAAAGTCTTCAGTTAACCGTTTTTGTTAATTGTGACATTTTTATTGTTTTGTATATGGGCTTATGAAAAGATTATTTGAATTTTTTCTTTTATATTTATTCTTTCGAAGTATATATTTTATGTATATTTAATTCTCACTCACTCACACACACACACGCATACACACACACACACACACATATATATATATATATATATATATATATATATATATATATATATATATATATATATATACATGATTATATAAATTAGAGATTTTATTTCTGCTTATTTTTTAATAAATAAATTCATACTCACGGATAACCTTCTGTCTCTTGCAATTAAATTATGTAAGAAATATTTAATAACGATGAAAATAGTTTTTTTATTTTCCATTTCCGAAGTACTTTCAGTCTTCTTCCGTGATCATCTTCAGGGGTGTACGTAATAATACAAAGTTGTATCTTGTTGCGAACGGAAAATAAAAAACGACTGTCATTCAAGAAGACAGAAAATGACGGAAGCAAGAAAACGGATGGGTATTCCACAAGCGGGAAGTGCGATAAAACAAACTGTTGCATTTAGTTGTAAAACTGTGGGACCTAGATGCCAATCCAGTAGCACGCTTGAATTCATGCGTTCGGAGTACAAAGGGAGAAAAAAATAGTCTGCACATTTGTCATAAAACTACTTGTAGAAAAGACAGAAAGAAGCCACGTCATGTCGGTGAGAAAGTGGCCGAAGTTGAGATACCTGATCAAGATCAATTAAATTACAGACCCTTCTTTGGATTTTGTGAATAATCTCGAAATGAATAAGCAGGAGCAACAGACCAGTTATAGCAACAGTACTCAAGGCATGGACGAATGGTAGATTTGTAAATGTAAAAGTCGGAGTGCGACGAAAAAAAAATCTTGATTCGTGATACTTCCTATTAAGTATGACTACAGCCAGATAAGGGCCTAAGATCCACGCAACCCGTTAATTTTATTTCATTTCTTCTTTCATCATTTCCTTTTTTATTATGAACAATATCAACGAAATCTATTTTAGTCATTATTTTGAGCCACGGAGTTAAAACAATTACTTTTGTATTCAGTTGAAGAGAAGAATTAAAACGAGGGACTATTAAAGATTTTTTTGCTTTGAAATAAATATATTTGAATGTTGACTCACTCGGGATAAACCCGACACATCTGACCGCCGGGGACGCCAAATATATATATATATATATATATATATATATATATATATATATATATATATATATATATATATATATATATTGCATAAATTATTTTTCAACATAACTGACGCCCTTCTCAATTCACTTAATTTAAAGGGGAATATTAATCTCATAGAATGCTCTTGAGTTAAAATTGCAGATCAACATTCAAATATTCATTAATTGTCATGCTATAGACTTATTTATTGATCTCGCCATTTATGCTTGTACACAAGCTAAAATTACGTATTACTAATTTCCGCATAAAATCACTTGAATACCAAAGTTTTTAATAAGTTCATTGCACGAAGATGGAAAGTGTGCCTATTGTAATATCTATAAAATGGTTATAAATGCGTATTGTTAAAAAATCTGACAGAATGTACTGAGTTCACTTTGCATTAAAACATTTTTGTAAAAACGTTAACCCATCTCTTTTTATCAATGAATTCAAGAGCCTTAATATAAAAGTGACTGCACATCTTAGAGGACGAAAGCAGTGGATTCAAAATCATCGATAATAGAACGGGAAATCACCCCACAATGTTTTCCAAGACACCATGACAATTCTGCTATTGAACAAAAATGTAGTTGTGAAGGGTCATAATCATCTGGACCTTAAAAGTAATTTTAAACGGGAAGAGCAACGAAATTGACTAATCCTTTTTTTTCTCCCTAAGACAAAAAATGTTTTGGCAAACGTTGGGCTTATTAAGTAGATTTTCTATTTAATAACCTAAAGAATATTTTAACCAACCCAATATATGTTGTCAATAATTCTAAACTCAAACATGTTAGCGTTGGAATTCTATCCTCATTCACGTCGGTAGAAAACATTTCAACTTTAATTTAAAATATTGAAGAAAACAGCCATTTAGTTAGGAAACTTGTCTAAGACGGTCACCATTATTCTGGGAAATACTGGGTAAGGGATATCAGCTGATCTCCGAGTAACCAGTGTAATCTTCTCAAATTTGGTTCTTTAATCCTCAAAATCGAGGAAGTTTGTTTCGATTACTGCCCGCTTAGGTATTATTTTTATGGCGCACGTAGTAGCCAAATATATATATATATATATATATATATATATATATATATATATATATATATATATATATCGGGAGAGAGAGAGAGATAAAGAGAGAGAGAGAGGGAGAGAGATGTAGAAATTCGTATATATATATATATATATATATATATATATATATATATATATATATATATATATATATATGTGTGTGTGTAAAATTTGACATCCTCCATGGGTTAACTAGATTATTCGGCTTACTTGATGAATATTTATAAGCGTTTTTAGATTTTAAAATTTTGTAAAACTAATAACTTTTTTGGTTTTGTACAGAGTGTGGTGGCTAAATTGTCGTTAAATTACACACAAATGAAAATAATACTGACATCTCTTTTTAACAGATATGTTTAGCAAAATTGCATTAAAATATCTTGGAGAATTCTAAATAGTAAACTTATTCAAAAAAGTCACCAATAGCTTCAAAGCACGGCCTCCATAGAACTTCGGAATATCCTGCATCTCTTCTGGTCGGTTGAATTGTTTGGTGAACACTGCCATAATCCTTGCCTTGAGTTCATCTTGATTCGCTGTACAAATATATTTAAAGCATAAGCAGTGGATCTAGAGGAGTGAAATCCATAGAAGATTCCCGAGTTAAGATATCACTAAGCTTGGCTCCGTAATGGGAGAAACGTGGGGATTCGTTTCAGGACGGCCTGTGTCGTTTAAGTTGGTGTTAAACTTAATTTATAAGAGCTTAGCCTTTTCTAACAATGATGAGATAACTTCACAACCATTTTAAGAGAAGGCACTAACGGTGTATCCCTGTTAAGTATCCTTTTTGTGATTTTTCAGAATTGGCGGAATCCGAGTATTTATTAGGTTGGTGCAAAAATAATGACGTAATAATGTCGTTCTTTGACGTATTTTTAACGTCAGGAAACGACATTATTACTTCATTATTTTTGCACCAACCTAATAATTTCAAATATGACTTGGACTTTCTTTGTATAGCTGTTCTTTGCCATTTTTTAGGACTCCCTTGCCGTGATTACAGGCAGTTCTGAATGAGGCAAGAGTTCTAGTACACACAATTCCATCTGATAGAGATGACGATACGCTGAGCACATTCAGGCGTGAACCAAGACATGCTATTCGGGTTTTCGTGCATTTTTGGGCCACAAGGGAACTCATCCTTGACATAGACCCTTGTGCAAAATGAAACAAAACGAATAATTCCGTTATTATTTTTTTTTTTCGTATTTTTCAGTGAATCATGACCCAGTGCCCATGTTAGTCCTTCGTATGTCCGTTTAATGAAAATTTTCCTTACGGATTGATCACATATTTTCGATTGGATTTAAATCAAGAGAGTTTCCAGTCCAGCCTATAGTAGTTTGATTTGCTCACTGGTAAGGCTTGCCTGTGTGTTCGTGCATCGTTACAAATTTTCGTACGCTTCCTTGGAGTAATGTCCATGGCGGAAAATGGCCGTAGGACAACTAATCGACAGTCGAGACAGTTTCTCTGGGCGTGATGAAAACCTGCTGCAATCACTAAGGACGTAATATTATTCAAGGGCAAACAAATTTCATCATACGCCCTTAAAATAGATTCATATTACTGTACACCAAAGCAAATGAACTAATCTAAGGAAAAAATAAAAATCTCTTTAAAAGTTATTTTTCGCGGATTCTCATATACCCAGTTTATTTATTCAACAGAGAAAATGATTTTTTTTCATGTTTGTATACTAGACTGGGCAGGTAGATAAATCTATAACGGGAAAGAATTCACTTAAAGGCAATGTTTAGGTCTTGCTTGATCGGCAAGGTTCTTCGTGGCCGTGTCGGTTATAGCACATCGGATCTAACGACGGTTTCCATCTACACAAAGGGACACAGGTTCGTATACTGCGTGAGCGCGCATATTTATCATTAATAAAATTTCTCGAATATTCTGTCCGGCAGCTGATAATAATTAAATTGTTTAATAAATAAACGGGGTACGTCTACTCCAAAAATACTATCCCAAAAGTAGTGCTTAAAGTGCTATAGACAGTCGGATTAATGAAAAAAGAAACTTATTACTCCTTTAAAAATACACATACATATACATGCACACAGGTGCGCACACACGCACACACACATGCACACAGGTGCGCGCGCACACACATACATATATATATATATATATATATATATATATATATATATATATATATATATATATATATATAAAGAGAGCTCAATGTAAGAACAGAGCAATATAATAATGATGAATGCAGAATCCTTAAAGCGAATGGCCTGAAGAGATGAATGTCTGAATCCACGAAATAAACTATCACCTGAATCCACGAAATAAACTATCACCGGATTTTTATGGATTCTGAATTCATCATTATATATATATATATATATATATATATAATTTAGTCATCAATTTTCATTTATACAAGTTTGCTCAAAGACTGATGAAAGTTCTTTGTTAAGGACCTTACTTATATATGTCGAGTGATTTTTCTGCTTTTCCGATAAGTTTAAAAATAAATTAACCAATGTCTGAGTATATTCTATGTTCGTGTGCCATTATCAAGGTCTGTTTTTGTATTTTTCAGTTTCAAATATCGCTTCTTGTGTCTTCACGTGAGAGTTCCTGTTTAATAGTATTAACGCCCTGATTATAAAACCCGGATTTGAATCTCACCCCGGTTAATTTAATGTGAATTTGTGATAATAGCTACCTCAGTAGACGCTCCCTTCTTCCGTCAGCGTTTGAAGGTACCTGGAAGACATACCACGCTTTGAGCCAAGCTATATTAGGAAAATCGAGTCGGCTGAACTGTTCCTTAAGCTGCTGATTGCTGTACGAGGACGAAATAAACAAGTCATCGTGACAGATGGTTTGAGTATATTGGTGAGTTTAACTATTGAACATATCATATTAGGAGCTTTTTCCAAGAAAATGTAACTAAAATCTGCATTATAAATCCAAATATGTCTGAGAATGCGTGTTCAACAGGGTTTGACTAGTTACCTCATCAAAAGAGGGGTACTCAGAAAACTAATGGTCTGCAATTATTATATATATGATCGTCATCATTGACTAGCAATTTCTGAATATTAAATATTGTTCTTTATTTTTAATACTACATTTATTATTATTTTCTTAAATTGTCATTTTTGTGATTTTTATATGTAAGCGGTAATTTTAAATCTTGATCCCAACCCCTCGCGAGCATGTTAATTCTTGAGTATAACTAAAATATACCATATTCCAAATACGTAGAATAGTACATAGATTCAGTCTTGACTTTTTCTGAACCGATGACAATTTTTGATAATTTTCAACAGTTCATTTCTTTCGCTGTGTTTTGTTTCAGACATCTATAAAAAATATCTAAGTTTTCTTAAAATGTTTTCTCGAGTAGCTTTGATGGGAAATATGAGATCTACTAAAACAATTCGCATTATTATTTCAATAAGCAATGTCCTTTTTTTTCTTGAGAATGCGTCAGCATCATAAAATATCGATTAATGGCCGCAAGCAAAATAAGCAGCAAGATTTTGTTTTTCTCCTTGTCATAAAATTGAAAAAAAAAGGAGAAATATTCGGTAAGTATTTGCGAAGACGAAAATTCAGAGACGTAAAAATAAAATTTAGAATTTCTATTGAAAAACAATTTATTATTATATTTTAGCTGTCTCGGTTCAATTTTTTTATAGCTATCCTTTTAGAGATAGGTTTTATCTGTTTCATTCTTCCGTTGGGAATATATCTGGTTAAGTTTAATGTTTTTTTACACATTTAATTAGATATGATCTCCAGGAAAAGGATCTTACATTAAAAACTAATGGCATTTTGACCAGACAAATGGAAAGTTATCCTTCAGGCTAGGGTAGTGTTTATATGCCTAATATACAAATTTAAGGTTTGTGTATCATAGGGAATAGACTCCATAGAAAAGACAAACAGTAATTAGGTGACGGGTTCGTAGATGTATGATTTTTAATAGATTTCTTTGAAGACAAGCAATATTGGTTATAGTAAGATGGGGATTTTATTTTCCCTCACTGCATCCGATAGGACACACACAACTGATCCACCTTTATGTAGGTAATGTATGTCCATGATTTATGCATTTATTTATTCAATACCGCGCGCGCACACACACACATATATATATATACATATATGAAGAATATCGTTTTAAGGTATGCTATATTTATGGGATAAAATGACCAATATAAGAGATAGAGCCTATGTAAATATAAATATAAAAGTGCCATCTGACGATTATGTCAAGCATGAAACAGCCTGTCACCATTGAGTGTTGACTACAATGTTCATAATATGTATTATATATATATATATATATATATATATATATATATATATATATATTGAATATAAATACTTCCTACAAAAAAAAATCCATCAGAAGACGGAACTCGTCGGCTAAGAAGTTTTATTTTCATCATTATATATATATATATATTATTATTATTATTATTATTATTATATATATATATATATATATATATTATTATTATTATTATATATATATATATATATATATATATATATATATATATATATATATATATATATATATAAAAGTGAACATAGAAGCCAACACTTAGAGGCGACAGTCTGTTTCATGCTATATGCAATCGTCAGGGTGGCCTGGCGATTGCATATCTATCTTCACTTTTATATTTACACACGATCTATCTCTGATATTGAGCATTTCATCCCATAAATATAGCACACCTTAAGACTATATTTCTTCATATATATATATATATATATATATATATATGAATATACTTTCTTTTCTCCTGATGATGGCCATGCTGGCTGAAACTAGTCAAGGAATTTAAATGAAATAATAATATTAAAAACGAAAGATCTACAACCCAGTGTGTCTGAAGATTTTAATTTGTTAATATGTTTATTGTTCAATATATATATATATATATATATATATATATATATATATATATATATATATATATATATGTAAGCATATATGCGCACACATATAAGTACTGATGAATGTTCATTTTTGTTGTAGTAACGAAAAGAAAAAAAAAACTGCAAACTTATAGTAGCAATAAACGCCTGCAATAGATTTCTTCTGTGTCTCGTCCACAAACACTTGTTGCCAAATCACGTGTCAACCGATAGTCCATCGCAACAGTCCAACAGACAACTTAGAAATGCCAAAATGGGGTAACAAGTCCAACCGACACTTATCACCAGCAAAAACGCATGTTCATCCTCCAAGCTCAGAAAAAATCTTACTCTCGAAGCGAAAAACAACAGATTTTATTCACCAAGCGATTTGAAAGAGGAGGAAAGAACATTAGCATGGGTTCTGATACGTAAAGTAGTAGATTTTTGCTAAATACTTTCGATAATTTTTCTTCGGCAGATAGCACACAAAACACGAACAGTTTTTGGAGGTAGGTGATTATCTCTTTCACTATAATTTTCAAAATCTATTCATTTCAAATGAAGTCAGAAATTAATTTAAAATTCAAATCTAATATATTTTATACTTCATTTATTTGTATAAATCCATTTTCATTTATTAATTTGTTATTTGTTCTATTTGATTTTTTAAAATTGTTTTCGTTTCTTTTTGCTTTGCTGAAGACAAACTAAAACGAGGCACGTGCATATTTTCTCTGTGCACTTTTTATAAGCATGCGACATTTGCGACGGCTAATTCGTATAACTGATTCGAGTTGCTATTTTCTTTTATTTTTCTAAGATTTTTCTTATTTTCATAGAAGTTACTCGAACGTAAAGAAGTGACACAGAGAAATATTTTTAGAAAATATATAAAAAAGAACGCATATTTTTTTTATGTATGAATTTAAGCAACAAAGAATATTTAGTTTCATGTTGATATTTTGTTCGTTTCTTTTTGTTTTTTTTATTAATTTTTCATACGAACGAACAAGCAGTCTATTCATTTCTTCAAGCACTTTAAGGAAGTATAGTTCCTTGAATTCCAGACGAAATATAATATTCTTCACCCGGGAAAAATTAGAGGAAATATAAGAGCTGTATCTGTTTTTATTGTTAATACGAACACTTGAATTTATATATATATATATATATATTTAAATTTATGTCCGGCCTACACGAGGACTTATTCTTATGGCCACAAATTAAAAAAAATTATACATGTATATATATAAGATAAACAAAAATAGTTTAACGGCAATAAAAGACGGTGGCAAAAAAAGGAGGCGAAGAGTGTAGAAATAACACCGCTAAGTATATGACATAGATAAACTTAGGCAAATAGATATGGAAAAAGATAGATAGATATGAAATAAAAAATGATAGATACAATCATAGTTATATATGCATAAAAATATATAGATAGATATATAGAGAGATTTATGAACTTAGATATGTACAGAAGGACATAGATATATTTTAACAGATATATCAACAGAGAGTGATAGTGTAGTAGACAAGGTTTGTTGGTTATATCATCGTATACCGTAATTACTAGAATTTAATCTAAATATAAAGATATTGTATATGATATCATGTGTAAAATATATACGTAAAGATATAACATAGAAAAAAGGTACCAAATACTTAAGAAAGCACTATCATTATTATTATTATCAAAATAATAATAATAATAATGATAGTAATTTCCGTGCAAAGAATGCTATATAGCATTTTCCTATTACCTACTTTATATCAGGTTGAAGCCAAAACACTCGCAACACCTGGTTCTTAATAATAACTGAGATAGTTGAAATTGCTTGAACAAAAACAAAGCAAATCTTCAAGATTGAACAGTTTATTCTCAGATTAGATTCCGACGTAAAACTGATATTCAAAAAATATGAATAAAAATTAAACAGAAAAACCTTCTCGGTTAAATTTAACGAAAATTGTTTTGATAAATTGTTGCTGGTTATTTAAATCATATATGCAAATAGATAGATCTAAGTATAGATAGATAGATACAAGCACATATATGAATATAGAGATAGATAGATTATTGGAACACATATATGAATATAAACAGATAGATATAATGAAACGTAAATACAGAAAGCTAGCTAGATAGATATGAACAGACTGAGATAGATAGATAGACAGATAGACAGAAACACATATATGAATATAGATTGATTTGTACACAGATATGAATATAGACAAGTAGACATATATGAAAAAACGTGTTAAAATTTATCTAGAAAGATATAAAAAAGATAGAATATAAACCGATAAATATAAACAAATATATGTATTGATTCAAACTACAAAATATTAAATGAAGGAGCAAGACTATAAGGTTTTATTGGGCGAATCACACCACGGAAATGTACTTACCTCCTCACGGCATCAAATAATTATATGGGGAGGATGTGTGATATTCAACGAGACTAAGGAAATCAATTTAGATTGAATTATCATAGGTTAGTCAATATAGTTCTAAAATTACTATTTTAAAAGTAATAAAATCTAGAAATTAGAAGACGAAAGATTCTACAGTGTGAATATTTCAGTTTGAGAAATATTTCATCCCAAATCATTCGGATCTCGGTTTTAAGATGCAATTTAAGAAAGGCAGAAATAAATTTGCCGCCGTTTCAAAGACACCCTATTCTCCCGTGATTATTTCAAAGTATGGAAATGTAAAAAAAAATGGAATTAATTCTGAGAATGGTGCAGCATCAGAAAGTTTTTCTTTATTATATTTTTTAAAGGTTCTTAAAGTTACATCTTAAAAGTTATATGTACAGAGAAGAAAGAGTCAAGGTAATGCCTTTGTCAGTTGAGCTCCGTTGTAGCGACATTGCCAGATCTGAGAGAAAAACTGACATGAAAGAATTAAAGAAACCGTTATAAGCAACTTTGGATTGTGAGTAGAAAAAAGAGACTAAGAGAAAGTGAGAAGGAGAAAGAATGATAAGTAGAGTGAAAGAGAAGGAGAAGAGACAAAGATGGAAGAAGGATAAAGAGAGACATATGAATATTTCACGGCAGAATGGTCAGTATTCACACTTATATGGATTCACTTAAAAGCGGAGTATGGAGTAAATATTTGTTGTGCAAAATAAAAGCGGGAAGGATAGATAGATAGATAGATAGATACGAAAAGATAGATAGGCAGATAGACAGACAGATAGATAGATAGATGACATTGAACAGAATGATAGGTAGATCGAAAAGTATTAAAAAATTATATATATATATATATATATGTATATATATATATATATATATATATATATATATATATATATAAAGAGGGAGAATATAAAAAGTAAGAAAAATAGATAACATTGAACGGGATAATAAGTAGATAGATAAATATTTAAGAAATTATACACACATACACACACACACACACACACATATATATATATATATATATATATATATATATATACAGAGAGAGAGACAGAGAGAGAAAGAGGGAAAGAGATTGATGGATATGAAAAGAATGATAAATAAATGATAGATAACTTCGAACAGAATAATAGATAGGTAGATAAATATTCAAATAATAATGTATGTATACATACATATATATATATATATATATATATATATATATATATATATATATATATATATTTATATATATATATAGATAGATAGATAGATAGATAGATAGATATAATTAAATAGACATAAATTTTAAATGATTTCCCACGAAGCAAAGCAATAAAGTCACTAAAACACAAAGGCTACTAACTATGAAAGAATAGGCAAAATAAAAATATTTTTAAGGAGTAAAAACAATAAAATAAAAGTAATCAAGAAGACTGCAGATAAGTATTACTAGTGCATTTAAATTTTGAAAGATCAACATTGGCTGGAAAGCAAAAGTCCAGAAGATAGTTCAACAAGCGAGAAGTGCGCGAAAAGAAACTGTTAACGTAGATAATACAAGTCAATTGAAGTAGATTTGATCAGGTTAAATTCATAAAGTCTACCGAGGGAAGTTCATCAGAATAGTTACCATGAATGTATTTATAGAAAAAGCACAGGGAAGCAACTTTACGGCGGTGGGAATGTGACTGAAGCCGTGACGCCAGGTCAGGATCTAGAACATATAAAACGAGAACTATATATATATATATATATATATATATATATATATATATATATATATATATATATATATATAATGGACTCTCCCGTCGGTTTCGACGTATGACCATCTGACAGCTTCAGTTGACTCAGTTATGAAATTTTGTGCGATAATCTTAAGTGGCATTTAAGACCCGCTAGTGATTTACAAAGGAGGCCCCATTTGGAGCAAATGTGAGGATTGTGAGATGAGATCACTGTTAGACTGGCTGATCTTTTAGATCGTGTTCTCGCTTCTTGAAGATGATTCAGACAAGCAGATTGAAAATTGCTTAGTCCACTAAAACACATTGATCTCCATTCTACCCACTACAAAGCTAAGCGCTCAAGGGTGTTATGTGGTATATTGACTGCTGACAAGTTGGTTTTCAGTTTGTCTTTGTATCTTAGCCATGGGTGTCCTACATTTCTGTAGCCCTGATCTAACTGGCTGTACATTAGGATCATGGGTATCCTGTCATCAATCATTCTCAAGACATATATATATATATATATATATATATATATATATATATATATATATATATATATATATAAATAAAAGTAAACATAGAAGTCAACACTTAGAGCCGACAATCTTTTTCATGCTAGATGCCATCGTCAGGTGGTCTGACGATGGCATCTAGCATGAAACAGACTGTCGCCTCTAAGTGTTGACTTCTATGTTCATTTTTACATTTACACACGCTCTATCTCTGATGTTGAGCACTTTATCCCATAAATATAGCACATCTTAAGATTATATTTCTTCATATATATATATATATATATATATATATATATATATATATATATATATATATATCATGATTCTTAGGATTTTAACAAGGCTCTTTAAATATATAGCAGGAAAACCGGACCATATTGAAAGCATATTGAAAGCATGGACTTATAAATATGTAAGCGAGATTCTAGAGAGAAAATTGTCTAGCACGACACAGTGAATCAACTTTCTTAGTAGAAGACCTAGCAATTGATTCAATATAATCTTCCGATTTCATGTGATCAGAGAACGTAAACTGGAGGTTAGAATCAGTCTTATTGATGAAAGCAAAGAAAGATTGTCTTAAACTATTAAAACATATCAGTTTTGTTTGGAGTCGTTAAAATGAACAAACCATTCTTTCCACCTGTTTACAGCGGATTGTAGATAATTTATTTAGATTTTAGACCATCTGTATAGTTGTCTTTATCGAACCGATAAGACTTACTATTAAGACAGGGCTGAATATTTGTCATTTTTTATTGTCCGGCTCCATGCTTTCCGGTCAACTTTAATCTGCAAAACTTTAAATGCATGTCAATCGCTATCTACTGCCCTCTTAATTACTCTTTCCGTTCATTATTAATGTTTCTGCTCCTAATTCTTCCACGCTCTGTGACCGCTTGTGTTGTAGTGGCTTGCATGGGCCCAAACAGATTTAAAGGCGCGCACGCGCACACACACACACACATACATATATATATATATATATATTATATATATATATATATATATATATATATATATATATATATATATATATATATATATATATATATATAAACACAGACAACTTATTTGCCGGCTTACAAGGTGCTGCGGCATTGAAGACGCACCCTAATATTGGAAAGAAAAGTCTAAAAAAAATAAGCCATTCTCATATAACAAACTATTCACCATTCGTCCCTCACATACTCGCGCCACGTATTATTTACATTAATCATTAATTTGTGTGGTAACGATATACTAGTCAAGAGCAGAAAGGCTATGGCCGCTGCTAGTAAACAAAGTATGTTTAAACTTGTGGCTCGACCACAGTAAGGTTTGTAATCTTGGAAATGCTTCCAACAGCTAAGTACTAAGGTTACATAATATAAAAGGCTGAATTAGATAGATAGATAATATTATAGTGTAATGGCCTAGCATACAAATCCACGTCAACCCAATTAGGTGACCGTCAAATACAAATCAGTCGACGCAATTAAGTTACCGTCCAAGCTTACTTGAGCCTTGGTGTTGCCTTACATTCGTTTTGGAAGACGCACAAGTATTTTTCAGTGTATTTGTTAGTAAAAAGCTGGAAAATACGGTATATATAGATATATGTATGTGTGCGCGTGTGTGTGTGTGTGTATAATTACATTCAAATTATATGTGTGTGAATGAACTCTCTGCTTTGAATTGAGGAAAACAGTGATGTCTTAGTTTTCGAGGTTTACTTTTCTTTCCTTTTGTAAATCTGTAATTCAGATTTCTTCAGATCGATTGTTAGAATTCGTTAACAAAGCCTATATTCATTGTCCGTGTATGATAATGCCTTTTAAGTAAGAAGTTACTATGTTAATGTTAAAGTGTACATGTGCTCTTTTGGGAAATGTCTTAACTACCAGCAGTTTATATCGGTCAACCTTGATGGAGAAACAGTTGCCTTGTCTCGCCAGCTTTTACGACTGATTATCACGTGTCTGTGCATTATTCTGGCTTTTCATAGACTGATTCAAAAATCACACTCATACACATGAACACGTTATAAAACATCGAATAAAAACACTAGACCTCTTAGAGTCATAAAAAAGAATTCATTTATTTTAATGGCTTGTAACTTGATAACAATGATGCTCGTATCAAGAAAAATCCTTCGTAAATATATCTGACAGTATTGGAAATCAGTTCCGTAAAATGCAAGTGTAAAGAGAATCAATTTCGTAGCAACAAAGTAACATAGAGAATCTAAATTTACAATAAAACCATTTTTGTTAATGGAAATTAAATACAATTATATTTTATACTGTCTTTTAACAAAATGAAGAATAAATCCAAAATATATGAACCCTTAAACAGAAGATCAGACCCTCATATGCAAATGATGATGCGAAAATAAATTCCTACTACTCCAACTACAATTACAACATAACTAAAAAGAAATAAAACCCATCAAATAAATGTAATAACATATATTCGAAGTACTAAACTTTAGAAGCAATGAAATTACTCTAAACTATAAGGTTGGTGCAAAAATAATGACGTAATAATGTCGTTTTTGACGTATTTTTAACGTCAAAAAACGACATTATTACGTCATTATTTTTGCACCAACCTAATAAATAGAAAATATGAAAAATAGAAATAAAAAGCACATCAAAATGCTATACATTAAAATAGAAGAAAATAAATCAAAACTCAAGTTCACGCCTGAAAATAATCTAAAATATGCTTTTCCTTTCCCCTGCTTTAGCCACCAATTGTTCATATATATAACCCAGAGAAAGAAGGATAACAGAAGTCTTTTGATCACGTAAACCGTGGTACTGGAACTCAACAGGCAGCGTTGATTTCTATGTCCACCAGGATTACTTCAACAAAATTTAAAAGTGATATATTTCAGAATAACTGATTCAACAATTAATATATAATATAGATATAACTCTTATAACACCACAGGCGGCTTTATACATTACGTAAGCGACCTGGAAATAAACACAGCAATCCATGATTTAAATTTATAATATTCTAAAACCAAACAAGGAAATTGAAGAAGAAATACTTCTTGATATGTCAGTTGTAATATATACTTAATTTTCATAAAAAATTATCAATGCTACTTTTGCATACGTATATATATATTACATAATCATATAATTAATACATATCTTAAACTAAATATCACTTAACTTCTACGAAAGAGGAAAATTTGTAAAAATTTAAGATTGCTTGCGGGTTTCAACAATACCTCCTTATATATATATATATATATATATATATATATATATATATATATATATATATATATATATATATATATATTGTAATGGGAGGCTGAAAACAGCCGAGCTTAAAAGTTATAAACACTAAAAAGGCTCAAACCAAAACTCTAAAATAGAAATAGGCAAGTAGAAAGATAAAAAATCGAGTATGTTCCACCAACTTATATATTCACAGGAAAAGTTAATGAAAGGTGTAAGGGTGAGGGGAAAGGAAAAAGGGGTAGGAGAGACAGTGGGAAGGAAAAATATTCATTGCACTCATCCGGGTTCATACATACCCAAAAGATATTTACTTAAATGCCTACACTTTGACAAAATTTCAGTTCTCTTGTTCAGTAACACATCTCTATTAGGATATGTAGCAATAGCCAACTTTTCCCTTTTCACAGTCACCAGCATTTGTCACGGACTCTGCCTGGCTTCACCTTTCTTACTTATGGATTTCTGCCATATATCTCTCTAAACCGCCAAATACAATCCGCATGTTTGGTGTCACTTCTATGGCTTTCTAGCCTAAAGGACCTAGCATATTTATAAAAAACTCTTTATAAAAGGACCTCCGGTGCAACCAATGTATATCCGAAACCATTAATGTCACTGACTTCCGCAGAATAAACGATTTCCCGAGCACGACACTCACTGCTTAATGGGCAATTATTTTATCTCTGCAATTGGATGGCATTGCTATTTCCCTTCCATCTCATCCCACCTCTAACATTTTGACATTATGGTTATTTATTATATTCTGTAACTCAGTTTCACGGTGTTTCTTAGACAATAGAGAGTTCTTTGGAAAATGTTTATGCAAAAGCTTTAAAAAATATGCTGCTCATTTTAGTAGTTAACTGCAGATTAAAAGGAGGGTTCAACAAGATTACATCTCTGTTCCTGGTACTATGTTTAAGCTGGACGTGTGGAAGGAAAGTCAAGTTGGTATTATGCCCCTTCTCTCTCAAAGCCTTTTCGTATACCATTTTTTACAGACAAATTCGCCTTGACGAATTTTGAAAGATTCTGCATTCAATCCATCTGGGTATGTGCTTAAACCTAGAACACTAACCATGGGTATATAGTAACCAGCTCAAATGTTCCTATTTTTAATTACAATTTTCAGTACCTGATTTTCTTACCTAAATAATATGTTTTTCAGTTCCTATTAATGTTAACTCAAAGTACAAAGCTTGAAGTGCCTGCATGTAAAATATTTCAAATAAAGTTTTATATTTAATATTTGTTTTGATATTTTCAAAATCGGGTATGATATGCTCATGGTTAGTAGTGATGTAATTTTAATTGATGGTTAGTGTTCATAGGGTTAATAACACTTAGTTGGTGATTCGACTTAGTTTTCACATATTTAAGGGTAATATTAGGTTTCAAGTAAGATGAAACAGTGCCAATGGTGAGATTGAATTCAACATTCAAAATTTGGATAATTTTCATGTTCACCTCAACGGTAATTTTGAAGCCCAAATCTTATATATATATTGTAATGAAAACACAGCGTCTGAATTTGTCTTTATTGAACGTAACTTAAGATTATCTGCTTCCACTAATACAGCCTGTCTTATTTATACAAATCATAAGGCAGGGGAGGTAATCGGGTTGTTTTACAACATTTTCCACGGCTTTGTTTTCCCCTAGTCCGACACAAAGTCATCCAGTTGACTGTGTCACTTGACAATTCTCTGGGGTCGTCTCGGTGGTAGCTGATTTGTGCTTTCTGGTGTTACGGGAACAGACGGCACTCTTATTGTTTTTGTTTACTTGGAGTGGGACGCACTGATTCTGAAAGTTGATTATCAGAGTCTGTGATAGTATGTTCTCGTTTTAAGGGATTTTTTTCTGGTGTCGATCCCTGAGTCGTCACTACTGGAAACTTGTTCCTCTGGATAATCCAATGGCATTATCTTCGTTACAATCAAGAGGGAGAGATATTGCTTTAAGGTAGAGCTGATCCTCCTTCTGGTTTGACTCAATAGCAAGATCCAAATCTTTGGGGAAAACATTCGATTATATCCTGTCGGGTTGCTGAATGCGCTCATAGAATGGGTTTGCCTTGAACAGTTACACCTTACTCACAGGATAAACATACTTGCTTTGTAGAACATGGTTTATAAGTAAACCATTACCTAGATGTGAGAGCCAAGAAGGGAGGAAGATTCAGGCCGAAATTCGCTTTCGAAATTTTTAAAACTTCTCGTGAGGTGTTGCATTGGTTCGAGTACACAATAGTGTTCTCAACTAAAAAAGGCGAATTCCGGCTTCGAACTACATACATCATCCTTGTGAGCTTGGATGACAGAGATCGTTATGAACTTTTTGTAGATCTTTGGTGCTGTCTATTGATCGACACATTCTTGACAGCACGTTTGCCTTTAAATTTTCCTTTTCCGGCCGATAGAAAACGTTAAAGGAAAAACAGGAAAGGTCTATCCTACACCTCTCTAACTTTTCATTTTTTATTTTGCTTGAAGTCTAAGGATTAGACGTAAAAGACACTGACTTTTGGTCATTGATTAATTTAAAGCAATGACCAATTAAAAAATGTCGCCATTTTTTGCACCTCAATTATGGCATAAGCCTCCTTTTCGACAGATGAATATCTGCGCTCAGATTTTGACAATATTCTAGAGAAGAATACTACAGGGTGCACGGATTTCCTTAACGTGGCAGTTTTGTCGAGGTCGGAAGCGTCGGTCTTTACTTCAAGGGATATGACATGATTCACCGAAGTGGTGGCTCAGTTAGCAATATCCCTTTTTAAAACCTTAAAGGTTAATTTTCGTAAGTTGGTGCGTTTCCTCAGAAAAGGAGGGTACCCATTGAAAATAATGAGCGATCATACGTACGGTTGGTCGCAAGGCGTCTATGGTGTTGGCTAATAGGCAGTTTCAGCAGTTTAGTATGCGACTTCATGATTCCTTTACCCAAAATATATCCAAGTAGTCTGATACAAACTCTTGTCATGGCTGAGTGTAAGATTATATTCTTGACAGCCACTAAAAACCGTTTTAAGTTGCGATTGTAGCCGGTACCGTCATGGCCGGACGCTGCTACATTTGTCTATACAGGTAAAACTGCATTGTAGTCTTTTTTTATTATTTTGTCAAGGGCCGCTTGAAAACCGGAAACCTCGTTAGTGACCCCAAACGGAATCCGTAGGAACTGATATATTCGTCCGAAGGCTTCAAAAGCTGCTTAAGTCTTATCTTTAGGGTCTTTTGCTACTTGGTTGTAAGCATTTCTTAGGTCTAACGGGTTAAATATTCTATATTTGGCGAACTTGTTTATCATCTTGTCAATAAAGGATATAGGATATGCAGCCAGGAGGGTGTACTTATTTATAGTTTGGGAAAAGTCTATGACCAACTTCCTTTTATTATCAAAGGACTTTATTAATACTTGTGTCCTCCATGGTAATCTACTTTCTTTGATTATTCCTTGCTTGTTATTTCTGCTTGAATAAACGTTTTGTCTTCAAGAGAATATTTTTGAGATTGGATGGCCATTGGTTTACAGTTTTTTCTTAAGTTTTCGGAAAGAGAGGCATATTCTACATCTATAGCGACCAATCCACAAATGATCAACAAAAGGGAGATTATTACTAGATTGTTGCTTGAGGAAATCATGGCCCAGATTTGGCATCACGAAAAATTTGGTGTTAATGTAGTTAGCTTGATTCAAATCTAGGCCGGTGAAAATATATCCTCTAATCTGCGAAGAGAATAATGCGTTCGTCGTAGCTACCTGATTATTCCAAAGACTTAAAATATGTGTCCTATAGCAATATCAGCGCTAATAAATCTATCTGAGCTTCCTGTGTCGATTAGAGTATTCATTTCTACCCAGTTTATTTTTACTGTTAATATAACCTTTTAAAGAAATTTAGGTTTTGCAGTTGATACGATCCTAGTAGCAATAGAAGCATTCGAACGAGGTGAAAAAAAACTTGATTGACGGGGCAGAAATGAGGAAGCCTGTCGTAGAGGGCTGCTATTTTTTCCTGTTTGGGTCATTTGAGCTGGTGGACTAAGGATTATGTTTCGCCTCTTTACTAAAATTCCATCCAAAAGGTCAATGGCACTCTGGTAAGTTTTGCAGTGTTAAATATTAGTATATATAGATATGGAAACATGGTGTATTGGCAGGTGAAGTCTATCCGTATCAGTAATAGGAATGGATGAACTGTTTTCAATTGTAAGAAAGAATCCTTCGAATAATCGTTTTCAATATTGTCAGGCGTCAGTAGAAAACGTGTCGGCAAAGTCCAAGACACGACACTCTTGTTTAAGGTATTTGTCCATAATTACGTTCAAGAAATTGTAATGAAAACTCGGAGTCTAGTTCGGCATAATATCTCTTTATTGAACGCAACTAAAGAGTCTTGCCGTTTTTTCTAAGACGGCGTGATTATTTATAAAAATCATAAGACAGGGGAGGTAATCGGGTTGTCTTACCACAATAAACATATCTTTAAGGGGTCAAATTTTTGTATATGCTTCATTTCAACAAAACTCTCTCTCTCTCTCTCTCTCATGATAACAGATTATGTCTTCTTACAATTGGTGGTGAGTCCTTTCTTTTGACTTTCCTTTAATGCCTTCTCAAGGCGTTCCTGCATTTTTAAATGCTTACTCTGATTCATTAAATCTACATTTAAACGGCATGACTTATTTATGCAAAGCATAAGACAGGAGAGGTAATCGGGTTGTCTTACACACACACACACACACACACACACACACACACATATCTATCTATCTATCTATCTATCTATCTATCTATCTATATATATATATATATATATATATATATATATGTATATATGTATGTATTTCTGTATGTGTGTGTATTTAGGCAGAAAATTCTCTTTCACACATGTATGGTTGAATAAATTACGAACATTATGGCTGCTTATTTCTATCATTATCCTGTCATATTCCCGAATATTTTTCCGTATATTATAATTAAATAAGGTATGAAATGCGCTATAACAGTGAGAATAACTTTCATTTCACAAGCATTTTTCCATTTTTTACGTTCTTAGATCATCATCAAAGGTGTGACTGGTAAGGCAAAAACTATGTGTAGCCATCAATTACTGAGTTTTCTTTTGCATTTAAACGTTATGGCTGGCAGTTCTTATTTAGTATTATTTATGTTGCTTTATATTGTTTTTTATGTTGGAATATCATGGTCAAGCGTTCATTAAAGCGCCAAAACTGTTCCATTTCTAGACATTTTAATATAATGGATAAATATTAAGTTAATGTTTAGCAAGCCGGTTTCGAAGACCTTTACTACCGACTAATGAATTCACAATTAACAAGTTACCCCATACTGGGGGCCTTATGTCAAACGAAGCTCAGCTTTGTAAATAATAACAGTAATTAATTTTTCTTTGCTGAAAGATTTCCGTGAAACACTTCTCGGACGACACATTTTAATTGATCATGAGTGCCATGGTTATGCGTTTCTCTAATTATCTATATTTGAATCGACATGAAAAAAACATCAGACTAAATGACAAACACGGCTCACATTGCAATGAAGTCACAAACAATGAAAAACAATTAGTGATTCTGGTTTGTTATCGTCTTTATTGGAAAGAACGGATTATTAAAAAAAAAAGATTGATATGAATGACAACGGCATTTTGACAGATAACGAACTCAAAGCAAACATTTCAAATATAACAATAGTCTTTTTTCTTTTCTATTTGGTTAAAACCTCAGACACCTTGTCAAGGGGACGTGTGTTTCTCAGCTAATGATTAGATTTGGGATATTTTAAACGGTCCATTATAATTCCTTTATATAATCAGTATTCAAAAAAGTTTTACAATTTTCGGACAACAATATTATCATTCTGTTTCTGTCTTCCTTTCTTAGTTACGTTACACCTACACATTTGTTCAAATTAATTGAAACAAAACGAATACTTCCGTTATTATTCACTCTTTTCGTATTTTTACAATGAAACGGAGACTATTGCACGTGTTAGTACTTCGTAGGTCCATTCCGCGAAGTCGTTTTTTTTTTTCAGATTGGCCAAAGATTCTCGACTGGATTTAAATCAGGACAGTTTCCGAGTCAGTCTATAGTACTTTGATTTGTTGCTCACTGGTAAGGCTTGCTAGTGTGCTCGTGCAGCGTTATAAATTTTCGTACACTTCCTTGGAGTTGCGTTCATCGCAGGCAATGACTGTAGGACAACTAATCGACAGTCGAGACAGTAGTGCCTGGGCGTGATAAAAATCAGATGCAATCAGGGAAGAATCAGTATTTTTCAAGTCCAAACAAATTTCATCATATAGCCTTAAAATAGATTCATGTTACTGCACACCACTGCAAATGAACTAATCTGAAGAGAAAATAGAAATAGACTCCACCCTATCAATCCAGTGAGTCTAAAACAGACTGTATGGTAAAAGAAAGGAAACTAAAGCGTTTGTTTCAATTAATTTGCACATTTAATTTATTAGTCCATAAATCATTGATCAAGTGGAAAGACTGAAAAAAACATCAGAGACTTTGGTTTCAATTAGAATAAGAAAGAAAGAAGGAAAGAAAGGCATATTTAATTTACCTCTCACTAAAACAGGGTGTGACACAAGGTATTTTTATGCAGTGTGCCATACAGAAAAAAAAAAAAGGAAATAAACAGGCCATAACCTTTTCATGTGTTTAACGCCTGCGTCAGTGAAATGGAGAAAATTGCTTTTTATTTATTTTTTTCATTTCGGTCCGCATTATTTTTTTAAGCAACTCCATCTTACAAAAATTTAAATGCAACGCCATTCACCATCTTCTTGAACCCTGTTCTTTTTTGTGCTTTCCTCACTTCTTTCCACTCTCAGTCTTCTTATTCCCTTTCACTCCCTTTCACTCCCGTGCGTTACCCCCGCCTTACTTGAGGTGAAATGACAAAAAAGGAAGGACGTATTTACATTATTCAGACTATTGTCTTCATGTTTGTCGCCATATTTATTACAACGTTTTACGCTCCGGCCTTCTTCACGTGGTTGGAATGTCGTACTGAACCCTTTATTTCGCTCATTGGTGTAGACTATTCTAGTTCCACGTGCCATGGGTATCAGTTATTAGTTATCTTCTTGTTAATTCCACTGTCCAAGTTCCCCACTGCCTTAACCGAGTATTGGACTCACCCTATTTGTGTCCTATCACTGGATCTAACAAACGCCTTTATCCACTGTGCCATGTGTCCTTGAGGACACATGAGACAGTGGATAAGACCCAAAGAGTGTGAGTTCAATACCTGATTAAGGCGGCGGAGAACTTGGAGAGGTGAATTAACAGGAGATAACTGATAATCCATTAGGCATGGCAAGTGGAACTAAAACAGTCTACCACAGTGAGCGAAATAAAGGGTTCAGTTCGACATTCCAACCATATGAAGAAGGCCGAAGCATGCAACGGCCGAAACGTTGTAATAAATATGGCGACAATTATGAAGAAAATAGTCAGAATAATGTAAATAGTGTACATAACATTTCATTTCAGAAATATAGACAGATACATATATTACAATGTTGTTATCTCACTGTTAAAGATACCCTATTAAATGTGATCAGTTAGAAGTGCATGCTCATCACTACAAATTGCTATCCAACCGGCATATAATCAGTATTTTCTATATAGCGGCTGAAACCGATCTAATTCTATGGAATTTAAGCGTGTTCTTGTGAAAGGCCTGAAAGTATCCGTTGACTTAAATGAGATTTTATGTATCAAGAGATTTTTTTAGAAAAAATAAATTCAATAATAAATTATGCGAAAAAATATCTATTTACAAAAAGCAGGTTAGTTTTTTATTTAATATATGATGAAAAGAGAAAATTAAATATGGGTGAGTTAAAATTTTGATCGTAATGACAGTTATTGCATAAAGATATGTTTCAGCTGACCACCATCAAAAGTTCCCACAAAATGAAAGCCTTAAGAAAGGATCAATCATCAACTACAAGGAGAGAGAATGCATGGTTGTTAGTCAATGGATGAGAGGAAAATACAAATTGCAAATCGGAGATACCGATATAAAACAAGTAAAACAATTTAAATATTTGGCAAGTGTTTTAAAAGGGACACTGAAATCTGAAGACGTATTCCAAAAGCTAAGCACGGTATTATGAGACAATAACTTCGTTAGAAACAATAAAAAAGAGTACTGAACTCTTAAGTGATGTCGGTTTACCTGTATGGCAATAAATGTTGGAAAGTCTCCTCAAAGATGAAGATGAAATGTGTTCCACAGAAGGATGCTGAGGATGTCATTACCAAAAATGTGAGCAACGACGAAGATTTAGAGTAAATGGAAACAAACAGGAAATTTATATTTAATACCAGGAAAAGGCAGTTGAAATTTCTGTGGCACATAATGAGGAAGGAGGTTTGGAAAATTTGATACTCACAAGACAGACTGAGGAAAAGGGGGACAGAGGAAAGCAACGATACTTAATGAACTTGAGTAAATGGAAGGCGGAACAGGGTAAATCAGAGACAAGTACAATTTATTAAGAGCAACAAAGGTCAGGAAATTGTGGAGAGCTACGATCAACAACGTTCTGAAGAGACGAGACGCAGCATAAAAAGAAGAATAATACTATACATGTTTACTTTTATGCTGTCAAAATTATTGTTTATATTATAACTCTCATATCCAAAAAGGCTTTTTGGTAGTATAAACTTGAAATCTTTTGGAAGTGCAACTGTATTCATTTTATGCATATATATATATATATATATATATATACCCCGAGCCAATGAAATGTATAAACACCCGATATAAAATACATCATTTAAAAATCATCAGCATCAATCAGGAAGTAATGTTTAGTTTAAATTTTTGAAGGGCATTAAAAGAAAATTGTTTGGGATATCTCCATATATTTTACAGGATTTTCATATCAGCAATAAACACGCGTTTAATATTCAACTACGCTTTATGCTAGCAAATGGCTTCAGTATACCCTCTCTATGTGGCCACTGTCAGTGCTATTTTATTAATCATTTCATTTCAAGCAAGGAAATATAGCCACTAAGACACAATGGGTTTTTACTGAGTATAAAAGAATAGGAGTATTTAAGGAGAGAAAACTTTTAAGGAGAGAAAACAATGACAAAAGAGGATTTAAAACGAAAAGAAAATGACAATTGACATTGCATTTAAATTTAAAGTGATTAAAAATGAAGCAACCGAACAAGGGTTCCACAAGCGAGAATTGCTGGTGAAGAATTTATTGGCATAAAACTTACCATTACGTCTAGTAATTTTAACTGTTAAATGAGAAGGCCTATCTGCCAATCTAGTACTGTACTTAAATTCAAATACCTTGAAAATATGAAGCCTAGAAGCCAGGTTAGGATCCCTGCCGGTTCTTCGGCGGACATTATCAAGAATATCTAAATACAGGAACACCAGACCAGATAATGACAGCAATATTCAATGCATCCACAAATGGTAGAATTTTAAATCGTTTTTGTAAATGAAAACACAACAACAATAGAAATTATCGTTATTTAAATTATCTCCACGAAAAATTACATATCTAAGAAGTGTTTTAAGAAAGGATGGAAAATGCGAAAACGCATTGGAATAGTGAAATATAAAGAAAAGTAATAAGAAAAAAGAACATTTTGTTATAAACAATGAAAAGAGTTCTCGATTGGGTAGTAATAGCGGTCCTCCTATATGACATTTACATACTTGAGGTATTATATTATAAATATCGTTCTATAGAAGGATGTTGTGAATGAACACGTGACTAACAATGAAGCTTTATGGAAAATATAAGCAATAAGGACACATGCATACAATTAGAAAAAGGCAGTTCAAATTTCTAAGGCAGATATTGAGGAAAGAAGGGGTGAAGAATTTCGTGGCCGAGAAATATTTGGCCGACGAACTTTTCACTGATAAAGTACAAGTAAAAATAGTAACAGGCAATACTTTAAATATTTTAATTAGCAGTATTAGAAGGTAGAATAGGACTAATAATTACCACTGAATTTCAAGTGATTAAATTACTAAATCTAAATTTAAAGATAAAAGTTTTCTTATTTCAATATTTGTTTATTGAAATTAGTATTTTTAAAAAATATTTGAGGATATTTGGGTAAAAAGAAGCTGCTGATTATTTAAATTCGTATTTAACAGTTAGATAAAAGGTATTTCATCTCTTTAAGATAATGATCTTTAAAAGCGAAATTGAAAGATCTTTCATATCGTACAATCTTAAGAGTTTTGCTGTAGTAAAATGTGCTTTTTTTCAAAATACATATCACTTTGCAGAGATATTTGAAAATATAATATGTACAGAACAGATTAAAAAAAACCCGAGAAATAAAACGAAAATTTATAAATCAATACAATAAATAAATATAAATATATGTAGCACATTACGATAAACAGTGTGACATACATTACATTTTGGGTTAAATGTCCATTCGGTTAAATGTACGTCGGCCAAACCTCCGAGTTCCGAAGAATTTGACTCTAAACAAGACATGTTAACGGCAAGTGGAAAAGAGAAAACGGTGAATAGCCTATCTGCATTTACTCAAGATCATTAAATATGAGCGCTTGTAAATTTTCATTAGAACAGCCATTAGAGAAGATGGACGAAAACTAGACTTACTAAGAACTAGAAATGTCAGTAAGTTATAGAAAACCATAATTACCCAGGGTCTTGAAGAGAGGCGGCATATAAAGAAAGAAACATGAACTGTTTTTCCTGTTCTTGTTGCCTATACGAGACAATAAGCTAATGGATTAAAGTGTTGTTACGTGAATTTAGTGATATAGTAATTGTGCGTTCAATCTTCGAACCGGGAAATTTTTATTTGGACTCAGTGGAAACGGGGAGAGCAATAACTGAGCATGGATTATATGCAGCGGAACGATAACAATATACCACCGTATATTAAATTCCCTGAAGGTTACCCGGATTGACAGGCACCTGACGAAGGCCCATGGTCACAATGACCGAAACGTTGTAATAGAAATGACAATGAAACACGTATAAATATTGTAAATAAAAGCAACGAAAGGAGTTTTGAAATTTTGTTTTTTGCTTGGCGAAAAACATAAAAACGGTAAGAAATCTTCAAGTGAATGTCTTCTATATAATATTAAACAGGTATATTCATTTTATCTTATCTAACGTTTAAAAGTAGGAATCCATTATTGTCCTTACATCTAATGGGACGCTTGGAACGAGAGAATAACTATCTCAGTTTTCTCCAGTCTCCAATGCTCATAACAGGCCTTTGTCTAACCGTGATATATAGGGAGCGGCAAAATGATCTGGCACATCTGTGGGTTTAATAAAAGCGAAGTTTCTTAAAGTTCAAAAAATGTATTTTATTTTCGAAATGTACATATAATGTCATTTTGTTTCATTTCGTATTATAAATTGATGTATGCCATACAATCTAAGCCACGTAAAATTCAGCCTAAACAAAGGGAGATAATTACTTTTTACAATCTTAGTAAAATCTACTAATCACTAAACTTAAGATTTGGAATTTTCAAAAACCAATATGCTAAAAGTATATTTTTGTATCTTGTTGACATATATATTTTGATAGTCAGAAATAGTAACAAACTGATTTAAATATTTGTCCTATCCAAAATACGTACATAAAGTAAATATTTTGAAAGACTTCTATAGTAATTCATATTATTCTTTTATTTATGCACTTATCCTACTATGGAGGCACGCGGTCGTAATGTTTAGAGGCACGGATTAGGGAATCAGAGAGCCGAGTTCGAATTACAATCAGTTACATACTTGTGAAAGGTGTGAATCCATCCGTTCGTCAATTTTAGAAGGTTTGACGCACGGACGTACTAACGGAAGTCACAGAATTTTATATATAGATAGATATAAGAAGCAACTGTATGTTAAATGATAAAACATTTAATTTGAAAAAAAAGTAATTGTATGTTAAATAGTAAAACAATTTTTCCCAAAATATTAATAGAAATTTTGTGTACTAAGATACACACGTTAGGAAAAAAAACTGTACTTTCTAAGCCCTACCTGTTTGCACTTTTTCCCAAAATTTGTTTTCGATCTTTTAATGTTGTTTGGAAAAATGAAATGTTTTATTATTTAACATATGAAATAATCATACTATTTTAAGATAAAAAAAAATATACTCCCAATTATTAATAATTAATTGCATTGTTTCTTTCAGGGTAAACTGATATCTAACTATTCAAAAAGACTTAAAAATAAATGTTAACGACTTCTTTGGAAAATGGACAACATTTGGCATCATGGTGTTATTAATTACGTGCAGAACAAAGGTTTAAGCTCCGAGGATGTTCATATTACTATATTAAGGAATAACCCCAGCTTTATCAACAGTGCAAACTTGTGCAACTGAATTTAGAATGATGAGGAAGATTCGTGAAGATGACCTAAGGTCTGGACCTCCTGCAACTACCACTGAGAAAACCGTTGGTGTTTGCCACATGTTGATGGATGACGGACGATTGACTATAAATCAAATAGCCAATCCTATTAACATATCCCGTGGGAATTGAGAAAATGAAGTTGGCATGTAGAAATTTTTTACTCGGTACGTGGCACGTGTTCTGACACCTGATCAAAAGCGCGCTAAGCTGATCACATCACGGGCAAATCAAACATTTTTTGAAACAGATATAGCTTGTTTCCCTGAACGTTTCCGAATCCAGAATGATTGTTAGATTCACCACTTGGAGATAGAGGGAATGAGACAGTCCACGCAGTGGAAACATTCCTCCCCACTTTCTCCAAGGTAGGCTAAGGTTCTTTCATCTGGAAGGAAGCTGATGGCCTGAATGATTTGGTATAAAAAACGCAGTCTTTATTGATTATTTTCAAAAGGGCACACCATCAATGGAGAGTACGATGCCATCTTGTTGAGTTTGTTACGGAAGTCTATCAAGACCAGATGCACAGGAAATCTTTTTCTTCAGTATACAAGTCCCTGGTTTAAATGGCAGCCGTGCGTGACTGTGGATTTGAATTGGTTGATTACCCTCTCTATACTGCAGTTTGATTAAATCTGACTATCATCTGTTCTCCAACATGAAAAAAAACAAACTTTTGGCTGGGAATGATGTCATATCTGCTGTTGATGTTGATCTTTTTACCAATAGAATTAAAGCTTCTTCGCCAATGGGATCCAAGCAATGCAACACCGATGGAAGACATGTGGGAACTGCACAAATCCTCATTTTTTCACATTACGTGAGAATATCTTGGCCAGCCTATAAAATTTCAGTTATAATGTTATCTTTCTTTTGGCTTATACCTTTATGGTGTCGTGAAAGAGTAAACGAAGTGAAAATATGATTTAACGCTTTCGGCAAATTAAAGCCAGTTTTCGACAAATTAAATCAAATACACTGTTATCATTTCCCCACACCCTACTCCTTCTCGTTCATAAGAGTGTATTGTTTTTCGGCCTCTTTTATAAACACACAAAAAAAACAAAAAAAAAAACGAAGAAAGCAAAACGACTGTGTATGAAAATCGTTAACTCTCCGTTTTAAACCAGGCATATTGTATTGGCGAATCCTTGTCGAATTCAGTTCGGTAAACCAAATATTATTCATCACTCTGTGTAACGAAGATTGGGCAGTTTAAGCAATCTTCCTTAAAACAAAACGTGATCGCCATAACTGGCTTTTTTGTCGTTTCGTGAGCATAGCTGTTAGGTATAGAGTGATTAACGCTGGAGTAAGTTCATCTCCGTGATTTAGTCCATTAGCTATTGAAAAATGCTCATGTTATTTATTTTTATAGTTTCAATTAAACCAGCGTTGGGCTTTTGGGTAGATGTTAAAAATCGTCCACCTAACATGTTTTAAAAGAAATAATCAACAAGACATATTTAAAAGCAAATTTTGATCTACAATTGTTCTTGTTTATTCTCTGGATTTTGCTCTATAATATATTTCTTTGTCTGGAGGCTAGAAATCTGCGCTGTGACTCAAGAAACGAATTAAAACAGCTGAGCAAGATTACAGTAATTACTTTTCCTGCGATAGTTATGTTTCTATATTGGCCTCAGAGTTTGAGGCTTCCTTTCTTGAAGATTATAAAGCTGAAGACATTTTTAAGACCTGTATTTGCATTAAGCGTTTCCTATAAGGTGAAAGATGAGCTTGAAAAAATGTTTAAAGACAAGTTTTTATTTTTAAATAAATTACGGGTGGATATTCCTGGTTCCGGCATTTTCATTAATCTGTTTGTTTATAGTTTCGATGAATTTCCAAAGTGTTGGTTGAAGCTGGCATCCAAAATTACAGAAGACGCTATAGTACGTTTGGAAGAACGTCTTCAAAAACTGCTGAATTCCTGCTTATGCCTGTATCGAAATCAGACTATTTTGTGATTGTCTGAGGATTTTGCTATAGTATCAAAAAATATATTACAAAACCGTGAGTACTTACATAATTGTTGTATATGATATTGGCACTGATCTTCTAAAAGAGAAGTTTCAAATAATAAGTTGCCTACAATTTAACAAACCATGTTTTTTTTTTTTTGTAGATCAGTTAAAACTTACGGCATCAGTATATGGGTTATATTTTAAATAATATTGTGGTGAAAATGCGATTCCGTACGTCACTCCACTATTAGTGATGCCATCCAAGATCCGCTGTCTTCGAATGCATTGGCGCTCGTTATGTTCCACAGATTCGTCTAGATTATGGCTGTGATGGACAACTGCTTTTCAAGACATTTGTTGCGTCGGGAAGTAGCCCTCCAAAAAACAACAAAACAAACAAACAAAAAAAAAACCTATGATTTCTAACTTTGGCAATTTTTTTCTTCTGGTACAATAAAGCGAGCTTTTTCTATCTGACGTCTCACTAAGTTCCGTACACGGAAAACGAACCCCTCACTGCCTGCCTAAACGTTTCCCTGACTGTCATTTTATGGATACAAGCTGAGGGTCCCATCACCCCTATCCTTCTACTCGTCCTTCCACCAACCAATAAGGTGGACCACTCAGACAGGTTTTGGGTGCTCAGTTTTCAAATGACCCTACTTTTACGGCTATCTAAAACCACTAACAAAAATTATGTTTGACAATTCAAATATGGGATGGAGACAGGATTCCTGAGAAACCCTGGTCATTAAATTGATTTAAAACCAACCTATCTCTTCATCTACTAAGGTTGTGTGAGAAATCGTATTGCTATACAGCAAAATCATTAAATATTAGATTGAAATTGGAAAATGTGGGATCTTAAAATACTGTTATACCTATAATTGGAACATTGGGTATGATCAAAGGAGTAACGACAAGCAAGTTTACAAGATAGCTCCAGTTAACGATAGATTATGATAAACTGCTCGTTTACTCACAATAATATTATCAAAGTATGCTCAGGAGACCTCGGAGAGAATATGTGTGCAACGCCGAAGCTTTAGAAAAAGAGAAAAAAAAAATGAAACTTATACTTAACATCAGGTAAAGAGATTTGAGATTTCTCGGGAACATAATGAGGAAATAGGGCTTGAAAATTCAGATACTCACAGGGCAATTTGAAGTCTAGAGAGAGAAAAGAAAACAACACATAACATATTTAGTGAATTTGAGTAAATGGATGGCGGAACAAAGTTTAGGAGAAATAACAAAAAGGCAGAATTTATTAAGAGCAACAAAGGACAGGAAAATGTGGAGAGCCATGATCGATTATGCCGCCCTAACGGGAAGCAGCACATAAAGAATAAGTAAGGAAAATATTAATATTCAACACGTTAAGTATCAATTAACATCAAAATTTCTGAAAAGAAAATGCATATAATTTACTACTTATTAAATATATGCATATAATTTACTACTTATTAAATAAATTGAATGAGATAACAGGACGTTAGCCAGCATATCGCATAAGATTGAGAACAACATTATCTTTGTTTATTTAATAGAGTGATAGATTAGAAATGCGCCTTGTGACGCAAAAAGAATTTTCAATGAATACGTGGTTCATTGTTTCATGCTTTTCTCTACCTAGGTAACAATTATATAGGAATAAAGTATCACTGCCGACACTTGGGTTTGAACACAGATCACCAGAAAGCAAACACAGGCGATCACATTTTGAATAAGTAGATCACATGATGGTAAAGGAAATGTATATATGAGAATTAGCGTGGCGTCTAAATGATCACTATTTCTACCATATCCTCTATTACTATACGGATCATTATTCTCTATACTATTCACTATACTATTTCTCTATACTGATTAGTATTCGGATCACTATTTCTGCACTATCCTCTATTACTATACGGATCGCTCTTCTCTATACTATTCACTATACTATTTCTCTATACTGATTAGTATTTGGATCTCTATTTCTACACTATCCTCTATTACTATACGGATCGCTCTTCTCTATACTATTCACTATACTATTTCTCTATACTGATTAATATTCGGATAACTATTTCTACACTATCTACTATTACTATACGGATCGCTCTTCTCTATACTATTCACTATACTATTTCTCTATACTGATTAGTATTCGGATCACTATTTCTACACTATCTACTATTACTATACGGATCGCTCTTCTCTATACTATTCACTATACTATTTCTCTATACTGATTAGTATTTGGAGCTCTATTTCTACACTATCCTCTATTACTATACGGATCGCTCTTCTCTATACTATTAACTATACTATTTCTCTATACGGATTAGTATTCGGATCACTATTTCTACACTATCCTCTATTACTATACGGATCGCTCTTCTCTATACTATTCACTATACTATTTCTCTATACTGATTACTATTCGGATCACTATTTCTACACTATCCTCTATTACTATACGGATCGCTCTTCTCTATACTATTCACTATACTATTTCTCTATACTGATTACTATTCAGATCACTATTTCTACACTATCTTCTATTACTATACGGATCGCTCTTCTCTATACTATTCACTATACTATTTCTCTATACTGATTACTATTCGGATCACTATTTCTACACTATCCTCTATTACTCTACGGATCACTATTCTCAATGCTATTCACTATACTATTTCTCTATACTGATTACTATTCAGATCACTATTCGACGGTTACTTTTCGAGCGAGTATTATCGAGCAACTACTATTAGTGCGAGTGTTATTCGAAGGCGGCTGGCACCAGTATTGTTCAACGGTGATACTATTGTTGTATCTGCGATTACAACGTCTCTACTACAACGGCATTACGAAAGTGACGACGAGTTTTCGTTGACATTACAAAAATGGCAACGAATATTCGATGACATCACAAAAATAACATTTGCTGATATTCTGTGATTTTTCAATGTTATCTTTGCTATAACCCTGATACACTTGCTCTGGGGCTGTTGTTGTTCTTGTTGCTCTTGATTATTATTATTTTATTATTATTATTGAAAACTCTAACGGAATTGATATATCGATTTTAGCATAACATTCCTTTGATCTGAGACGCTGTTACATTAACAGGGATGTTATTTAAATATTTCTCTCTCTTTTTTTTGCAAAATTCAACGAAAAACTAATTGCAGAATGTATCCACTGGGTGGAATATATTATCAAATTTAATGCATTTTTGCTGATGATAGATGAAAGACATTTTGGGGGATTAAAATAATTTTTTCATCAAAAACACAAATAGTTCGTCCCAAAATTAATTAGTGATCAGTTTCATTCAACAAACAGACTCATCATCCAATTCGCAAGCAGATACAAGTACTTTAATAAACTGATTCCATCATGCACAGGTCTGTCGATGAAATTACGTATCTATTTTATATTTGAAAAGAAAAAAATGCCTGACTGTCACAAAATCTCCTAGGATGAAAAGCAGACAGCCAGTAAGATAAATATCGAAAAATCTAACATGTGACTGACGTCATTTTGCAAAGGTGATGTCGTTTATGTTGGGGTTATTTTGGTAGTTTTGCCAATTTTCTATGAAGATATCAAAAACATTGCTAAAACATCAATTAAATAAATTGAATGAGATAACAGGAAGTTAGCCAACATATCGCATAAGATTGCGAACAACATTATCTTTGTTTATTTACTAGAGTGATAGATTAGAAATTCAAGTTTACCCTGTACGAAAACAAATAACTGAGAAGGGCTGGCAGTCACAACGGTCAAAAGTTGGTGAGTATAAGAATTAAGATGAACATATCGGTCCGAATAGCAAAGCATAATATGAATATGAACTTTTATTTAATTTGAATTGGACAAACATCCTAGAATCAAGCAAGTAAACGAATCATCTATAAGTTAAGTAAAACTGTCTATATCTTTGAGATGAAGTTTTATGATGACTTGTATTATTTACATTGTTCGGACTGTTATCCTCATATTCATTTTCGTCCACCTGGGTAGATGATACTAGTTCCACGTGTCATGCCTCTTGCGAATGTCTCAGTTATTTCTCTTTAACTCAACTCTGCAATTTTGGTTCACCACTGATGTGGCCTGGTATTGAACTCAGAACTCTTTGTGTCTAGTCACGGAATCTAATCAACGTCTTTATCCACTGGGCGATAAATGTTTCTTGTCGAAATTACAATCACCTGAAGAAGGCCGGAGCGTACGAAACGTTGTATGTATGGCAATGAAGATGAGGATAATGTTCCGAATAATGTAAATAAGTAATCATAATACATCATCTCATCGATATAGAGGCCCAAAGGTTGTGAATATGACAACGAAGATGAGAATAACAGTCCGAGTAAGGTAAATAATACAACTAAAAGAAATTTTTAATATAACGATATATAAGATTTTATATATGAAGAACATTAATGGGAAAATATATGACAAAATGGAAAAAAAAGTTTTCCTGTGACGCGTTTCGTCTTTTATAATTAAGGTGCAGTTGGTTGCCAAAAAAAAAAAAAAAAAGAAAAAAAAGTTAATGTTTTTATATTTGTGGACCCCGATATATGTCGAAATCTTCCAAAGTTGGTTTCAGGAATCACTCGGATTGAATTGTGCCCGAAGTAGTGAGGACGTGTAGATCTTACTCAACATGTTTTAGTAAACAGAAAAATAAGTATGATTATTTAACAATTTTAATTATTATTTTTTATTTCAAATTATAATAAATTATTTTGTTTCTGTTAATAAATAGTCATAAAAATGTATTAGCTGTTTTTACTCTTTAGGCATCTATGGAGGCGGTATTACTATTTACTCCTGTCTCAACAGTAAATCCGACGTTGCTGACAAAATTAACCAGGTCGTTGGTCTCGAAAAGGACCTCTGTGGTTGACTGGGGCAGGAAATGGCTTCCCAAACGAAACTGTACTCATTTACCCACTATAGAGAACCCTCCATGCTTGCTATCAAAATGCTTGATGCCCAACTCCACGCGAGCGTCTCTCTGCGCCTCTTTGGTCTCAGGTTTTCCATTGACCTGAGGTAGAACAACTACATTGAATCAATAACTGCATCTACCGCAAGGAAAATTATTTCTCTGTGTCGCATCAGAAGTTTTTTTCCTGCCTGAGTCCATACAAATCTACCATTCGTTATTGCATTGAATACTACTGCCATATATAGTCCGATGTCCCCGCTGTTCATCTCGAGGTCCTCGACGAAATCCAGAGACGGCTATGCAATGTAATAGGTCCTAATCTAGCATCTCGTCTATAGGCATCTTCTTACAGACATGCTGTGGTTTCTCTCTGATTTTTCTACA
>OZ010594.1:98931217-98951217 GCA_963932145.1 Acanthosepion lycidas | reverse complement strand
TTTCATGCCTGCAAGTTACGAAGAATTGTGTTCTCCAAGATATTTGTTACGCTAGGCGAAAAACTATTTGATGGATTTATAGATATGATTGTTGACGAAAACCATTGTTAAAGCACTTATAAATATCCTTTGCCTCTAATGTTAGAAAAAAGAACACACGAAGCATTGAAATTATAGTAATACATATTTGTATTTTCTATGCTAACCAATAATGTGCCACAGTAAGAAAAGGGAGATGCAAGGAGAAAATGTTTAGTCAGTTAAATATATGTCACCGCTAAAAAATAACTTTCCTGCGTGGAGGGATCCCATTATAAGTTTCTACCCGTCCACTTTCTTTCTTTCTTTCTTTTCATTTTTCTCTTTCTCTGTTTTCTTCTCTCTCTCCGTGAGGGTATCGCTTATTCCCAGTATGGATTCTTTGCTCTCTAACTATCAATGGTATCTTCATTTGTCGTTCGTTACTTTTCCAGATTTCTCTTAAAATATTCCAGACACAGGAACATGAAACAAATGTTGCAATGTTTTATCTTGAATAGATTTTAAAGCCGACATTTTTATTACCGTATTTTCCGGTTTACAAGACGCACTTATTTTCCTTAAAAATACACTGAAAATACGTGTGCGTCTTCCAAGATGAATGCAAAGCAACTCCGAGTCTCAAGTAAGTTTGAACGATCATGTATTTGGCTTGATTGATAGTGACGTGGATTTGTATGTTGAGTTATTGCAGCATAATGTTAGCTGTCTATCTAATTTAGCCTTTTACATGATGTAACTGCAGTACTTACATGTTGCAAGTATTCCCAAAAAGATAAACTTTCCTGGAGCCGAGCCGCAAACTTAAATGTACTCTGTTTTCTAGCAGAGGCGGGTGCCTTTCAACTCTTGACTCGTATGTCATTGCCATACAAACAAAATCGGATGTGTGATTAATGTAAACAATACGTGGCGCTAGTATGTGAGGGATGCATGGTGAATGTTGTTGTTGTATGAGAATAACTATTTTTTTTCTTAGAAATTTCTTTCCAATATTAGGGTGGGTCTTCCAAACTACAGCGTCTTGAAGGCCGGAAAATACGGTACTTCAAAAACTATTATAGCCGATACTCATATATGAAATAGACGTTCCATTTTTATTTTAAGCCGTGTGTATTTCCTCGAACACCAGAAATATCAATAAAGAATATGTGCTCCCCGGCAAGAATTTGATCCTGTGCCTCCATTCTAGGAAGATCAATCGTTTGATCGGGTTTGCCCCGCTAGCGATGAAGAGCGTCACAGAACAGCAAGATATTATTTTTCCTTTTAAGGAAAGCACAGTCACATCACTAACATATTTTTCTCAAAAATCTATAGCAGTTCAGCTTCGTAACCGAAACGTAAATAAAGCATTTTCTAAAGAATAGACTACGATATAGAGACGAACGGTGAAGCAAATCGAATCCAAGGATGGCGCAAGTGAAGCATATTTTCTCTACTGAGATTTCTATAGTACTCAAGACAACAGATGTAATACACATCGTTTAAAATAAAAAAATAGGGTGTCTATTTAGAATACAAGTTAACACTATAAAAATGTTATATATATATATATATATATATATATATATATATATATATATATATATATATATATATATATATATTGAATGACAGCTATCCACTCGTATTGGAGGATAACCATTTATTAGACCGGCTAGCGAATCCCTATTACAGACGCTCACTCAGGAACATTTGCGGTTGTTCAACACCCACAGACCACACCTGTATTTTATATTGCAACTATGCTGAGCAGATCTTTAGTTACTTCGTGCTAGCACAGCTATTGATGCCCTCCAAGGGTCCCGTCTACACAATTTCACTAAAAAGGCTTGGGTCAACCCATGGTATAGTTTTACAGCCACTTTCTATATATATATATATATATATATATATATATATATATATATATTAACTTTGATATATATATATATATATATGCATGTATATATATATATATATATATATATATATATATATATATATATATATATATATCAGATGTTTTTAATTTTCGAATACAGTTAGCACATTTTGGCCTTATTCGTAGTTAATAATGTTAAGATTTGGCTTTTTCTTTTTATTATGAAAGCCTAAATTATTTTTAATCGTTTTTTACAGGTATATATATGTATATATATATATATATATATATATATATATATATATATAAGTTTATATATATAAGTTTATACACACACACACATATATATATGTGTGAAAAGTGTGTGTATATATATATATATATATATATATATATATATATATATATATATATATATATATATATATATATATATATATATAAGGTTTTAGGGAAAATTATCTAATTAAGAAAGCATTTTGTCCGAATCCAATAAATTCAATTTAATTGGATAATTAGAAATGCCCCCACCCTTTGGAGGCAGACTCTTCGAATAGTAGATTAAAAAACGATGTCTACTTAAAAGGGAGAAGATGTAAAGAGAATCAATATCCCTGGGCAATATTTAAGACTAACCGAAATCAATGATTTTTTTTTACGAATAATTTATAATGAAATATTTATAGGAAGCCTCTTGGAAAATTAGTCATTACGAAAAGCCAAAAACCATTACGACTATAAAGATTTTAATCATTTCTGGTTTCGGCACTCTTGCAGCTTCGCTCCAGCCTTATAAAAGGAACTTTATTATAGATTATTTGTTACAGAGTATGCTCATAAAAGTTTGCTCGTGCTGTAAATTAGATCTTTATACTCTCACCCACACACATAAACGTACTGGTCGATCCGTTTTGATTGAAAATAGAAGATACTTGAAATTAGTACAGTTCACTATGTTTCTGAGATGAGGTATTGTAACTATTTACACCATTCTTCGACTGGCTTTAATGCCATATTCACCACGTTTCGACCGTTGTACGCTCCGGCATCCTTCAGAAGCTGTAAATATTTCTGAGATGAGGTATGGTAACTATTTACACCATTCTTCGACTGCCTTTAATGCCATATTCACCACGTTTCGGCCGTTGTACGCTCCGGCATCCTTCAGAAACTGTCTGTATTTCTGAGATGAAGTATTGTAACTATTTACACTATTTTCATTGTTCGTTGTCCTCATCTTTATTGTTATATTCTCGACGTTTCAGCCGTTGTACGCTCCGGCATTTTTTTCGCTATTTACATTGCTTGGACTGTTGTGCCTATATTTATTGTCACATTCAGGACATTTAAGTCGTTGTAGGCTCCGGTCTTCTTCAAGTGATATAATTTTGTCTACCGGGATAGATTGTTCTATCCGCTAGGCTCAGTGAATTCAGTACCTGGCCAGAGCAAATGTAAATAAAAACTTGGATAGATGAGTTACTAAATTGAAATAACTGAAGATGGGAGATCCATAAAGGATCCATAAAATCACCGGTAAGCGAAATAAAGGGATCTATACGAAATCCCAAATTATATCACCACAAGAAGTGGCGGTTAAATTTAACTGTACAAATTACAAAATTCTGTGTCTGGAATACCAGATTTATGATTAAGGATACTGGTAATCGCGAGATTAACAGTTAGCAATAATATTGGTTAAAATTCATAAATTTCTTCTCCTAAGCCATTTTTTCAGAGAAAGACAAAAAAGGTAGATAGGCTTTTTAGAATGCCGTGTTTGGGTTGACAGAAATATCTATGGTCTCCTGTCTTCATTACTCTTGTGAAACTTCGGTAAAATGTCAGAAATATATCAAGGGCAAGCATAAGATACTCTAACGCTGCTTAAGGGCCATCCTTAACGTTCCATGTATTTTAAAGACACCGGGCTTGGAAGTTTTGGAACAGAAATCCATGAATACAGCCCACGGTAGATGAGCCATTTGTTTGGAGAACAGATAAAGGCCGTAAATCCTATCTGAATTTCTGATGTGAAAAGTTATTAATTGCGCTATACAGGCGAGCAATAATTGACTAGTAATAAAAAGATTCCCCGCCCCCCCACCAGACATGAGCAATGAGATGATGTCTACCCCTTAAGATTAAATAAAAGATATAGATCAAAATTTCCTATTGGGTTATCCAATTTATTCCAATTTATACTGAGGAAATTACCATTTACTTCTGTCTCTAAAGAAAATCTATCAAAGCTGACAAAGTTAATCTGCCCGCTACTCTTGAAAAGTACTTTCAATCTGTGATCAAATGGGCATGAAATGTTTCATAAATTTGAATGCTTTCAAAACAAAACTGCTTTTATTTAACCATCATATAATATCTTTCCTAGCCACCATCAACATGGAGGATGCTAGACTCATGAAGAGCAACACATTGCACATTATTGGTGACTGAAGTTGAAAGGTTACATTGAATCAATAGCTTCATCTACTGAAAGATAAGTTTGTTCACTGTGTCGTGCCAGTAGTTTTTTCTCATCAGAGTTCATCTTGCACCTTTACAAATCTACCATTCCTCCATACATTGAATACTGTTGCTATATCTGGTCTGATGCTTCTGCTACTCACGTCGAGGTTCTTGACAAAATCCAGAGAAGGATCTGCAATGTAATCGAACCTGACTTGGCATCTCACCTTCAGTCACTTTCTCACCGAAGTACCGTGGCTTCTCTCTGTCTTTTCTACAAATATTTTCATTGCAACTGCTCTGACGAGTATTTTTCCCTGGTGTCCGGACTACGAGAGTTGAAGTGTGCTACGAGATTGGCGTCTAGGTCCCACCCTTTTACTATTGAATTAGTTAAATTTAACCGCCACTTTTACTCCAACATTTTTTGGCTCGCACTCTATGCCTGTGGAACTCCCTTCCGTTTTATTGCTTCCCTGATAACTACAATCTTCAAAAATTTAAATGTAACGTCGATTGCCATCTTCTATTTTCTTGATTGACGTTCAACTTTTATCCTTTCCACGGCACACCGTATATCTTTTATCTCACCTTCACTCTCTGTAACCCCTCTGCATACAAGTGAGATTCCATACTTGCTTGGGGTGAAATGATTAAAGAACACACTCACGCACACACAGACACACACACACACATGAGAGCAAGGATGAGGTCTTGGAGAGAATACAAACAAGTGGGAAGCTTATACTTAACATCAGGCAAGTGAAGTTTCTGGGATTCGTAATGAGAAAGGAGGGCCTGGAAATTTTGATACTCACAGGTCGAATAGAATGAAATAGAGACAAGGGAAAACAACGCATGATATACCTGGCGGGCTTGAGACTGTGGATTACAGAAAGTGGTCGGGAGAAGGTGGCAGATGGAAGGAACTTATTGAGAGCTACAAGGGGAAGTGGAGAGGCATGATCGCCTACGTCATGAAAGGACCCGGCACTTAAAAAAGAAGAGAGAATTTAAATGGCGAAAACATATTTTCGAGGGAATAAATCTCTTTGAAGAAAACACACGCAGCCAGGCTAAAAGAAATGTTCTCCACCAAAGTGACTGCCAAATTATGAAATATTTCTATGTGTAGCTGCATTTCTCAAGCTGATCTGAAATCTTGCTGAGTGGATCTTAGTTATAGCTTCTTGGAAACATCTCAGTACCCTCGGCCACGATGACTTGTTACTTTGCGCTAGCACAACGATCGACGACTTCAAGCACAAAACTTGGGTTAACTCTTGTCGTCCTTTTCAGGCATGTTTCGATAATGTGCCATGCTGGGATTTTCTGTCCAGGCTGCTGTTATCAAGAAGCACTCTTCCTGAATAATCTCATGGTCAGGAAGCGAACATTCTAATATAGTATTTGTCAACCTTTTTAAGCAATGGAACAAATGAATATATCACAGCATACATAGCCAAATTTTTAAAGGCATCAACTTAAATGTTATTAAATAAAACCGTAGATTATAACCATAAATACAGACTCAAATATGAACTTAATTTGAATATTAAATGAATATTAGCAAAAATTATTTAAAATCTTAATCTTGTAACCTTAATCGAAAGAACCCTGGAGTGATGAATAGTTGCTCGGATTGAGGAATCGGAGAGCCGAGTTCGAATTCCAGTCGAATCCATTACATTCACTTACGTGCTAATAACCTTAGAAAAGGTGTGAGTCCTTTTATTCTCACACCAGCTCTTCTCACACCAGCTATGGGTAAAAAGCAGGATATAACCTTGGATAGCATCTGGTCTACCACAGAAAGAAATGGCAACCTAGTGCGGAAAAAAAACCTGCCTTGATCGAAAGATACATGATCGCCTCAGCGTGTATCATTTTGACTTATATATATATATATATATATATATATATATATATATATATATATATATATATATATATATATATATGAATTGTGATATATTTCTTATATATATTACTTATATATATATACATTTATCCATACATACATATATGTATATATCACTTATATATATTACTTATATATTTATATATATGAATACTAATACTTATATATTTCTTATATATATATATTACTTATATATATATTAGGTTGGTGCAAAAATAATAACGTAATAATGTCGTTTTTTGACGTTAAAAATAGTCAAAAAACGACATTATTACGTCATTATTTTTGCACCAACCTAATATATATATATGTATATATATATATATAGTGATATTATATGGTATTTATATATATTATATATTTATATATTTGCATAGTGATAATTATATATTATTTATATATATGTATAATGATACTTAAATATTTCTTATATATATAGCTTATATATATATGATATATTTATATTACTGATATATATATATATATATATATATATATATGTATATTTATATGGATAATGATACTTATATATTACTTATATATATTACTTATATTACTTATATATATATATTACTTATATATATATCTATATATTATATATATTATATATATATTACTTACATATATATTACTTATATATATATATATATATTACTTATATATATATATATATATATATATATATATATATATGGATAGTAATACATATATATATATATGTATATATATATATATATGGATAGTGATACATACATATATATATATGTTTATATATATATATATATATATATATATATATATATATATATATATATATATATATATATATTTATATATATATACGGATAGTGATACATATATATTATGCGCCACACTCTGTTCTAACTATTCTCCTGTGCGTTTGCACCCAAATTTATTTTTTAAATCTCGATTAAATGACGAGAACGTAAACACACGATATTTTATTTTATATACTTATTTATATAAAAATTAAAATCGGCTCCTTTTTTCGAGGGGTAGTAAGCTGTTTATTCTTCTAGGAATCATTAATAATGAGCCAATAACGCATTTTCCAATTGTGACGAAGTGTCAGGCTAAGCTAAGTTTAGTAGGTATCTACATAAAAATGACAATAAAAAAAAAGTGCAGACAAGGAGGCAGCTGTGAATTTTCCGCAATTTTAATGAGATATCGATTTTTCTACACTTACTAAGTACCAAATTGAAGAAGTAATCAAAGAGCAAAAAGATATAACTAAATTTAAAAGCCTTTGCTTACAGCATTCAGACAAGGAGCGTAAAAGTTTTTCAGACTTTGAAAATCCTCCTTTCCAAATATTTCAAAATAATCGATGATAATATCTTTTAAGGAGAAGCTTACTTTACATAAATTTGCATAAATTTATCAGTGTTCGTATAAGCTTTGAGGAAATAATATTATTTCAATACTTTTTTCAGAAAGATACCAAAGAATCATAGATAAAATATATTACGTAGCAGAATCAAATCTTTGTAGATCTGTGAATATTTTAGATATGCTTTGAGGAAATTAAACATACTTTTCATTAAATCCAGTTATATCTGAAGATAAGATATTATCATGTACATCGAGATGTCTTAATTCTGCTCTTTTATAGAAAATAACAAAATCATATGTAGGATTGTCGGAGAATTTAAGCATTTGTAAATCTGATTAAGCAGAAAGAAATTCTTGAAGAAAACAGTTGCTTTTTTTTTCAACAAAGATTATTTTCTCTCTGCGATTCTTCTCAATAATCCAGATGTACCCAAAATGTTTACGTATAAGTACGGAATAAGAGACATGCTTGAATAATGTTTTAATTATTATAATTGCTGTTGCTTTCTATCAAAACGTTGCAAACTTTCTACTTATCGTCATTAGTAACCAGCCTGGATAAAGAATATTGATAAGCAACAAACACTCGACTGTAGAATGAGGTTCTACGGCAGAAAGCAACAAGAATTGAGAAGAATGAAACATTAATTCCTTTCTTAATTTTGGGGCTGGGGTTTTATCATAATTTACATGATTAACTGTTGAACAATGCTTTCATCTTTATCTAAATAATTTACATTTTTCGGACAGTTATCCTCATCTTTATTGTCATATTCACGATGTTTCGGCTATTATAAGCCCGTCTTTCATCAGGTGATTAGAAATTCGAACTGAAACCTTTATTTTGCCCATCTGGATAGATTGTTCTTGTTCCACGTACCATGTCTTTTCCGGATGTCTCTCCCTTTAACTCAACTCTCCAGTGGATAAAAGAGTTGTGGGTTCAATAGCTGGCTTATGTAGTGGTGAACAAAACTTGGAGTGTTGAATTGTTACTAAGCGTAGATTGATGACGCTCTTGGTGTTGATAGGCACGTTTCGATATTTGGTATCATGAAATAACGAGCAAGAGGTTGCAGTAAAACTATGTAGGATTTTGAAAAATATAAAGATATGCTATAATGATCACGTGAAACTGTACACAATAAAATTTAAAAAAATATATACTTTATATATATACCTTATTATATATTCTTCTAGTCGTATACGGATTAGTTTCTGCAGCATGGACTCAAAATCAGCTTCAAATCAATTGATATCTTCCAAAATCGTTCCTTATGCTGATAACCATAGAACAAGTTAAGATTGTAGTGATAGCGTTAGCAGCCTCTTGGGAGTTCCAAAAGGAAGCTGTTTGTGGGAAGAAGCTGCTTGATTGGAAATTATATCTTACTTGGGGGAAATAAAGGGAATGAGGGTGGTTCGCTGCAATGTGCGTGGTGGCATGACGGGCCTTGGCTGGGAAGGTTAGCCCTGGTGGAACTAAGGAATGTAGTTCACTCGCCATTAAAATAGCGACAAAGCAGTGAGAGGCCGATGTCCTCTCGTCTGTGAGAGAAGGGTTGCAAAGCGGAAAATAATTCGTCACCTACCAGGTCGCGGCAACGTCTTTGGAGTCTATCGAGTGTGTAAAGGTTGGGATGCTCCTACCAATATACTGGGTGTAACAGCGTAATTATGCATCCCACAAAATGTTTAATATCTAAAAAGAAAAAAAAAACAAAACAAAATAAAAACTAATTGTTTCTTTTTGCAGGTTTTCAGATATGAGGTTTAGCCATCTTGATACCATTTGTCGTAAGAATCACTGAAAATCCCTTTCTTTGTGTCAGTCGCACTACATCTTCCCAAATAAGTAATAGTGATAGGTAAAAAGATCATTCAGGCCTTCAGTAATGTTACCAACATTCATACTTTGACTTTCCACTTCAATTTCATTCAAGAAGCATGAAGAGAACGGTGAATAAATTTTAAAAAGGCGGAAAAGTAGAGAGAAAAACTGGATTAGGAGGTCACAATAACAGGAGAGATCATCATTTCATCTTAAAGTTAAATACATTCTGATTTTTCAAAGTAGAGTGCAAGAGAATTCCAGTAAGATATCTTTAATCATTTATAGGCTACAACGGTTCAAAATTTAATCTAACAATTGGACAATTTTATTGTTACACCCAGTATCTCAGCAGTACTCCATTATGGCTCTGATCTGGCTCTTATAAAAGTAGAGGATAGCAGGAGGAGTCAGGTACTTGCTGGACCGGTACAGGGAACCGACCATTTTCCTGGTATCTTTAGCGATGGATCGCAGGTACGAGTTCCACTCGATGTCTAAGTTTAAGTCCTAATAAGCGCTCAAGTCTCGATAATGAGCACTTTCAGAGATCCGAAGTCGATAGGCAATGTGAAAATTGACCATTCTTAGATATGTGACTATTCTAAATTTACTTTTGAATACCATCCTTATCATTTTTAAAGATTTGATTATTTAAACAATTTTAATCATTTCACCCCAAGCAATGTGATAATGTCACTAGGACATTATTACCTGTGAAAGGAAATAGAAACGAAAATATAGGTGGTGAAATAAAATAATTCTTTGATCAATTCGTAAGTGTCTGAGACTAAATAAAATTGCTGAAGTTCAAGACGTGAGCGATATGGTCAAAATTTCCAGTGCTTTTAGGGTTTAGTAAATTTTGTAATTTTTTTTTATCTCCCCTTATCACTGTTCTGCCAACAACTGCCACATTGCGGAGGGGTTATGCGCTGCTTTCCTCTGTTCTTATTTCCTTCAACCTGTTGTGAGTGTCCAATTTTCTATGTCGTCTTTCCTCGTTATGTGCCCTAGAAATTTCAACAGTCTCTATCTGAAGTTAAGTACACTTTTTGTTTCCATTTTCTCTAAAACTTCGACGTTTCTCAAATGTTCAGTCAATGTTATCCTCAGCATCCTTCTGTAGAGCCACATTTTTTTTATCCATATCGCTTCTTCATTTGTGGGTAGATTGTTCAGAAATCACTGCAGAAGGAGGACAGATATTGCATAATAGTTCAGAATTCTTTTCTTTGTTTCTAACGAAATTTTCTTGTTTCTTAATATTTTACTCAGTTTTTAGAAAGCATATTTCTCTATCACAGTGCTCCCTGGAATTTCGATGTCGCACTTTTCATCATCTGTTAAAACATTTCCTGGTTATTTTTAATGGTTGTTTTACTAGCTTGATTTTGGTATCTACAATTTGTAATTCGCATGTTATGATGTTTCTTTTGCTGATCCCTATGTTTGCAACCTTTTGTAGATGGAAACACAGAATAATGATGATGATAATAATTCTATCGTAATCAGAAAAAGATTGAGGCCAGCAGTGATTGTAGCCATAGCACAATAACGTATATTTGGGAAATATAGTAGAATAAAATTAACTGGTAATTAAGTCAGTATTCAAAGACAGGACATGAACTGCGGTGAATGGAGTTATAAAAAGTCATAGGTTTGTCTGTCATAGACTAAAATCATTTCAGAGCGAAGTGAAACCTACCAAAACCATATGAGACGCACCATCGCAGATCATAAGCTGACAAAGTGAAAATAGACGATCTTAAAATGTAGCCAATTTCCATGCACACTTCGATATTATTGGTACTAAATCTTTGAAACTCTTTTGAAACAATAAAAGATCAAATATATGGCTTACTAATTGGTGCATTGAAGGAATTGTTGCCTGGAAAGAGGAAAGCCAAGTCAGAGCTCGAGGAAGATCGTAGTTTTGTGGCAGACAATAAATACGCTTGCTTCAGTTCGTAAGAAACGACTATGTTTCTATGTACCGTATTCTTCAGTTGCTGTCATATTTAATAGTATTCTCTATTCATTCTGCCTGGGTAAACCGGTTTAATTCAGCTATCTATGGTAAATTCCTCCTCGTCTTTCAGCTTCTATCTGATCCTAAAAGATGAAGTCAACTATTTGATCCAAGAATAGATCTCCGTAAATTGAAATGCTTAACCAATATTCCTATTCATTCAGCGTTTATATCAATTGTTCATCAAATAGCAGAGCGTTGGAATTTCAAATTTATGTCTCTTCTTCGATACGGCCTTCAAGGCTATACTAGATCTTAGAAAATGGTTATCAGTTCTTAGCATATACATTAGAATTAACGAAACGATTACGAGAATAACTGGTCGAATGAATGGCTGGATTATTATGATAATTTCTCAGACATTCAGGTAAATTTAAACTGAAAAAAAGCTACAATAGTGGGACCTTCATTGAAATGGTCTCATTACGGGAAAGTATTAGCGTATAGGGATACAGTGGAGTAATGGATAGCGGATCGAATTGAGGAATCGGAGAGGCGACTTCGAATTCCTGTCAAATTCATTACATTAATTTACGTGGTAGTATTCTTGGGAAAGGTGTGAATCTTCTTCTCCCCCACGCATCTATGGATAAAAAGTAGGACAGACCGAGTTGGATGGTCTACCGCTGAAAGAAATGGCAACGTACTACAGGAAAAAAAAATCTGCCTCGTTACTCATGTATCGAAAAATACATGATCGCCTAAGCGTGTATCAGGCAATGCACATTACTAACTGATTAGCATATTAGAGTAGATCCAGCAGACGTTAATGGCTTCAGAATATAACACAGCATCTCTCTCACCGCAATATTAGATACTTTTTAACAATTCGCTATGTTCGGATAGTATTTTTTTCGGACACACCTTTATCTCTCATTCCTGGCTGTGGTTGTTTGCTATAAACGAAATAGGGTTACCATATTGTCTTTAAAAAGCTTAATACACATCTCTCCAAATAACGCACCTTTACAATTCATGACATTATATGGAAATGGCTGATGTAGATTATATTTAAAAATCTATTTGAACTACTAGGAAAACTTGACTTATTTTGGAAAGATATTAGAAAAAACCAGAATAGAAACTAGTTTCAAATCACTTGAATGCGAATGGAAAATGAACTAGGTACATGAAAATAGGCGTAAGAATGGAATGTGTTTTTCTTAATAGATTTATTAAAAGTTCACAGTGAGGCGATCCTAAAAAACTAGATGTACCGTGAATTTATTATCGGTGAAGGCAATCTTAAATATCATACAATACACAAACACCTCAGTATTGAAGGAAGACGCAAAAGCATAACTGCAATAGGTAATGTAGCAAAGGAAAACTAGAATAATCAACTGCAAGAAGATTCGATGTCTGGTAGCCAGCAAGAGAAACGGCGTAAGATGCAATATACTAGCCGGTGATATGAAAATGATGTAGGTACTGACAATTAAATATCTCGAAGGTAACATGTGAGTAAAGATGAAGTCTTATAAAAAAATATATACGTAGAATCAGAAAAAAAGACAATCGAAATGTCTTGGAGATATAACGAAAGCTTAGAGAATCTGATACCCCTTTGACCATTGGTTTCCAACCATTTTTGAGTCATGACCCAGTTTGGTATTACAAAAATTCTGCTGCTCCCACTGTAATATTTAAATTTTAAATGTATACCAGTTACACATGCACGTACATACACAGAAAAATATTTTATGCACGCATATTGTATATGCATTGTATGTATTACCATGCATTAACATTAACACTCTCACTCAGACTCACTAGAAAACAATTAAGTTAATAACTCATTCTCGTATTCCGCCCCGCCTTATTCTGTTGGTATAGTAAGCGGAGGAGGCACGATAGAATAATAGATAGCGGCTCGGATTGCGGAATCGGAGAGCCGAGTTCGAATTCCTGTCGATTCCATTACATTCACTTACGTGCTAATACTTTTGGAGAAGGTATGACTCCTCTTCTTCTTCCATCATCTATGGGTAAATAGCAGGACAGACCGGGTTCTATAGGCTCGGATGGCAACTAGCCTAACGCAGAAAGAAATGGCAACCTACTGCGGGAAAAAAATCTGCCTCGCTAATCGTGTATAGAAAGATAGATGATCGTCTAAGCTTTTATTATGCATAGCACATAACTGACTGATAGTAAGCCGAAGAGTATAGATCTTACGCATGGAACGCCTTTATATTAACATGCCCCACGTTGGGACGTTCTAGACCTAACTGAAGGTAAGAGAGGTAAAGGGAAACAGCGTGATGGCAGAACAGAGAATAGTACGGATGAGGAAAAGACAAAAATTACTAAGAGATACCATAGATATAGAATTTTGGTGAGCCATTATCATCCACGTCCTGAAGGGATACGTACATAGTAGAAGGTTATTTGAAATAGCAAATGGCTGATAGCTACAAAATCTATTGTATTCCTCATTTCAGTTTTATTCACCTAGTAAAAAGAATCTCAGTTATTTCGAACCTGTTGAAAAGATATAATTACCTAACGGTCAGTCTAGTTTGCTGATGTCTGCAGGATAGAAACATCAGTGGTGCACTGTAGCTTTTATTCATATCTTTAATAATGAGATTTTTATCAAGTCTATCTTTGAAGTTTTTACTTTGTATAAAAGTGAAACTTTTAGCAGAAATATATAGATATGCCTCTTTGGATTCGGAGACTACATTTCTTTCGCGTGGGTTCGACAGCAAATATTCTTTAGAAATGGTTACCATGTTAAAAAGATATTCTATAGCTTACCCGACCTATTGATAGAGAATAAGACATAACCTTTCACGTGCAAGCGATTATTAGTAAATAACAATTGTCTATTTGGCTATTATCAGCCAGTTATGTGCCATGCGTGATACACGCTTAGGAGATCTTCTGATACATGACTGACGAGGCAGATTTTCCCGCAGTAGGTTGGCCTGATTAAAAACCTCATTTTTTCTCCTTTCTCTTATTCAATGAAAAACATTTGTAATATATATATATATATATATATATATATATATATATATATATATATATAAATGACAAAAGGAAAACTGTAGTAGTTACCGACGCGTTTCGTCCAATGTGAACTTTCTCAAGGCAAAAAACGAAAGGAATTTATTTAAACAAAATAACTAATAATAACAAAAACAAAAGCTCCTTAGTAAGTGGAAGCATTTAGAGAACGCTATCTTCATACTGTTAACTGAAAATTACATCAATTTCACATTTCTTAACAGAATTGCTACTCTCCCAAACAAATGTACACACAATATCGTGAAATCAAAAGAAAAGGGTTGAATCAGTCAACACAGCAATTATAAAACTATCTCCACACGTGACAATAATTGACGTAATTGATTGTGGTTGAAGAATGACAAGAAATAAAACTTCTAATGAACGTGCCTCGCTCCATGTTACGACATGTATTGTACACACGTTCACAAATACACGCAAAATTATATATACATCTCTCTTTCTCTGTCTCTCTCCCTCCATCTCTCTCTCTCTCTCAATATATATATATATATATATATATATATATATATATATATATATGGCACGGTTATTAGCATTTACTTTTTTAAAAAGTCACACCCACAAAAGTTTGAAATCTTGTTCATCCCTCCTTTTTTTTTTAGCTCTCAAATAAGTTGCCGAATTGTTTTTTGATTTCATAAGTAAATCATTTTCATCATTTTCATCATAAGTTAGCCAGCATCCCCCGATGATGGAACAATTAAGTTCTGAAACACAGAAATTTTTGGGTAGTGATGTAACATATTTTACTAATCAAAACAGATAACTGAATTTTTTTCAGTTATCTGTTTTGATTAGTCTTACTCTTATGTCCATCGTCTTTTCATGTTGAATTAAATATAGTCTAATGTTAATTATGTTTTATGAATATGTCCTGAAGATGGTCTACTAGACCGAAACGTCCGACGTTGACATTATATTAACATTAAAACAGCATAATTGCATATTAGGATTTTTGTTTGTTTTTTCCGTATATTTTTCTTTATATATATATATATATATATATATATATATATATATATATATATATATATATATATATATATATATATAATACTGATTGCGTACAGTACAAGTGATTACTTTTCGGGGCATCATATGTATGCACACAAATTCACACTGTGTTTTTGACAAGTAAATCTGCGAGAGCAATCTTCGTCTGTCCACATTAAAAAGATATTAATCAATCAAGTGTCTCAGATCAATTCAGTGACTGAACTCTTAGGCTTAACGTACACGAATCGTAGTGAATAATGGGAATGAAAACACAAGATAAGAAAGAAATTATTGAAAGAAGAAATATAGGACTGGATAAAATGGAAAAAAATCAACTAACATGAAGCAAAATGTAAATTAAAACTCATAAGACAGAAATATATATATATATATATATATATATATATATATATATATATATATATTATAAATTAACTGATTTAAAATATGGTTTCTTCGCTACACAGTAATAACCATGCTTCAAAAACTGAAGCTAAATACTTCAAATTTAATTATATAATTAAATCAAAAGCATTAGTTCTGTTTCTTCAAGCGAATTTTGGTGTAACTTATTTTAAAAGTTACTGTTTTAAACGCACTTATAAATTCATAATTTCCTGTTTCCAAGGATACAGAGATATCCAGTGATTCAGATAGGTGCGGTCGCGTGTTCATTTTTATTAACTATTGTTGTATCACTTATGTTGTGGATTCCGGGTTGAAATCCGGTACCAATAAATAACAAACGCCAAGAATGAATATATGAAAATAATGGATTAGCGTAATAATACAAACTGGTAAAGCAGGTTAGTAGTTCCAGGAATACGTGTTAGTAGCAAAATATATATACAATCTTTGGTATTGAAGTATCGCTGTATGACTTCTTACTGAATCTACGTGCTCGCTCACTGTGACTCCTACAACGCTGTTACCTCACCCTCACTCTTCCGGTTACCTACAACCTTTTACTCTATCACTCTGGACTCGACTTGACTCTTCGGTCTTGCTTGCTATTTATCGATCCACCACGAGTACCAAATGTGGCACAAGGCCGGTTTAATGTGGGTATCTCCGAGCCCGTAGGCTCGGCCAAAAATATAGCCTTTGAATCCGCCCAGACGGGTTCAGGCCCTGTCTACCTCGCCGGACGAAACCCTGCCCTTCGGCAAAGCTTCGTCCGGGCTCCTCTCTGTTAACGCAGAGAGTCCGACAGCAGTCGCTTACAGTCAAAGACTGTATCACGACTCAGCTAGACTCGGAGGTCTCGCTCTCTCGGGTCTTCACGTAGCCGTAGTATATGTATATACTGGGTGAGTTAATTTGTGTAAAAAGGGGAGAACCCCTTAACAACTTATGAGTTACGTTCGACAAAGACGTAAAGTTTAGAAAGGGTAGGGTGTAATTTTCAACGAATTCTGTCATCCGTTAAACGCATGTCGTCTGTTTTGTTTTATTATCAACGACAAAAAGTTTTTCGACATTTTGTTTCTTTTTTTTCTACTTGTATAATTAAAGATTCTTTCTAAAAGAGGTGGTGGGGTTAGAATACGTTATATTTAACTACAATTTTAAAATATTTTTACGCTTTATTAATAATAGACCATATTTCTTTTTAAATCAAATATATATATATATATATATATATATATATATATATATATATATATATATATATATATATATATGGGAATATCGGAAAAAATATATGATGCGTGAAGATGTGATTGTTGATGGAACTGGTATACCAGAGAAAAAAATGTTTATTAACGGTTTATCAAAGTACTTAGATACGGGACAATGTGTTTTTATATTTACAATGGAAAACAGAAATATGGTCTCAAATATATAAAAGAATAAAAAATAATGACCTTAGAAACAAGCTGCATTGATTGGTCTTCAACCACGCCTCTATAAATGAAGGATTGCTGCCAAATATGCCTCTCCTGCCCCCGCTCACTCTCACGATATATATATATATATATATATATATATATATATATATATATATATATATATATATATAATATTGTCCAACATTTTAATGTTTTTTTATTAAGCTGGTCCTTGATCTATGCTTTTGGCTCACATGAGCCCTCAGAATATTCACAATCGAAGATAATATTTTGTTATGTTGACCGCTATCCTAGCACTTTCGAAAGTGAGTATCTTTGTCTAAATGCCCATATAACCACTATGAAGATGGTTGATGTGAGCCAAATTTTTTAAAAAATATATCCAAATGCTGGACAATTTTTGTCTTTTTTTTCACCAGAAATTAAAGCCAATATTCGAACATTAGAACGGCTCACATAATAGCCATATACTGTCTGTTACATTTAACAATATATGTTTAAATAATGATCTGCTGCCCAATACACAAAAACACACACACACACACACTCTCTCTCTCACTCTCTCTCTCTCTCTCTCTATATATATATATATATATATATATATATATATATATATATATAGGGAGAATATCTTGATTCAAACATGTTTCATTCAATATTATAGATATATTATGTCTATTTTTTATAATAATCCTTTCTAGTTCTCTAATCAGTTTCTTGATATTATGTTGGAATTCATCAAGAAAGGCGCCGTAGATTTTCCTTATCGAAGTATTTTCTATCTCTCTGGGGCCATACTCAGTGACGAATTGCGAAGACAAACTTATTTTAACTGTGATCGTTTTGATGGTGATTTTTAAAATGTTACAATTTCTGTCGCACAACATTTCAAAAACATATTCATGTCCACCTTCACAAAGGAAAATACTTGCTAATGACTCCAATACACTACGCCATGAAAATAATAAACAAAAGCTTCCAACCCTCGAGGCCCTCTATATCAAAATAAACCAACCATCACTGAACAAAATTGGTCACGAGTGTAGTAGGAACATAATGTATTTGTATTTGATTAACATTAAATGCCATTTTGCATTTATAAATGCAGAAGGACGTACACGTATGTGTTATAGGTTACGCAAAGGCGTTCGACAAAGTACGCCATAAAGATCTGTTGGAATTCAGCTAAACATTTCAGGTAACATCCAATATATATATATATATATATATATATATATATATATATATATATATATATATATATTAGGTTGGTGCAAAAATAATGACGTACTAATGTCGTTTTTTGACGTATTTTTTAACGTCAAAAACAACATTATTACGTCATTATTTTTGCACCAACCTAATATATATATATATATATATATATATATATATATATATATATATATATATATATATGTGTGTGTGTGTGTGTGTGTGTATTTCTGAAGAAATAAGGGATTTTATTTATTAACATATATAATTAATAGCCCCATATATGTTATGTTTTATATATATATATATATATATATATATATATATATATATATATATATTTGGTGAGAGAAAGAGAGAGAGAAACAGAGATAGATAGATAGATAGATAGATAGATAGATAGATAGATAGATAGATAGATAAAAATTATTAACAACTGAATTAATCTGTTCATATTGCTAATATTGAGCTGATCGGAATCAGCTAATTTTTATATTCATACTAAAAATGGTGTACTCGTCCATTTATACTTAATTCGGTCAATTTTAAATATTAGTTTGGTGCAAAAATAATATCTGTTTTTGACGTATTTTTTAACCTCAAAAACCGATATTATTTTTGCACCAACCTAATATAATCATCGATAAATTGAAAAAAAACCCAGAAAGTTGTTTTAGTCAATACAATTAAATCCTGAGGCTTACATACTTACGTACTATTACTTATTGAAATGTCTTTTATTTCAAATCTTAATGCTTAGGAAAGGCATTCCTTGGAAGACTGACATAAGAGTGTCTTCTTCCATTCATTTTTCTTTACCGAATTAATCATTGATGATGAAGCATATAAAAGTATTTTCAGCAAAATATCAAGGAAAATTAATAGAAATATACGACATAAACATCATGTGTGCATTAAAAAGAACGGGAAGAGAAAACTGTAGCAATATATATATATATATATATATATATATATATATATATATATATATATATATATATATACACACACACGAGAGAGAAATGTGGCGGCTAATAGAGAGAAAGAGAAAGAGAAAGACAGAGAGAGGGAATAGAGAAATTTTTCAAGAAATACAAAGAGAGAGCCGGCGGAGAGAAATGCAGTCAGAAATTGAAAGATAAAGAGAGGGTGAGGAGATCAATGTAGCCAGAAACAGAGAGAGGCAAGAGAGAAATGTAGGCAGAAATAGAGTAAGAGAGAAATAGAGAGATGTTGAGAAAATAGACAGTGGGGGAGCGAGAAATAGAAAGATAGAGAAGAAAGAAATGTAGCGAGAGAGAAAAGAGAAATGTTGCGAGAGAGAGAGCGTGGAGAGATAAATGTAGCAAGAGGGGTAGATAGATTGATAGATAGATAGCATGACT
>OZ010594.1:98911217-98921217 GCA_963932145.1 Acanthosepion lycidas | reverse complement strand
AGGACACGTCAGACTGCACCCCACGGAGTCGAATACCCACTGGTTCTCTCATTATTCCAAATATAAGAAGAAAATGCCATTCAAACAGCTTTTCTTCCAAGAACTTTGTGGAACTGAATACAACCATAATATTTTTCTGAATACTACGGCAAAGTCTTCTTTAAGTCAAGGCTCAGTCGTTAGTAACCCCCTTTAATCTACACTTCATGTCACCTCCATTTTCATTCATATAAAATGATTCATAATAAATATTGTAGCCCGCTACATTAAGCGACACACCCGGCTTTTATTGACTGACCAATAAAATAAAAATATATGTAGCCGCTGTCATGTCATATAGAATATTATGAGGGTGAGCTGAAAAGTTCATAAGTTCATTATAAAGAATGATTCTAGAGTACTATAATCTTGCATGCATTAATTTCGACCCTCTTATTATGAACTTTATTTTTTCTTTCATAGCCATAGCACCATTTCATAGTCAGCCTACAGATATTTCAGCCTACCCCAAAGTTTGGCAGAAGACAAGCAATGGTTGCATTCAACCAATTTAACATAAAAGTGAAGAGAAAACCTGGTTTCCTTACTAATAAATTTTTTGCGTCGGAATACTTCATCTTTTGAGTCCCAGTTTAGCATAATAAAAACAAGGAAATTTAATATTTTATATTCGTTGAATATGTATTCTTTGGTTTAGATTGGTCTGGTTTATTTTATTTTACGGCATATCCACCTCAATGGGCTATTAAATGTTGACAACATTTTTAGGATAGATTCGTATGAATAGAATACGTATTCTTTCATTTAGATTGGTTTGCTTTATTTTGTTTAACGGCATATCAACCTGAATGGGATATTTAATGCCGACAACATTTTTAGCGTAGATTCATATCAATAGAATATGTATTCTTTGCTTTAGATTGGTTTGGTTTATTTTTTTTACGTCATATCAACCTCAATGGGCTATTTAATGCCGACAACATTTTTAGGATAGTATCGTATGAATAGAATATGTATTCTTTGGTTTAAATTAGGTCTGGTTTATTTTTTTTTACGGCATATCAACCTCAATGGTTATTTAATGCTGACAACATTTTTAGAATAGATTCATATGAATAGAATATGTATTTTTTGGTTTAGATAGGTTTGGTTTATTTTGATTTACGGCATATCAACTTCAATGGGTTATTTAAGGCCGACAATATTTTTAGGATAGATTCGTATGAATAGAATATGTATTCTTTGGTTTAGATTGGTTTGGTTTATTTTGTTTTACGACATATTAACCTCAGTGGGTTATTTAATGCCGACAACTTTTCCAGTATAGATTTGTATGAACTGAATACGTATTCTTTGGCTTAGATTGGTGGTTTTATTTTGTCCCTAGCCACACCAACCCTAATGGGCTACTCAATGCCGACAAAATTCTTTATTGTTGGTAATATTTTTTTTTGTCAAACATCTGTTTCTGTTAACATTTTTTTTCAAAATTTTATTGCAGTCAATAATTTTTCCCAAAAAGTATTCCTGGCAATAATTGACTATTTGTCCATAGCTGGGACCCTAACAGGTGCTACCACTCCTGGACAAGGTGGACCTGAGAACACTAGAAACTAAGATTTGGTTCCACGCTCTTCAAACATGCTGAGCAGAGGCCTTGCTGCTGTACGTTGTTTATCGTCTTACCGAGGACAGTTTATATTCGTTGAGTTCTTATATACATTACAGTGACTGATTTTCGTCACCTGAATCACTGCGTTCGAAAAGTTACCATTCAATACTTTTTGACGAATATTGTGCATCTCAAACAGAGAACAGATATCCACGAGACCCAATAATATATTTCAACACGTGGTTCTGAAATGTTTCCACAGTATTATATGGATAGCAATTGAATTCACTAAATAAGCTAAAATAGAAAGGAGCTGAAGGAAAGGATGTTTTCTAGCCATCCTTATCCAACCTTTGTAGTTTAACATTCCTGGGCGAATTAGACGTACTATAAGGATTCAGTTTTTGGCGGCCATCTTAAATGAATTTTATTTTATTTAACATAACTTGAAAATTTTCGGACTTAAATGAAATATCAAATATTGTATAGGGCTGTAGATCAAAAAGGCTTATGTTATTCTAGATCATTATCAAACTTGTGTCCTTATTTTTTATTTGCAACACACAGTTTGAAGACCAAAATTGGATTGGTCGGGGTGTAAGACAATGGTCTGACATCTCGCCGGATTAAACAACCTTTCAGTTGGGTGATCCGGAATGAATTAGAAGTGGTGCCAGAATTAATTATTGGCGGCGACAAACTTAACAAAATACAATACGCAGATAACACTCTTCTGATAGCAGATACAGAAAGGAAACTACAGGAAATCCTACAGAAAGTAATAAAGGAAAGCGAGAAGAAAGGACTAAACCCCAATTTTAAGACGACGAAATAAGCAGTCGTCAAAAAAAGTAACTTTCCAACATTTGAATTGCGGTATGCAGGCACCAAAATCAAGCAAGTAGAAAAGTTAAATATTTATGAAAAGGACGGAAAATGTGACATCGAAATCCGATGATGCGTTTAAATAGTGAGTGATGTCTTCCATAAGCTAAAGAAAACTGTAGGGAAACAGAACAAAACCTTGTTAGAAACAAAGGAAAGAATTCTGAACTGTTATGTAATATCGTTCCTTCTATACGTCAGTGATGGTTAGCCAATCCCATCACAGATAAAGAAGAGAACTGTTACAACTGAATGGGGTTCTATAGAAGGATGTGGTGAGTACCCTGGACTGAACACGTGAGCAGACGGCAATGTTTTAGAGAATATGGAAACAAAAAAGACAACTTATGCTTAGCAACAGAGAGAGTGTAGAAATCTCTAGAGCACATAACGAGGAAAGAGGGCTTAGAAAATTTATACTTACAGGATATGTTGAAGGCAAGTGGGACAGAGACAAGCAACACATAACCTACCTAACGAGCTTGTGTCAATGTTTGACAGAAGAGAGATTATGTGAGACAGAAATATAACGATCTTTATTATGAGATATTATAATGAGTCGAACCTTTCTATGAACTACAAAGACGAACTTTACTATGAGATGCAAAGACGAACTTTACTATAAACTACAAAATTCTGAGCCATTAATTCTGGAACAACATGTCCGCACCCGTCGAGAAAGAAATATGTCTCTCGCATCCCGAAAAATGCCACGAATACGTGTCTCTTTGGGCTGGATTTTGTGCAAGTTATCATATTATAAATACCTTATCATCTTTAGCCAAGTGTTTGGTGTTGCAAACGTGAAAATCCAAAGATTACTAATCCCAGTGTTGCTTGCTATTTTTCTCAGGCTGGCGTTCGACACACGATCTATCAATAGTCAAACTTGAAGACATAAACTAACATTTAGTCTTTTTGCTCTGACCTTTAGTAGAATAAACTCTTTCCGTTCAAAATGCTGTTTTAATTTTATTCTTTGTTATAAACGTACTATTTAAATTTTAGTTAATTATATTTCTTCAGATAGATTTTGGTAGAATATGATTTCGAGGCCAAATATCTGTTTCTACCAAACGGCACCACTTTTTTTTTTAAATAACGTCTGCTGATATTCAAAATAACAAAACCTTCGATAGCAAAGAAAATATTTTCTGCGGCCTAAGTAAGTGCAGCAAAAACTTAGTCAACCTACTTCGATCCAACTAAAAGTTATAAACGTGTTTTGAGTTACTTTAACCTCTTTGAGAAATACTGGTTTGATTTCAGTGCTAAATGCAGCGCCAATTGTCATATCCCGTCTCGTTGAATCCGATTTGTTTTTTGTGTTTTCTTCCCATCAAAGTTTTCTTAGTTTCTTTTACCCAGTTGTCATTCATCCTCATGCGTCTTAGTGGCTTCATCACCTTGAATGGGGTGAAATGATAAAAACGGTTCACATTGTTTTTTTTTTGTCGCCGTTACTTCCCATATGCCCTGTGGGTACAAAATTCTCCAAGCTCTCTTTCCTCATTATGTGTCCTATGAATTTCAACTGTCGGTGTTTGATTTTAGGTATGTGTTCTTTTTGTTTACATTTTCCTTAAAGCTTCCTCGTTACTCACATATTAAATCAGTGACATCCTAAGTATCCTTCTGTAGTACAAAATCTTTTGTTGCTTGAGGTGTTCTTTTCATTTGTGAGGAAGTGGTCTAGCATTCAAATATAGGAGGACTGATATCATAAAACAGTTCAACATTCATTATTTTGTTTCTAACGAACTTCACTTGTTTCTTAATAATACTTAGATTTTGGAAGGCATCTTTCATTATTACACTGTCTTTTCCTATTTTGGTGCCATATTTTTCCAACGTCTGTTAGATCACTTCCCTGATATTTATATTTTCGCACTTGCCTGATATTGGCATCTCAAATTCTTAGTTCGAATCATGGGATGCATTTTTTGGACAATTATGCATTCTGTGGTCTTACCATTGGTGTTCCTTTTATCTCACCAACTTTCTTTATTACCCCCCTACAATGTTAAGAAAACTGTTAAATTTACTAGAATTAGAGGTCCAAATACAGTAAAGTCAGTGAGAATTGATCTCATGACATTGCTTAAGCATTAATCCACACCAACTTGTTTATAGTCTTTCTCTCTCTCACTACTAAATCTACTAATGATAAAACCTAAAAAAAATAATTAAAGGATTCCGTATTCAAGCTGCAGCCTTTGGAAAATAAATGATTTGCTTTGTTTTCTGTTACAATATTTCTAACTTTTCACCTTTCTTCCCACATTTTTTATTCGCCCTCATCAAATAAAATCTCTTTAAAAAAAAAAGAAAGTGTGTAGATTTAAAATTATGACGGCAATAAATTAACTCTATATAATATTTCTGTTTGATAGCTATCGCTTCAGTGAAGATTTAGATGGCGCCCACCGAAAGGCTGTAAACATTATCAATTCATTATTTTCCGCGCTTTTTTTATTCACTATCAAATATCTAATTAACTCTGATTATGAAAAAAAAAAAAAAAATAAGGACGCTGCCTCATATAATGGGCAACCATACTTTTATCGGGCATATCCGTGTTAAAGCCAGTTTTTAATTACATTTTTCATGATGAAGCTCAATGATTACGAGGAGAGCGTAGCTTTGTTCAGTATTGCAACATAATAGAAAATATTTAAGGGAATTTATAATAATAATAAATATCGTTAAATTTAATTTATTTTATCCCTACTTTGAACTTCCTTTAGATTCCCTCTACTCTTCTGGTAAGTTGATAGTAAGTCTCTAAGCATTTACAGAAATTGTAAAATTGTAAGCTTTAATTCCCTAAACAGTGGCTGTAATTTCTGTAAAACTCTGAACAGAGATAAGTGAACATCTATCAACTACTATTCATATTCTATCACATGTAATTCATTATTGTAATAACACTGTTTGATTTAAAGACTGTAGCATCCCGCTGCCGCATTCTTATCAATGTTGAATTTTTTACAATTTTGTGCAAAAAGTGGATCAAAGAGCCTACTTAGCTTAGTAAATATTTTCAGGAAATATTAGCTTCTAATTGGTCAATAAACACACAAGTAGGCATTGCAATGCACCCACGTACAAATATTTTTCGAGCGCGTGAACAAGTCAAGTTTTTTCCGCCATTTTCTGTGAGCCTGTTACATTAATTAATTATAAATAGCAGATACAAGCTTGCTGCTCTTTCTTCTTCTCTTCCCTTTTCCTGCGAAGATGTGACCTTAAGGATTCTCGTTTAGACCATGGGCGGTCAGAAGTTGAAAGCATATTCAAGCATGCACGTACGTACTAAATTTTTCAAATTACATTACAAACATACGAAACATTTCCAAATAAGCAACATGATCTTTTTTCTTTGAAATATTCTTCTAAAACTACAGAATATTCATCATTTCTCAGCTTTATAATTAATTCAACATTTGTGAGCTAAGATAAAAAATATTTCACAGTCTAAGGGACTTAACAGAACTTTAACTTCTATGCATGTACATCAATACACAAAATAAATACAAATGTTATTCTTTTAAAACCATTTTGTTCCTTCTTGTATTTCATGTTTTGTGGTATTTTACGTTAAATATAAATTGTGTGGACATATTATTGACGCAGCCATAAGCAGGCATCTACAAATGGTCCATTCTTATTAATATACAAGACGACCATTTTTCTTTTGGCGAGACAATTTTTGTTATTGATATGAAGTGTATTTATCTAAAATCAGCACGGATTAAATAAACGTTCGCATTCAAAACATAAGACCCGGGTTCGATTTTCATCATGTTCGATTTGTCAGGAAGGATACTACCGGACTGGAGCGGTCGATCTTAGCGTGCGACACCTTTGGATAGTGCTTGAAATCCATACAGCATGTTGAACCTAGCTGTCCTAGCACGAAGTTATTGAGGGATTGAGCATGCTGGCCTTCAATTTGTTGATCATGCTAGATAACACGCTCTTTCTCAGAAACTATAACTCATGTCTGCTCAGCATAGTTGCAGTATAAACCACAAGTGGGTGTTGAATAAGCCCAAATGCGCCTGAACAAGTATCTTCAATAGGGATTTGATAGCTGTCCTAGACGTATATCTTAGAATACGAGTGGCCAGCTATACTATACACTATCCTACACTACACTCATATATACACTACACATTTCACAACATTGTGATTCCAGTTAAAGTAAAATATGGTTTCTATATTTACGCTTCTTTTCGCTGATGTTTTGCCTCACTGTCCAAGTTTTATTTTTTGTAGCATTTAAAAATGGTTAAACATGTTACTTAATTGAAAAACACGTCGTAATATACAGGGACAGAAAGCTAAAATATATATATTTTAAAGAAATGAAATTTTCAGAATTTTATGTATATGATATATTAACAAATAACAACTTCAATATGATTTCCATCATTTGTAATGCAAAGGTCAATACGTTTTACCAGATTCACGTGAACTCGATGCAATTATTTCATATTGCCGTCGATTTTACTGTGTTCAGTCTTCATAAATTCCATCAAGTGTGTTGCATCTGTCATTTTCATTGAGAATTATTCATTTAGCATAAACCCCAAAATAGTTAAAAATAGTTAATTCTTTCTTCTTTCAACAAAATCGTTTTTACTATGTGGAGGTAAAAATATAGTTGATGAGATTTTCTATGTGTCCAGATTTTAGGGACCCTGTATAGGTAGTGTATATTATCATACATATTAAATATAGTCATAAAAAGTAGGCATTGTATAATATATTATACGACATATACATACATACATACATACACACACACACATATATATATTGTATAATATATTATACGATATATATATATATATATATATGTGTGTGTGTATAATATATATATTCATAATATATAAGTTTTGTATTAGTAAATACGGATGCCCATGAATATTTATAATCAAAATAGATTCAGTGAAATAAAGGTATATCGAACGAATCATTACTAGATAATTTAATTTTACCTTTCAGGTAGGTATTTTTCCTACGCTATATCTGCGTTCATGAGTTCCTCTGAAATGGTAGGTCATACATTTATGATGTGTGTTAATATTACCACATATTCAGCTCTAAATCAGATATTTTCGTTTTGGTAGATCAAATAAAAGTAATATTTTTTGCGTTACACATTGTGAAAGACAAATGTTATAATTCAGTTAACCAAAAATTTTATCTTTGTATTAACAAGTTAGTGTGTGCCATCGACCAACCCTGCTTTACTTAGGTGAACTGGGGCACACGACCTACATCCAACTCTAACTCAGGGCTCCAAGCAGTCGTGCGTCCTGACCATAAACTACACCCGCGTCCTAGATATGACGGTAAACTACGTCCAACAGTAAGGCCTCTGATAATACGTTTTTGAAAAAAAATAATGTTGCCACTGTACTTTTTTTTTTTGAATAATATTAGCAGCAATAGATTTTTGAGGAAAAAATATTAACAAAAATAGATTTTTGACAAAACAAAAATATTACCAAAACAACAACAACAAAAAAATTGTCGGCATTAAATGACCCCCGTTGCCGTTTATGTGTCATAAAATAAAACAAACAATCAACCAAAGCAGTCGTATATGCAAGGCGATGATTTCACCTCGGTTATGCCATCATCCTGTCGGCTAAAATTATGTGAGGGTAATCTGAAGGGTTTTCCGACTCGATCGGTGAAGGGGCACACCAGATGTACAAGGAAGCAATTGACCAGTCGTCTGCCTGTCGTCACTGTCTTTACCTCTTTACTTCTGAGAGGATGGACGGCGTAAGCTCAACATTCCCGTTACAAAAGGAACTGACAAGCTATTCCACTATTTTGCCTTGAATATCACCATCAACCAGAATTACAACAGAAATAGAGTATCGATTGTTTTAGGTATATATCTAGAGTTATAAGAAGGTTTTATTTTCCAGTAAAACAATCCATACATCCAGTTAAAAATAAAATCATCTTCAATAATGGCTAAAAGATTAATCGTAAGCGAGCGGAACATTCGGATAATTTCTACGTAATTTATGTCCGGAAAGGAAGAAAATTATTAGAACACAAGAAAAATTAATTAAAAACTTAATCGCAGTACCTTTTCAGTGGTTTGTAATGAAACATGACAGCCATATATATATATATATACATATATATATATATATATATATATATATATATATATATATATATATATATGTGTGTGTGTATATATATATATATATATATATATATATATATATATATATATATATATACACACACAGTAGCGGCCATAATATAAGGAACGGAAACAACAAAGATATAAAAATGTATTGTACATAAAAAGTAATGCATGATTAGCAATGAAATTGTTACCGAATAAAGATTAGGCTGGAATTAATAAATATTATACAAAGTTACAAAAATTTACATAATAGTTTTTTTTTTTAAATAAAGATTAAATGGAACAAAGGAAATAAGCTACTGGACAAAAGTTAAGGAACGATCTTAATAATTTGCATAAACTTTTAATTTACATTGTTAAAAAACTCGATGGAGCTTTTCAACAGTAAGTAAAAGTTAATTTATCATCAGGTCTAAAAGTGTCATAGGTCTAAAAGTGTTGTTCATCGTGTAATTAGCAGGTATAAAACCGATAAAACGTTAGATGCAAAACCAAAAACCGGCAGAGATCCAAAAACATTGCAAAGAGAAGATCGAAGAATTGTTAGAATATCTACAAAAAAACGTTTTGAAACTGCTACATCAATTGCCCGTAAATTTAATGAAGAGATAGATAATAAGATCTCAAGGAAAACGGTTGCTCGCAGGTTAAAAAATGCAGGATTGCAAGCCCGTATTCCAGCTTCGAAGCCTCTCATTTCAAAGCGAAACCAAAGGGCACGCCTGGAGTATGCGAGATAACATGTTGTTTGGACTGACGCACAATGGGATACAGTTCATTTCAGTGACGAGTCCAAGATGGTTGGTTGGTTGGGTTTTATGGCATATCAACCACTGTGGGTCATTTAATGCCAAATTAAGGTATATATATATATATATATATATATATATATATATATATATATATATATATATATATATACACACGCACACACACACACACACATATATATATATATATATATATATATACACACACAAACACACACACACACACACACATATATATATATATATATATATATATATATATATATATATACATATATACATACATACATACTCATATACCTATACATATATTAAATATACAGTAGTATTAAACATATAGCTGGCAACATTCTTGTTTCAAAAACGCATAGCTGGCAACATTATTGTTTTAAAAACACATAGCTGGCAACATTATTTTTCCAAAAAACGTATAGCTGGCAACATTATTGTTTCAAAAACGCAATACCTGGCAACATACTGTTTCAAAAACGTATAGCTGGCAACATTATTTTTTACCAAAAAAACGTATAGCTGGCAATATTATTG
>OZ010594.1:98811217-98906217 GCA_963932145.1 Acanthosepion lycidas | reverse complement strand
TATATATATATAGGCCTCAGCGATGAGGAAAACAATGTATTTGAGACTTTTCTTAAATTTCAATTACTCTTACCATTTTTGTCTTTTTCTCCATAATTTCTGTAGTCGTCACGACATTATGGCTTTAGAAAATGTGTTCGCTGCTTGAATATGGAAAAGTTTTAATGAATAAATTCCGGGTTTTTTGTTTATTTAATTTCTGTTTTAGGAAAGAAAACAAAATCAAAATCCCGATTTGTTTAGTGCAAATAACAGATGCACTCACAAAATACGATTTAAAAAAAACACACATCTCTATTCATTTTCAGTCAGTAATTCTATCAAATTTTCCACGCTACGTGTTCTCAAGAATTGTTAAAATGTTCTTGAATATTATAAGAGAGAGCGAGAAACAAATCGATTCTTTTGCTTTCGCTATACGCCACCGAATAATAAAATAATTCATCAATCAGTTTTATTGTCCCATTTCAGAATAAAAGCTCCATAATTAACGTGTAAAAATCGATCTCATCTAAAATTTGAACCCTTTATTTTTGGCAAAAATCTATAATTCCATTTAACTTTTATCTGAAAATCGTTTGGCTTTTACCAATACTCCAGATTAGTAATACCCACCACACACAAATATATATATATATATATATATATGTCAGAAAAAAAAAACAGTTTAAGGTACCATTATAATAATTTATTTCACGAGAGCCCTTTTAAATTTTACATAAATTGCTAAAACCCAATTACAGCCTCTTTCTCTTTACTTCTCTCTCCCTCTTCTTTCTTTTTTCTTTTTCTTTTCTCCCTTCTCCCCTATCACTTCCGTTAAGTTAACCGTCTAAATAGGTCATGGTCTGGTCACTCCTCCACCTCCAATACAAGGTATGCTTGAGAGAGATATGAAATTAATCCCTCCCTATACTCTACCATGTCTCTTTAACTACCCACTTTACACTCTCTGTTAAATTAAAAAAAAAACTTAGATTACCCATAAATTTTAATTTCATTTTTCGTTTCATTTCATTTTTGGATGTACTATCTGATGATCCGGCATCCTTTAAAAGGGCTCTGGTGAAATAAATTATTATAATGGTACCTTAAAGTGGTCTGTTTTTCTTTTAAATATTAGATCTGGATTTACATTGAGCTCTCAGGATTTCATCCTCCTTGGGATTACCCATACGGATAACCAAGTTCTTTATAACTTATATATATATATATATATATATATATATATATATATATATATATATATATATATATATATATTATAGATTTTTACATGCGGACAAAAGCAATTAGCTACTATAAAGATGTATTCTTTTTTCGATGCCTTATGTCCATCTCAACTGGAGGGAACCAAAAATCTCTATGGACAATTCTATTCAAAAACAAGCCGCTTGTGGTACGTCACTTACTTAGAAAAACCTATAGGGAGATATACCTTAAGAGGAGACAGAGATGGATAAAGGAGAGGAAGAAGAGTGGAAAGAAGAGGAGGGTGCATAATAAGACAATAGTAGTTTTGTTAGCGGAAGTGACAACTAAAGTTTTTGATACAATGCAATGCTCAGATATTTATGGCCCTACGTTAAAACTCCAAGCAAAAAGGAGAGATAGAGACGGGTAAGAGGTGAGATGGGAGTAGAAAAGAAACAGAGGAAGAAGAAATGTAGAGATAGTTGTAGGCTAAAGTCATAGTAGGATCGAAAAATATTCCACTGGTGATGAGAAAATTAATTTAGGTCAGGAACAAGGCTCAGTGATCCCATCTATATGTTGGATTTTGTGCATCTTTTTTCTTTTTCTTTTGATAAATTTCTTATGTAAATTAATAAAAGTATGCAAAAAACACACACATACAAACACACACACACACGCTCACACACACACATATATATATCTATATATATATATATATATATATATTCATTATGGATTTTTATATGTGGACAAAAACAATTACCCACTACAAAGATGTATTCTTGTTTCGATGCCTTATGTGCATCTCAAATGGTGGTAACCGAAAATGGTTATGGACAATTTTATTAAAAAACAATCCGCCTATGTTACGTCACTTTCTTAAAAAGAAAAAAAAAACTATAGGGCGATACACCTTAAGAGAAAACAGAGAGTGGTAAAGAAAAGGGAGAAGAATGGAAAGAAAAGAAGGTTATAGAATAATATAATAGTAGTTTTGATAGCGAACGTGACCACTAAAGTTTTTGAGATTTGCAATGATATATATATATATATATATATATATATATATATATATATATATATATATATCTTTTGTTGAGTTTTTCCATCGTTTTAAAATTTTCCATTTTTCGGGGGGTTAAAGAAATTGTTAATTATAATTATTTCGCTTTCGGCTAATTTTATGGTCATTATCAAAGATGTTGTTTTTCGATGGCGAATTTCTGTGTGTTGATTAATCCAAAACTTTCTGTGTTGACTTAATCCAAAATTGTTTCGATAATCACATGTATTAAACATTATTGTTTGAAAATGTTATATCTCTCCCTTTACTTTATATTAATGATCTTTCTAAGAGTATATATTGTTGCACCTAAAAAACCGTCTGGAAGACAAGGACTAGTCTCTTATCTCTCCTTTAATCTTGTCCAGTTGACCAAATGATGAAAAGACTGGCTTGTAAAATTCAATATGGCTAAAACAAGACTAGTCACGTTTCACCATCACTGCAGAGTCTGGATTTCACCTATCAAGATGGATGACTCTCCTCCCCAAGTGACTTCTTGCCTTGAAATCTTATTGAGACTCAAACTACCCCGAGACCTCAAGAGGAGCACATGTGTACGATTTATTGGTATATATGATTGGAAAATTCATTGTACCGTTTCAGTAAGTATCTGAGCCTTCTGCTAATATTCTATCTTTACAAGAAGCAGATCAGATCAAAAATAAAGTATTGCTCCTATATATGTCTGTCTTTCTAGAATTCAAAAGTCATGTGGGTAAATAATTATTTCCATCTGTGACAGTATTTAGGGTTGCGTGAAAAAAAGTAAAGGCGGGAATTAATTTAGGTGATAAGAAGCCATCACTGAGCGATGTTATTTTTTTCTAACAAAGAAAAGTGGTAAATATTTTATTTTCATTAGCGAAGAATGTAAGATACCGGTTTTAATTTGATTTAAGTTACGACGCGGCGAAAGAAGATAGCAATCTGCCCATGGCAATAATGAGAATTTCAGGTTGGTCAAGTGGCCTACAAGGCAGAATGCTAAGAGATAAAAATTAATTGGGTCGCGCTCTGACCGAGAAAAAATGCTCGCTGGACCACCCACAAAGTACAAAGAAGGAAAGATTAAACCATTAACTATCTGCGGAGGTATCATTTGAGAAGAGCACCTGTTTTCTGTCAGAGCTGGACATGAGAGAAAAATTATTTTATCGGAATGAATAATTAGCGACAGGGTGCGAAAGACCATTAACCAGCCTCAGTGCTTGTTTGGCGAAGGTCTCGTTGACGAGTTCCATACGGCATTCGGTTAAGATAAGACTCATAAGGGTTTGTTGTCGGGAAGAAGAAAAGAAAAAAAAAGTGAAGATAATTTTTTTCCTTTGAGCGATAATTGCAAACACTCACGCCGCTGAGCGTTCATTGGCTGAAGTGTGGCGTGAGCGGTAGGCGAAGTTAAACCATGAAGAAGGAGGGGAGACCTGTTGACGCCCCCTGAAGGGATTGGTGTGAGATGCCACTGTGAGAGAGAGGGGGACTATTTGACGCCTGTGAAGGGATTGGTATGAGATACCAATATGAGAAAGGAAGAATTTGGGAGGACGATTCCCTTAAACTAGAAATTAAGGACTTCCAAAAATGGAAAGTAATAAATTTTCCTGACCGAAAACAAAGGAAATCCTTGATGCGGATTTAGAATTATCAAGGAACCTCAAACCCCGATAGGCCCACCCCGGTTTTGCTCGGCGTCCATATAAGCAGAGTCGCAGCAAGTCGAAGGTAGTTGGGGTTGAAGAGACAGGCAAGCAGTTGAGTTGTGGTTAGAAAGATAGGCAAGGGTTGACCTGTCAGCTCTGAGACCCGCCTCGGAGGAACCTGACTGAAAGATCCACGCAAACACAACCTCAAATTCTGACCAAGAACAATTTATTTTTGAAGAACGACTTAGACTCACATCATCAAAACAAGTTTTACGAATATCATCTAATGATACACCAAAAGACCAGTTATCGAAAAACAACTTAAGATATTAAGACTCGCCTAACAAACGGAAAGTGTCACGTATCCATATTAGCGGTTTGGGAGAAAGACGCAGTCCTGTATTCAGCCACCAGATATAAAATATTGTTAACTTTTTTTAACACATTTGAACTTTTCGAGTTGTTACTTTATTTTCTTTTACATATACTTGTGCGGTGTTACCTTTGCTCGGACTCGACTTGCATTACGGCCCGGCGACTGATTGATTTCGTCTACCTAAGATCAAATCACAACGTGGGTAGGTTAGACTAGAAATCAAAACAGTTACTTCGGTAACCAGACGTTGGAGGCGAGCTGGGAACGTCAAGGCTGATAACGAATCTAACCAGATTCCGATCCGAATCAGCAAAAGGTTAGAACGTCACATTTGCTGCCGCGACCAATAACAAGTCACATTGGTCGTCACATGACAGGATAGGACGGCGACGGCGCGGAGACAGACGGTGTGGCGTCACACAGCCTTCAAGCCCCTTTCCACAGACGAGACGGAGCAATGCTCTTAATATTATTTCCATGGTATAGATTCTGACGATCTACATCCTTTCAAGATCAATGGGTCTGCTCTACATACATACGGAAGCGCCAATACGAATATTTTCATAGTGCTTCGATGTCAGTCTGACGATAGTGCAGGGGTTTGCTAAAGAGTTGGATGTGTCTAATGGTGACTACGATGATGGCAGCATTATGCCTTCGTTCATCTGCCCACGGACAGACTAAACACGGAGGCTTACATCAAGTGCCTTGAGGCGGTACTGTTGCCCTGGGTAAAGAGGATGGCTGCTAGCAGACCATATGTCTGACAATAGGAGTCAAACACCTTGCTCCGCAAGCTGGAGAGCATATTCGTAGCTGTCAGACAATTTCTGCCAATACGACACCTCTTACGTCTAGCAACCTTACTAACCAGACAACTCCCTTGATTATTATGTGTGGGGCGCAGTTGACCGAGAGATCAACGAAACTGTTTGTAACACCAAAGATATACTGAAAGCAAGGATTATATCAGCATTTAACTACAAACAAGTAGACTGTCCAGAAGAGTTTCAGGAGATTCCGAAGTCGTCTGAAGTTTGTGTGTTAAAGCCAACGGCGATGTTATTAAATAAATTTACTCTTTCGTATTTGAAGATATTTTTTTCTGTGCAGTTGGTAAATATATCTGCTAAAATGATATATCAATGTTATTTTCGTTTCTTGCGTCATTTGAACGAAAATTTATCCATCGCAACCTGCATATATAAATGATGTCAATTACAAGTTTGATATCAGAATATTAGTTAGTAAAGGAATATCAAGTCGGATAAACAGATTAGTTACATGTTTGGACTCAAGGCGTGGCAGTTATTGATGCATTCAACCTTATATATATAAAAGGGGGAGAAGGGTTGAAATTAACTGTTTATTTTCGAAATATGTAATCTGCAGAGGCTATCAAACTTTATATTTTGAAATGCGATGTATTACAATGCTCAGTTTAACTATTAGTATCATATATATATATATATATATATATATATATATATATATATATATATATATATTAATTTAATGTTTGAACAATAGAAATATTAAAAATTCAAATTTTCTGACACTCTGGATTGTATATTAATACTTTTTTGTTTATTATTTCAGTTAGGTTCCCCAACTAGTTTTGGCCAGCATGGCCATCATCAGGAGAAAAATCTCTGCTTGTTACGAGCAGTGAACTACAGGAGTGAAGTAAGTGAATTTTATCTGTAGATTTCATTTGTTTCTTATCGTTCATTTTGGTCAGTCTTTGTGTTGATCAAACGATCTCTTTTATGTAGATAGTCCTGACTTTAAGAATCACCTCCTTTTGACAGTTTTATTGGGTCCTGGGAATGGGATGTGTTAATGTTATTTGTGTGTGGGGGTGTCCTTAGCAAGTAAAAGAATTTAGAAACGCCATTTTATTCATATTGTCAACTGCAAATTACGTCAAGAATTTTCAAGTGTAGAAATATTGTTTTTATTGTTCTGTTGACGGATTCAACCATTTTCTTTTGATTTCTTGATATGGTTGTTATGTACATTGGCTTAGGGGAGCAGCAATTCTGTTAGGAAAGGTGATATTGGGAAAAAAGAAAAAATTTGGCGTAGATTAATATTTTTCTAAATAAATTTTTCAATAAATTCATTTCGTTTTTGTCTTGAAAAAAGTCCACATTGGACGAAACGCGTCGATAATCATAAAGTTTTTTTTTTTGTTGTCTTTTACTTTCTGTTGTCTTTTACTTTTTCTACAGGTTCTAAGACAGTTTTTATATATATATATATATATATATATATATATATATATATATATATATATATATATATATATATATATAAATGTGTGTGTGTGTGTGTGTTTGTATGTATGTAAATCACCCTTACTGTAAATACTTGCGTTATCAGTATAAATAGCGAGTCGATAACAGATGATATCGAGAAGGTCGTTGAGGATAAATTAAAAAGAATATGCCTTGGGAAACAGTCGGATTAATGAAAAACGATCGAGCATCGTCGCCGTTCAAGATAACTTTCATCAATCAAAATTAAAATTCACCTTAAAATGCCATAACCCTTCAACCTATGAAGAAGGTCAGCAGAATGCCTTTGTGATAGCTGAGGCAACATCCGGAAATTCACTATTCCTATCTAAAGACTGAAAAACATCTCAGCAATAACGGTTAACATAGTTGATCTAGAGAAGTTTCAGTCATATTTTTTCTCATCCTATATATATATATATATATGTGTATGTAAGCAAATATAAATGGATATAAACCCGGCAGAATGGAGAAAAATATTTGGAAAAAACAAACAAAAATCCTTAAATGCAATTATGTTGTTTTAAAATGAATGAAATGTCAACGTCTGACGTTTCGGTTTAATAAACCTTCTTCAGGACAATATTCATTAAAACGGAAAACTGATCATTTAAAATTTTCAGTTATCTGTTTTGGATAAGTCTTGTTTTTATGTCCATCGTCTTTGTCATGTTGAACTGATTATGTTAATTGTATTTTAATGAATATTGTCCTGAAGAAGGTTTATTAAACCGAAACGTCAGACGTTGACATTTCATCCATATTAAAACAACATAATTGCATTTAAGGATTTTTGTTTGTTTTTTCCAAATATTTTCTCCATATATATATATATATATATATATATATATATATATATATATATATATATATATATATAGTGGCTTAAAGAATTGTTTTAAAATTCTCCAAATGTTCTGTATGTCCGAACGTGCTGCATATCCAAACGTTTTCGGCTATTCTTCTAGCCATTGGTTAAATAAATAGATGAAAGTACTCGAATATACAGAACATTCGGGCATACAGAATATTCAGGTTAGTTTTGCCCAATTTATGTCCAGAAAAGAAAACACTTGCATTATTTATATTATTAGGACTGTTATCCTCTTTGACATATTCACAATTTTCGGCCGTTGTACGCTCCGGCCTTCTTCATGTGATTTGAATTTCGAACCGACCACCTTATTTCATCCACCGAATGTTGTGGTATACAGATTGTCTTGAACCCCTGCCCTATTCGAGATATGAGTACATCCAAGAAGGCGAGTTTGCTGTCATTTTCTCGCTACATTGTGAATTGTATCCATTATCTTATTGAGTTCACATGGTCCAGTAGTAGATGGATGTCTTCCTGCTGTGGCCAGAGTATGAAGGTATCATCTACGTATCTCAGACATAGGATTGGCTTTAGTTGTGTTGATTCTAATGCCATTTCCTCAAAGTATTCCATATAGTTTTGCAATTTCTGTTGATAATGTCGAGCTAAGGCCTACTCCTGTAGATATATGTCTGATCTGTAAATGATACAAGTAATCATAATACCTCATCCCAGAGATATAGACAGATAAAAGACAACGCTTATACGAACACAGAAAAATTGAATAGAAAGCTTAATCACAATATCTGGTCCGTCGTCTTTAATAAATCTTTATACACAAGAGGGATTGCTTTATGAATGCACTTTTGTGTGTGTGTGTTTGCGCGCGCGCACGCGCACACACACACACACACATATATATATATATATATATTGAGATGAACGGTAGACTGTAATAATTAAATATAATTCAAGACCTCAATGTTTAAATAAAATAGTATTTAATTACAACTGCAAATAAATACTTAAGAACAAAGAAGTAAAACTCAACCAAAGATAATTAACCATTTCATTGAATACTTTGTTAGAAGCGCGGCTCGGCTTAACGCCCGATAAATTCTAAAGCAAAACCTAAATCATCGACACACATTAATTCACACAAATTCGACTGGATATTTCCACTCAATTATCATTCAATAATCACTCCAGTCAGTAACCTTACACTTCTATTTATGCAACTGGGGGAAATCATGTCGTCATAAGTCCAGAGTTTCACGCTCAAACCTCGGTGTCGGTAGTTACTCATATTTTTCCTATATGACAATATATATGCAAATACATTTCGTACTATGAATTTTACATTTAGTGGATACAAGTGGAGACAGAGTAGCTCGGTAATTATCTCTGTTGGAGACATCTGCTCATATATATATTTGTGCTTCGCCAACAATCACATAGGCGACCTATGGTTTATAAAGTGACTTTAAAGCGTAGACTTTATTTATAGTTTCTAGAGGATGCACACAGATTGGTATGTTCTGCAATTGAGCAAAGGTAATATGCTGAATCACGCGCTCAAGATTATTATTTCGTGCTAGAACAAAGACTGTTTCTGAACTGCTTTGTCTACGCAGTTTCTCACACAACGATTGGGTAAACTGGTAGTAATGTCATCAAAGACTAACCAACCCTATTGTAGTTCCCAGACAAATACCAAGCAAGCATCTTCACTAATCGATTATGATTAGATTCGAACTGGGATCTTAGAGACGGAATGCTACGCATAAATAAATACATCGGCTTTCAACGCAGATATGTGGAAGGAAATGGTCATTTGCTGAACTGCGCAGTGACCATAAGACGATAAGACACGATACCGAAACTTATTGGCTGAGATACTGGAAAATCAGGAAGAAAGAGATTACCAATCATCATCAAGAATGGGTGCAAGTAATACGGGAACACTAGAGATATTATATGTATACTCAAAATTAATTGCTGCATCTCATAATATGATAGGAAGACATCACAAATGGCACTGGTCAGGAGACTATGCGATTAGGGGTATTAGATGTACTCGTATAAAAGAACAAGAGAAAGAAAGAGAAAAACAAAAAGAAATGATTAAAAAAAGAAAAGGAAAGGATGAAAAAGAGAGAGATAAGGAGAGGGAGTGAGAACTAGAAAAAAGAGTGATAAAGAGAGAGAGAGAGAGAGAAAGAGAAAAGAAAGCTGTATATACATCTCGTTACTTACATTAGTACTAAATTGGGCACGTCTGCGTGGTGTAATGTTTAGCAAGCCTGTCTCGTTAGAACAATTACGACTGAGCAGTGAGTTCGGACTTTATTGGGTGCCCCATACCTTCGGTCTTGTGCCACATCTAAGCTACGCTTAGAAAATCAATATTAACAGACAATGATAGATAGATAGATAGATAGATAGATAGAAACAGACATTGCTACATACATACATACATACATACATACATACATACATAAGAATAGATAGCTAGATATTGACAGGAACAGATAGATAGATAGATAGATAGATAGATAGATAGATAGATAGATATTAGATTGGTGCAAAAATAATGACGTAATAATGTCGTTTTTTGACGTATTTTTTAATGTCAAAAACGACATTATTACGGCATTATTTTTGCATCAACCTAATAGTTAGTAATAGACAGGAAGGGTACCTCCACGTGGCGTTATTGCTAGCAAGCTTGTCTCGTTAGAACAATTACGACTGAGTAGTGAGTTCGAACCTCATTGGGTGCCCCATACCTTCGGCCTTGTGTCACGTCTAAGCTACGCTTATAAAATCAATATTAACAGACAAGGATAGATAGATAGATAGATAGATAGATAGGGAGGGAACGTCGAGGCGGTGTAATGGTTAGTAAGTTTGTCTCGTTAGGACAATTGCGACTGATCAGTGAGTTCGAACCTCATCTGGTGCCCCGTACCTTCGGCCTTGTACCACATCTAAACTACGCTTAGAAAATCAGGGCACTCCGCGGCAGTGTAATGGTTAGCAAGTTTGTCTAGCTAGAACAATTAGTGAGTTCGATCCTCACTGGGCGCCCCATACTTTCGGCTTTGTGCCACATCCAAGCTACACTTGGAAAATCACAATATTGGGCACCTAGAAGTGGTGTAATGGTTAGCAAGCTTGTCGCGCTAGAACAATTACGGCTGAGTAGTGAGTTTAATCCTTACTGGGTACCCTTTGCATTTGGCCTTGTGCCACATGGAAGCTACGCTTAGAAAATCACTATATTAGCGCTCAGTCAAGAAAAAGGACATCTATCTGAAATGTTACTTTTCACTCGGCAGATTCGTTACGAATTTCCTTGCATAGAATGTTTGTCTTTATTGATTGAATAAACGATGATAAAATGCAGATTAGGAACATCGAAATGAGTAATCTGCTTTATTTTCAAGACATGCTTGGCTATTGCATCGGAAGAGAATTGCCATAAATATCTCACGCGATATACTGACCTATACCTGGGACTGAACCCGGCCACTGATAGCGGTGGAAAACACTTTACTATTTGTTAGAATCACTAAGTAAGAAATCCGTAGTATCTGGTGACGTTGAACAATCAACCCGGCTCATTTTCATGGAATCAGCATTAGGAATCATTATCTATTGAAATAGTCTCACTTAACACCAAAAATTGCGGCAAACTCTAAACATGTTCTCGTCAGATCCAGACTTACAAAAACACGTCATACATAACATTAAACCATTTCAGAAATATCTAGACTGTCTATAAATCCGCTTTCTAAGATCTTTGCTTAAAAATGGCTTTGAGCGTGTGAAGCTTGTGGGTCGGCAATGGTCATACTGCTTCGAACCTTGTGGACTGGCCCTAAAGAGTCGCAAACGAAGAATTGTACCTATTAACATAAACCACATTACTTGAGGTTTATCAGCAAGAACAACAACTAAAATTGATATCACTTGTATTTCGCAGAGAAATAATAACATGACTAGCAGCATGGCCCGGCGTTGCCCGTGCTTGACTCAAAAATCGTACGACTCATACAGCAATCGCTATCACTTGACTTAAAATATTTTTGCCCTTCCTTGCCTTTAAAGGTGTGCCCTTCGCCGTGCTGATGTTGCTACATGCCTTACTTCTTGCCTATCTCACACTACGAATTTTTTCTAAGCTCTGTATTAAACATTAAATCTTTTACGAAAAAAGAACTAAACAAAATGAACACAAAAATATCAGCTTTAAAAAAGGACTCGTAACCGGAAAAACCAAATGAAAAAAGAATGTAAACAACAAATACTTTTTCACACCCAACCCAGTTCTGCGGAATCAGAATCAACGTTGAGTTTATGCAAGCGAATGAGTCAATTGGACTAAAGTGCCATGCAGATTTAAATTTTTCCCATTTTGACGAATGCAGCTATCGAATTTTTTTGCATGGTAGTGAACATTTGTGTCAGTCAGTTGTTGGCTCTGATGCTGGCCAATAGAATCTTCCTGCCTATTCGTGGCAGCCAACTATAGGCTCTCACTCTGGCTAGTAGAAAATGGCCGCAAACTTCATGAAAACTGCCGTAGATGCATGGAAAAATCGATTATTTCCACTATCGATAGGAGTTGGGAAATGCAAAGTCGGTTTTGGCCTTCCCGCGAACTTGGAGCATGAGCATATAGATTTTGGTGCAAATCCGTCGAAAATTGCGGCCGTGCATTCGTTACACACACACACACACACACACACACACACACACACACACACACACACACACACATCCTGCCTTTTATAGATAGAGATCAAGAGGTTGTTGTTTCGCACTATTTCAAGATTGATAACAGCTACTGAACTTGAGAAATCTAATTTACTGAAAAAGTGCTTTAACATATTTTTTTAATAAATTTCAAGCGACATAACGACTGGATTCTCTGTCACTAAATGTTGAGTGTTTCCTTATAAGGAAACAGGTAGCATTACCATTATTATTATTATTATTATTATTATTATTATTATTATTATTATTATTATTATTATTTCCTTTGATTTTTGGTGTTTACATATTTCTTTCCGGGTCTTGCTTTCCTAAGGTCAGAAATTGTATCATGACATTTTCCACTGAACAATTAAAACACACATATCTTACATAAATAAACCCTTTGTAAGGTGTGTTGGTGTACAACATTTTTTTTTTTTTGCATTTCTTTAAGGCATAGGCTTCCAAGAATCCCTTCAATGGATCTACAGGAATCTTTTCCAACCAATTCGAGGATTCGAACTACAACAGGGATTATTGATGTTCCCATGGGTCACATTATTATTATTATTATTATTATTATTATTATTATTATTATTATTATTATTATTATTATTATTATCTTTGATTTCTAGCTTTTACACATTTATTTCCGGGTCCCGCCCAGGGACCTAAGGTTAGAAATAACAACATGATACTTTCCACTGACAATAAAAAAGAAAATTACATAGATAAGGCCCTTCGTAAAGCGTGGGCTGTACTTGTCAAAACAATTTTTTGTATCTCTTTAAGGCATGGACTTCCAGGGATCCCTTCAATTAGTCTACTGGAATCTTTTCCAACTAGTCCTAGGGCCTCAACTACAACAGGGATTTTTGATGTTCCCATATGCCACATTTTCGAGATTTCTATTTCAAGGTCCTTGTATTTTGACAACTTTTTGAATATCTTCAAAGATACATTGCAGTCAGCAGGGACTGCCATATCAATAAGGAGGCACTGTTTTTGTTTGTGGTCTTTAATAAGAATGTCTTTTGTTTGTGGTCTTTAATAACAATGTCTTATTATTATTATTATTATTATTATTATTATTATTCATATTATTATTATTATTATTATTATTATTATTATTATTATTATTATCATATTCAATGTTTAAAAAAAACAGTATTTAATTACAACTGCAAATAAATACCTAACAAGAAGAAAGAAGTAAAAGTCAACCAAAGATAACCATTTCACTGAATACCTTGTCGGGATTAGATAACCCATTGAGGTATTGATATGCCATAAAACAAAGAGACCAAACCAAACCATAAAGAAATAGAAGTACTCCCAGTATTCTTTATTTGTGACCACAAACTGAGCAAAATAAGATATGCAGATGATACAGTTTTGACAGCAGAAACAGAATCTATTGAAGGAAAAGTAGAAGAAAGGAATAAACCCCAATTGTAACAAGACAAAATGTATAGTCGTTGACAAAACGAAGATTTCAACATGCGAAATAGCCCAAAATCAAGGAGAAAAATGTTTAGAAAGTATTTTAACATAGGGCAGAAAGTACGACACTGAAATCGAAAGACACATTTGAATAGCGGATGATGTCCTCTTAAAAAAGTACACTCTTGTGCAAATTAATTGACACAGATGCTTAAGTTTCCTTTCTTTTACATACAGTCAGTTTTCGAACCACTAGAGTGACAGGGTTTAATGGATTTCTTTATGTTCCCTCAGATTGTAGAGGTAAGGGGTAATATGAACATATTTTCGAGGTATATGATGAAATTCGTTTGGTATTGAAAGTTATTTCGTCATCCCTGATTGCATCAGTTTTTTTTTATCACGCCCTGACACTATTGTCTCGACTGTCTATTAGTTGCCCTACGACCGTAGTCTCTGATGGCGTTACTCCAATGAGGAGTACGAACGCTGCAAGAACACACTGGAAAGACCAACTTATGAGCAAATCAAAGTACTATAGACTGACCAGGAAATTCTCCTTATTTAAATGCAATCGAGAATCTGCTGTCAATCTGCAAGTAACGACTTTGTGGAATAAACATACGAATTACAAACATATGCATTGGGTCATGTTGCATTGGAGAAATATGAAAAAAATATGAATAATAACGGAATTATTCGTTTTGTTTCAATTCATTTGTACAAGTGTGTAAATATGAAGAAACAGGAAAATTTAGTTAGAAACAAAGAGAAGATTACTGAACTCTCTGTAATATCGGCACCGTGTATATGACAGTGAAAGCCGGACAATCACCTCAAAGAGTAAAAAGACATTTGAGGCAACAGAAATGTTGTTCTACGTAAGGATGCTGTGAATACCGTGAAATGAACATGTGAATAAAAACAAAGATTATAAAAAAATCAAACAGAAAGGAGACTATTAATCGGAATCAGAAAGAGACAATGGCAAGTGTTTAGGATAGTGGTCCTCAAACTTGTTGAAGCCCGGGCGCACTTGAAATCTTACCAATAATTGTAGGCGCACTATATACAAATTTAAAATAAAAATATGTTATAGTGAAGTCAAATATTGCAGAAAAGAAATAATGCAAATAATAAATAAAGCATGCCTTAATTTTATCCATTCTTGTGTTTAGAATAGAATAAGTAATCCCGATTGACATGTTTATGATAAAGTAAATAATTTATCACATTTGCTTATAAACAAATAAGTGACAAAATATGAATGATAAATTATTATGAAAATATAAATAAGACAATTTTTAAATAAAGAATCCTAATCCTCGTCATTATGTTATGTTACATAATGCATCTTTTAATAATCAATTTTCTCGAACTAGGAATAGATGGCCGACCAGAAACTCCTACTAGTTCAATACTGCAAAACAAACGCCTCCTATCATTGAAGCTTTCCTCGAGGACTATCCGTAACGAGACAGGTACCGCAATATAATAAAGTAAATATATTTATTTCTTACAGTATTTACATTATTCGGACTATTGTACTCATCTTTGTTGCCATATCTATTACAACGTTTCGGCCGTTGTACGCTCAGGCCTTCTTCAGCTCGTTGGAATGTCGAACTTAACCCTTTATTTAGCTCACTGTGTTAGACTGTTCTAGTTCCACGTGCCATGTCTAATGAATGTCAGTTATCTGTTATCTCCTGTTAATTTCCCTCTGAAAGTTCTCCACTGCCTTAGCCGGGTATTGAACTCACACTCTTTGGGTCCTGTCACTGGATCTTAACTAATGCCTTTATCCACTGTGCCATGAGTCTTTGAGACAGATATTTATTTCTTATATCTGGACGCATATTTCATTGGAATGCCAGGGCGCAACTAGGCATCTTCCAATACGCACCAGTGCGCCCAGACGCAACATTTGAGAACCACTGGTCTAAGGTATGTAATGAAGAAAAAAGGCTTGGTGAATTTTCCACTCAGAAGGCATATTGAATGCAAGAGGGAGAGAGGAAATCAACGAAAAACCTCCCTAACGAGCTTGTGTAAATCGTTGACAGAACAGGGATAAGGAGAAACAGCAATAGTCAAGTCTTTCTCAGAGCTACGAAGTATAGGAAGTTGTGAAGACCCATGATTATCAATGTCTAGAAGCGACATCGCACATAAAAGAACGGAAGTTTAGAGCATTGATACGAAAAAACGACAATTGCGTACATATATCACTTTAAAACGCAGCGTATGTAGAAATGCACATATGATTATTTTTAATGGTTATGTTGAATGGATTTCTGCTGTATCTGTCTATATGTCTGAGATGAGGTATTATGTACATTATTTATATTATTCGGATTATTGTTCTCATCTTTGGCGCCATATTTATTACAACGTTTCAGCCTTTCAGTATCTATCTATATTTCTGAGATGGGGTATTATGTACATTATTTACATTATTCGGACTATTGTCCTCATCTTTGACGCCATATTTTTTCCTGTTTAATAATTTCCTGCCGTTAAACCATGGTTGGCGGAGTAAATAATGGCCACTCCAGTTACTTCAACATAGTAACTACTTATTTAAGACATTGCATACTGAGAAAGACAATATTTTCAACTTCATGATCTTTTTAGTTGGAACTTTCAGTGTACGGAGCTTGACTCAGAGCGAGAAGCAAGAGCAGTTAGGGACAGACAAAGAAAAGTACAAAATGGATGTGTGGGGCTTACAAGAGACAATTTTTGGACATATTTTGCGAATGGATCCAGAATGCACAGCTAACAAACCATGGAGTTTTACTTTGAAAAGACTGACTTCAAAATGTTCAGTGGTATCCAAAAAACACTATAGTCACAACGCTGAACTGAGGCATTTAAAGAACAAAGCAGAAAGATCCTACTTTTCATTTGGAGAGATCTGCAACGAATCCGCAAAATCGCAGATGACAGAGATTTCTGGCAAAATTTTGTCGAATCAGTATAAAATGTCACTGAAGAAGAGAGAACATGTTAATTCATGACCTCAACTCGAAACAGTTTTGAAGATTATGATGAAATCCCGAATTACGTTAAATGTAAAATCCCTGAGATTTTGCGGGATTATAAGCAAGCTTTATCCTTTATAAATGAAACAAATAAAACTAGATCTATTGCAGGCTGCATCACGCGGTTACGTTGAAAGTTGTAGTATTAGGGTTGCTCTCTGATGTCTGCGACTTGCGAGTAGGTAAACTGAGACACAATCGCTGTCTTCTCCACCACATGCTAAATAATGCACTGTGGTGCATGGGGACCTACATTCTAACGCCCTTACGCACCATTCAACCGAACTGAAAAGGTGTAAAAGTAAGCTCCCTTTGAGACTTAACTTCACTATCTGCCAACGACGGGAATGTATACAATGAATATGATGAATAATTGCTAAACGATGAAACCTGTTTGGTTAAAATCTCCAAAGTGTTGTTAATATATTTATCCCATTGTGTGTATATGATTTACAAAATGTTTACTAAATACGTGTTTTGCAATGTAATCCTAGTTAGACAACCGCCTGTTTATATTATCAGATTTCCACTGTAATGAAATCAAGACATTAAGTGCAAGATATCGAATTAATAAATGCTAAATACTTTATATAATTTGGTTTGGTTTGGTTTGGTTTGTGTTACGGCATATCAATATTAATGGGTTATTTAATGCCGACAAGATTTTTATTCCTGCTAATATTTTTATCTATCTATCTATCTATCTATCTCAGTATATATTTTTTTTGTTTTATTTTGCAGCTTATCAACCTCAATGGTTTATTTAATGCCGACGAGATTTTTAAAATATGCCGACGAGACTTTTATAGCTGGTAATATTTTTTCCTTCAAAAATATATTGCTGGTAATATATCATTTTTTTAAAAATGCATTGGTGGTAATATTAGGTTGGTGCAAAAATAATGTCGTTTTCTCACATATGTTACTATGTGAGAAAACGACATTATTTTTGCACCTGGTTTGTTTGTTTTGTTTTACGGCATATCCACACCACAATGCGTTATTTAAAGCCGACAATATTTTTAGAATATGTTTGTATGAATAGAATATGTATTCTTTGTAAGAAAACAGTTTGTAGATCAGATTTCATTGTCGTATTTTTTTGTAAAGACGTTTTTTTTTTTTTGTTGAGAGTCTCGTTTGTTTTGACATATTTTGTTTTACGGAATATCAACCTCAATGAATTATTTAAAGCCGACAAGATACTTATTGCTGGTAATATTTTTTTTCTTCAAAAATATATTGCTGGTAATATTTTTTCCAAAAATGTATTGCTGTTAAAATTTTCTTCATAAAATGTATTGCTGCTAATAATTTTTTATTCCAAAATTTATTTCATAGTGTATTAACCCCATATTGCGGGTTAAATATTTGGCCATAGCTGGGACCCTAGCAGGTGCTACCACTCCGGATCAGGTTGAACCTGAGACCACCAGCAATTAAGAGGTGATTCCACGCTCCTCAAAACCTCCTAATGAGTCCTTGCTGTTGAATATAGTTTATCGTCTTACCCAGGACGCGGATGTGGTTTATCGTCTTACCCAGGACACGCTTGTAGTTTATAGTCATACGCAGGACGTCAAATACTTTGGTGTTTGGTTCAGTTATTAGAAATTTAGTATAGAAGAAACTGAAATTGAACCTAGGCTATGCAATGTGTTCTTTTACACAACATCGAAAGTTATTGTTGTTCTTTTATGTACCATGTCCCTTCAGGACGTGGGCGATAATGGCTCTCACCACTTCCCTCTATCCTTTATAGTTATCAATATGTTTTGTCCTTTTGCTACTTCTCCTTTTATTCATCTGCTTAAACCCGCTAGGTATGTAACGCGTTACATTCCTATGTATCTATTTCTCTCTATGCACCCTGCGATTATCAGATTCTCCAAGCATTCCTTTCTCATTACGTTTTCCAGCTGCCTCCAAAACTTCACCGTTGCTCATATATTCGGTCTATAGTATCCATAGAATCCTTCTGTAGAACCATACCTCCGTTGCCTCGAGTTATTTTGAGAAGACCGTCCAACATTTGCTGCTGTAAAGGAGGACAGATATCACGTAGCAGTTCAGTACTCTTTTCTTTGTTACCAACGAAATCCTCCTGTCGCGTAATAAAAGCAAAAATGATCGCAAAATCTCTAGTCATGTCCTTAAATACTATAGTCCGATGGAGACATTCATATGGATGCAATGCATGGTGCCAAGACCCTTCATAAAGATCCAAACTGTCAACACCATGAAACCATTTTCTCAGATGGTTGATTAAAAATAGATTTTGGACGATTGAAACGGATAGTGAGAAGCATACCTCTTCGAAAATCTTGGACTGGCGCTGTAGAATTACAACCAAAGGACTGTACGAGATACTAGAAAACATGTTTGAGAACTACCAACAGCAGCAACAAATAAAATGGATAGCATATGTAACTTGAAAAGAAAATAATGACTTACAACTCACAGCAAAAGGTTTGGAAGGAAATAGTCAGCAATATTTGAAAGTACCATAGCAGTAGATTCAAGAGAAAAATATCTTCTTTAAAATTGTTTCATTGACTAATTTGTTTTTACGCTCTAAGAACCTATTTAATGTTATTTAAGGTTATTCTGTGTTTTTCCTGCGTATTGTGTAATTGGGCTTCCAGCCTAATACTAAAGGGGCCTCTGGTTCCGCTTAGAAAACAGAAATGATAATTATGAAAAAATAATTTTGAATTTCACAATTCACTCCATGGAACTTCAAAACCCCACTTTCACTATGATTCGGGCTATAAGTACAAGTTCGTCCAAAAGTCTGATTTGGCCTGGAAGTACGATTTGGGTCGAAATTCTAAATCAGCCCGAAAATCGACTCGTCATGAAACCTCTCAAAGTAACATTGATTCCTTGGTATTTTGTAGAAATAAGACCCATTTCCACAATTCCAAAGGGTTTGGGGATATTTTAAACAGGATTTATAACAGAAACATTTAAATTCAAAGTTTTTGTGTTACTTTAAACTCAATATAATTTAAAAAATTGTAGAATCATAAATTTTGATTAGTTATTTTCAAATTTGAACTTCTAACTATTTCTTCCTCATCCTGGCGCAAATCCGAATGTTGGATATTCAAGCACCAAAATCAATCCCAGGATCATCCCGATTCCAAAAAGTTATAAGATGTAGAGCAAATATAACAAGTTACAGGGATTTTAGATAGACGAGCGGACAGACAGAATTTACCGTTTATTTATTTAGATAGAAAATAGCTCGCTTTTGACAAGTAGCTACAAGCCTGAGGCACCAAGAGCAGATACCATTACACAATAGTAATAATAATAAGAGGAGATACCATTACACAATAGTAATAATAATAAGAGCAGATACCATTACATAATAGTAATAATAATGAGGAAATACCATTACACAGTAATAATAATAATAATAATAATAATAATAATAATAATAATAAGAGGAGCTACTATTACACAATAGTAATAATAATAAGAGAAGATAGCATTACACAATGGTAATAATAATGAGGGGAGATACCATTACATGATAGTAATAATAATAAGAGGTGATACCATTACACAGTAATAATAATCATAAGAGGAGATACTATTACACAATGGTAATAATAAGTGGAGATACCATTACATAATAGTAATAATAATAAGAGAATATATCATTACACAATAGTAATAATAATAAAAGGAAATACCATTACACAATAGTAATCATAATAAGAGAAGATACCATTGCACAAAAGTAATAATAGTAAGAGAAGATACCATTACATAATAGTAATAATAATAAGAGGAAATACCATTACACAGTATTAATAATAATAAAAGCAGATACCATTGCACAAAAGTAATAATAATAAGAGGAGATACCATTACACAATAGTAATAATAATAAAAGGAAATACCATTGTACAATAGTAATAATAATAAGAGAAGATACCATTGCACAATAGTAATAATAGTAAGAGGAGATACCATTACACAATAGTAATGGTATAAGATACCAGCCTTCTGAACAGTATACTACGTCGAGGTGCTCATCAAGCTTTTTTCCATTAAATTAGAAAATGCATGTGTTTAAATTTATTAAAACAATACATGTTATACTGATTATTGTTAAAATTTTAAAAGTCTCTGTCGTTATTGGAAGTTGGTTAATGTCCATTTAAAAACGGGAAAATATCCATTAATAAAATTGATTATATTTGTATTTTTGTATTATTCATCTGGACTCTTTAGTTTGAGAACACGGGAGAGTGTGGTCGTCTGTTTTATTTAAAATATCAGAGAGAAAGAAAAGTTACTTGGAGACGGTCTGTTATCAAACACATCGACTGGTTTCAGCGACCCAGAGTCAGTAGCTGTGAGTGACACGAAGCACATTGGTTGAAAAATCTATTGATTTGCCATTCTTTTAGATAAAACGTTGAGAATCTCCCAGTGGAACTGTAGTGCACTTTTCAAATGTTTTTATGGTGCTAACAGAGAATAAACGTGGGCGGTGGCTGGCTGTTGCCAATGGGGTTGGTTATTTTGATATTGTGAAATACTATATTTTTTTAAATAAAAGAAAATAAGGGTGAGCAGGTATAAAAAGTAGGATTATTTTTATGGGAATAATTCGCTGAAATTGAATATGTATTATTCTGAAGTGAAAATCGAAAACAAAAAAAAAAAACAAAAAACTGAAAAGGTAGGCAAAATAATAGACGGGAATGAGATAGCAAGAGAAGAAATAGAATTCAGAGAAAGAGAGAAGAATTTTGTAGAAAATAGCATAAAGGATTGATGTCATGGCCGAGATCTGGAAAGACGTGTTCAAATTTCGCTCTTGAGCAATTGTTTCATTTAAAAAGAATAATACTCAAGATTTTTCAATTTTCGCCGTGTGATCAACACATAAATATTACTAGACTCAGACTACTATTAGCTTGGTGCAAAAATAATGTCGTTTTCTCACATAGTAACATATCTTTTGGTGCGATGTTTTGAAGGATAGTTTAACTGCCTGCCTAATACGCGAGCGAGTTGGCTCAATACCATAGAGCATGAAGGTAAGTATTCCTACCCTCAACGCGGTTGCTATATCCCAGAAATAAGCTAACTTCGTTAATGTCTCGTGCCACATAAGGATGTGAGCGATGATTGTTTTTTATTCCAAATTTATATCCTTTATAACCGTAAGCAATGTCTGTCAACTTAGTATCTGAACTATTCATTTACTTAAGCTGGGGTAGTAGGTTAATCGATGTTGCTCACCGCAACCTCCTGTGAATTCACCAAACCGATTTCCTCAATATGTGTCCAAAACATTTCAACTGTCTCTAAGTCTAAAGTATATTTCAGTTATCATTTTTCATAAAACTTCCGCTGGGCTCACATACTCAATCCATGGTAGACTCAGCATATCTCTCGCTGTCATCATGTGCCAATAAATAATATTTGGGCCACTAAGCGTCAGTCGTCGGTTAAACTGATTGTTTAAAATATTATTAGTTAATGTGTTAAATTCGGTTCTTACGGTTGTTTCATTATTTTGACTTTAGGAAGTGTCGATAAATATATGGAAAATAAATCACAAAAGTAGTAAAAGGACTTCCTGAAATTTAGCAAAACTACGTCACGCAAAAGAGTAATTTCTACAAGGAAGATATATTGAAAATATATAATGAAGAATATCGTTTACGAAATTGATCAATTTATCATTATTTCTAAAAACGGTATAAAAAACCATAAACCTCCTTTAATTTTTCGCATAATTCTGAAAATATGCATTTTCCTAATGTGTATATCTTCCGACAGGATTTTCTTCCCAACTAACCCAGTTCAAATAAACCAACCCCAGCCGATAAATAAACTTGATGTCTAGTCTAGTCCGGCTTCTAATTCCGTCACTCGGACTTTAGACACAGTGAGGGAACTGGACAAATAACAGATTTTCCTTGTTCATCCGGTCATCTTTGCTCTATGTGAGAATTTACAATGTAATTAAATATTTTCATAGTAATTTAGATGTTACTAAACTGTTCAAGGTATGAATTTTTTATAATTATAAATATTTGCAATAACTTATTTGGAGATGAGCGATTTTATGCGACGCAGAAACTTCTCTATGACACAATATACATGTCATGCGCAGACAGAACTGTTTCGGGGTACGGCAGCTGCTTATTGCGACTAGACATCCGAATGCCTCAAGCCAGAATTGAAACACAACCGATTTAGTGTCAGTCTACCACTGACCTATCAGCATTTGACAACTGCACTAGCTAAATCTAGCCTATTATTTTTACGAATGTAAACACATGCCAATCAGCAATGGGGCTCGATTCATTATATATATATATATATATATATATATATATATGAGAGAGATAGATAGATAGATAGATAGATAGATAGATAGATTGAATATTGTTGTTCCAACGAGACAAAAGTGTATATGATAAAGAAAGAAAAACCTATGGATTTTTTTATATACTATATTTCGCTACAGATGTTTGAATTAATGCAGTTACTAATATAACAGAAGTAGTCAGTATTTATTCAATCGAAGTTAGTCGAGGACAGAAAAGGGTAAAACAGGCAACATGAAGACCCACTTCAGACCACAATTATTTTGGAGTTTTTAAATTCCAATTTGTAAGTTTGCTACCAGGGATGAAAAAGAGGTGACAATTATAAAACAATTTTTAAGTTTGATGAAAATTGGTTGAAAAAACAACGAAAAATAAGGAAGAAACCAGTAAAAATTGCCAGTTTTCGCAATTTACGCTGGTTTTCACTACATGGTTGGGCTCAGTTATCAGGTTAAATAACTGTTAAATAATCACCTTATTGTTGATTACAATTTAGTGAAGTTTGTATTAGATTGCTTGAAAATTAAGGGACTTTTTAGTCTAAAATTTGTGTTGAAATCGAATTGTGTTGAAATCGATTTGTGTTGAAAGCGATTTTTCGTTTTTCCCGAGTTTTCGCTAAATGCTATAGTATAGAAATAAGAATTAGGTATCGTTGAGCTCCTCATGATGTAAGTAACCTACATACCGAATTTGAACGAAATCGGACGAAAAAAGTTGAATTTATCGATTTTTCAGAGGCTTTATCGAGTATTGATTTTTTTTTAAAAAATTTTCGATTTTTTACGATAAGAACCTATCTCTTACATTGTAAAATGTATATTCCAAGTCAAAATCGTTTGGATGGATCTCGAGGGAAATGGTATCATACAGACATTCTCTGTTATATATATATATATATATATATATATATATATATATATTCACACATAGTGCGAGAGAGAGAGAGAGATTATTTGCTTACATGAGAGTACCAGATAAACATGTACGGCTCAACAATATGTAACTATATGTTTTTCTGTACAGTGCAGCATCAGATTGAAAGATCATAAGAATTCTTTTGAGATAATAATGATTTACTGATACAGATCTTACTACTTAACACATGGCTGGGGGAGAATATATTGATTCATATCTTTCTCAAGTGGATTTGCGCATAAGTTAATAAAACGAAGCTTACTCGAATTTGAAATTGGCATTTTGATTAACAATTCCAAGCAATTAACAATTATACAACCAAGAGTACAGCACCTGGTATTCCCAAGTGGTTACCCATCTAGGTACTGACCAGGTTTGATGTTGCTTAACCTCGGTGATCATACGGGAACTGGTGCTTCAACTTGTGTGTCCGCTAGCCTAATAGTGATGTTCATAGGTTTGGTGATGTTTGGTGATGGTACGGAACGAACTCCTTAATTGTATGCCCCTAAGTCTCAAGTCGGGTGGGGGTCTATATGTTTCTTAGTACTGAGAAATATGAGAAAAGACATTTTAAATGTGTATAAAACAGATGAAACATGAAATAAATGCTTTATTAAAATAAAATATAACCTACATTTTTATTTCACTCTTTGATTGGATGAATGTCCCGATCTGGATACTCGGGGTCCACGCACCATTTTCTCCACCTTTCTGCGCGCTACTGACTTCTAGAGAAGATAATAAAGGAAATGACTAAACGTAAATAGTTAGAAGACAGGATGTATGGCTGTCAGCAAAAGAATATGCCAAGATGCAAAGCACGAATTGCAGATGTTAACATTAAGAAAGTACGGAAATTTAAATATCTGGATGTATTTTAACATAGGAAGGAAAATGTGGCATAGAAATCTGAAGACGAATTAGAATAGTGAAAGAAATCTTTTAGAAACTAAGCAAAATATTAAGAAACAATAAGATATCATTACAATCAAAGAACGGGTGCGGAACTATGTAATATTGGTTTTCTTATATGGCAGTAAATGCTGGAAACTCTCCAAAAAGATGAAGAAGGGGCTTGAAACAACAGAAAGATGCTGAGGATACCATGAAATAAACGATGTAATTAACGCGGGAGTTTTAGGGAAATTGGAGACAAAAACGACTCAAATACATAAAATCAGAAAGTGATCATCGAAATTTCTGGGATACATAACGGGGAAAATGATCTTGAAGAATTTGATACAAGAAATATTAAAGGCAAGAGATCTCTTCAATCTTCTCAGTTTAATTTTATCATCAAAAATTTGAACATTATGTCTATCGTCATTTTCTGTTCTCTAACCTAATTATTTTCCTTCATATTCTCTAACACGCAGTAATCTCTTGATTGTTAGTGGCTTTATTGCCTTGCTTAGAATGAAATGATTTAAAGAAAGAGAGCCTGATAAAAACAGCGAGTAACTGTTATGGTAATTTACCAACGCACGCATGGACACTCCCAGCTACAAATAGGAGCAGGTACTGCCTTTTGGGGACGGATTTTCCAGCAGTTAGCTCTGAACATTCTTGCTGTAACACTCTCGTTTGTATATGTTTGTATTACTGTTTATTTGTTTAATTCAATTCCTCTCTTTGTGTCGTTACTCCTTGCCCTAACAAGGCCACAACGGTAACCTATAAAAATGGATGACGGAACAGGTCCTAAGTGGAACGTTAAAAGATAAACCTTTTAAGAGCAAAAAAGGAGAGAAAGTTGTGGAGAACCATCATCGCCTAAGGGACACAGTACAAAGAAGGCACATAATTTTCTTGAAATTTAAATACTAATCAGCTTATGTTTTATTCAACGGATAAGCTTACAACTAAAGGTGAGGGTTAGATTTTTATGATTTCAAGAATTCTTTAGACTGTCAATTTTTAAAAATAACGTTCACTCATTACATGCCTCGAGAACCACTCAAGGTAGAGGTTACCGAATAAGTCTGGACGTAAGAGAAGAAAATAAGTGCAGGTTATGAGCATATGTAGAATAGATAACGGTTGATCAAAGCCTTAGGTTAAGATTACAGTGGTCCGTGATGTAGCCTTTCAGAAATCATTTTTACCAAATCGGTGTTGCCGAGAAGATGGTGTTTGAGTGGAAATTTCAACGTACCAATGGAATCCAAAGGGAATGCAGATGACACCAATCAAGGAAGTATCCACTCGGGAGTCACTTCTACAATGTAGCGGTTCTCGGAAAGAAGCTGTCTGAGTAGGACTTCATCCTTACCAATGGAATACAAGTGAGGATGAATCGATCCTTGGACATGGCATAGCGCGTCCTAAAGATATTTGTACTGGTGTAACTCAGCAACGTAGCTCGTCAGACGATTTGCTATGTTAATAGCAATGGAGTAGCGATAAACTCGCTATGATTTGTCTGTGGGAAAGAAGCTGTAGGGTTAAAAATAACTGCTTCACAAATCTTTCAAGGAGACATTGTTTATCGCCTGTGAAAATCATCATTTAGAATCTGAGTTCAAATGTTAACCGAGATTAAAAATAAGTCACATCTGTCGCGAATAGGCACTACTTTCGACTTTCTTTTTTCAACTTAATGACCTGTAGATCGGTGTTTGCACTTGATCCATCATACATTTTAGTATCCGCTTTTTCGTGTTTTCATGTTGCAGTTATATATGGAAAAAAAACTTGATTCATGTGTTGCTTAAATTTTCCACTGCAGTGAACATACGTAACTGCCTTTTCAAAACATACATGGCTTGCTTTCGACATATATATAAGAGATTTTTAAAGCAACGTATTTACAAGACATAAATTGCTTACTCTTGTCGTATATATAGGTTTTCAAGACATCGTGAAATGTCGGCACCTAGAGTTTTTTTTGTTTTTTTTTATAAACCAATAAGGGCTTACTGCTATTTCCGGTCTAGCTTAGTTATATAATTATGTAAAACACGACTTGTTTGCGACACATTTTTGTTATACAGTAGAATACCTCATTTCCGGAATCCCTCACGTCCGGAATCCTTCATATCCGGAGTGCCTTATATCCCCAATACTGCATATGATTTTGATGTGTATATCTGAACTCTTTGGGTGATATGTAACTTATTTGAAATTTCTGTTTCTCAAGAAATTTTCTTTGGATAATTGCTTATGCTTATTTCACCCTAATGGCTTGTATTGGTGCAAAAGATGATGGGAATAAGAGGAAAGGTTGACAACGAGACACATCTGCAACAAGAAAGCGATGAGATGCATGATTGTAATGAAACCTGAACTGAAATTGAAAAAAAAAAAAAAACTATTGAAAAGGTTGTCAGTTTTATGGAAAGAAAGCCAACATTCAGCTATGACGATTGCAATAACGCACGCAGAGTTAAAAAAAACAAAAAAAAAGTGTATTTCATTTTTTTTTTTTAAATCAAGAAGAAAAGCAAGACGAAATGCGGGAAAAGGTTGAGAATTACATTGGAAGAGAAAGAATCCTCATGCAACAGCGATTAAAAAATCCTCGTTACATTATTTGTTTTTCATACGTGGCATACTTAATTTAATGAATATTCATTAACATGACATAATTTATTTCTTTTTCCTTAAAACCATTTCCGTTATATTTCACTCACCACTAACGCATTTTGTTTACTATAAAACATTGCAAATAAATGTTAAACCTGATTTCAGTTCTTTGATTTTATTCTCAATATAACCCCTCATAACCAATTCCTTCTTAGTCCGGTTGTTAAGGATTTTACTGTATTCTGTTTAGATTTGGTTTATTTAACGACATTTTGCTAAAAAATTTAATTTTCTTGGATGATTTGGTAATTTCTTTTTTAATACGTGTATTGCTAGCAATTTTTCTCTTTCTTTTCTAATAATGGATTGCAGGTAATTTTTCCACCATGAAAATGTATTTTTGGTACTTTTATCACGTAAATATATTTTTCTACATTCATAATACTGTAACTCCAGTTTGGGTGTTCAATATTAGCCCATAGCTGGGGCACTGACAGGTGCTACCATTGCGAATCAGGATAGACCTTTGAAAACATCGATTACGAGGTGGTTCCACGTTCCTCAACACCTTTCAGTCAGAAGTCTTGCTGCCGGATGAAGTTCATCGTCATACCCAGGACATACATTGTGTTTTGGCCTGTTGTTTCGAATGTTCTGTATTGCAGAGCGTCCTATCGAAACCAAAATGGTTATAGCCTAATATCAGCGTTTTTATAGTTATCTATTTTCAATAGATAAGAATTTGTCCTGAAATGAGCCATAAAATTGTTACTAATGATCGCGAGCTGCAATATTCATGATATGAACCTTTTCAAAATAATATAGAACAGAAATCTTTTACTAAAGCATGTAGGAAAGGATCATATATTCTGACAAGAAGGATTTATTGCAGCATTTAAATCGCTTTTGTCATTAAATTTTAAATTACCAAATTGTGTAGTTTATCTAACGGCAGATTCTACTGCTTTGTTTACAAGTTTAGATCCGTATAGAAGAGAAATCCAAATGAGAAAATCTATCGCCCGACATGTTTAGTTCATTCATTGCTATTGCACTTCTCTACATTATCTGGTGTTCAGTGGGACATACCGAAAATATTTACAAACTGTGGCTTTTCTAAGAGTTTATCATTTTCCTATATGATTAAAATAGAAAAATCTAAACAGTTCGTAGTCAAATATGGTTAACGACACTATTATATAGCAAACAAGTTGAATTACTGAAAGAATTAATATTTTATTTAAAAACGAATATTGAAATCAATTCTTGAGTCGAAAATAATTCAGCATTCATTTGAAATGCTCTGCATATTGTAACACGAACAGTATTCTCCTCTCTGGAAATAACAAATTAGACACGAGTTAATTGGTCTATTTTTTCATAAAATAAACCAAATCTTTCACGCACTCGTATTAAAGTCGTGATAATTAGGAATAACATCCCATCAAAACACATTGAATTTGAATTAATAAAGTAACCTCGATTGATTTGACTCAACTCAAATATCAATAATTGTTGGAAAGAAAATGATTAAACGTTCAGTAGGAGCGGAGACGAATTAAAAAGAAAGAAGAAAGAAACGAAACTCTAGAAATGAGATAGAGAGAGAAGATAATCGTAACCTTTCCATGACAGAACCAAAGAAGAAAGTAGATTTTAAAGGAGTGAGGAGGAAGGGGAAATAGTCAAGTGAAAATTCATTGTCATTGAATGAAGAATGGTTTCACTACGAATGTTTTGATTGTGTCCGATAAAATAGAGTTTTTGTTCGGTGAGGATTTCATGAAAAAATGTGATCCTCTATCTACATTATTCGGACTATTGTCCTCATCTTTGTCGCCATATTTATTACAACGTTTCGGCCGTTGTACGTTTCGGCCTTCTTCAGGTGGATGGAATGTCGAACTGAACCCTCACTGGTGTAGACTGTTCTAGGTCCACGTGCCATGTTTAATGGATGCCAGTTATCAGTTATCCTCGAATAAAGGGTTCAGTTAGACATTCCAAACACCAGAACAAGACCGGAGTGTACAACGGCTGAAACCTTGTAATAAATATGGCGACAATAGTCCGAATGATGTAAATAGTGTACATAATACCTCATCTCAGAAATATAGACAGAAATGAGATCCTGTTAGATATAAATCAAGACATTAGCTCCCCACTTAAAAGTGGGGGATATTTTCCAATACGCTTCTACAGAACAACCATTGAATTTAATTAATTGACTCCAAAGACTAAGACATTAACAACAATATATAATAAAATAAAACTTAGATTAGTATAGCTTATATCCTGTGTCTCAATACGCCCATTACGCACAAAAACCTTTGTTGATTGCACTGCTACTTCGCTGAGAGAACTTTACTTACTGTCTCTGGGAGAATGCAAGTAAACAGAATTCAGGTAATAATGACACAGGTAATAATGTTACCTGTAAAAATGGCACAATTGGAAAAATATGAAAAAAATCTCTACCTGTTAGTAGTTGATCTTATAATCTGTTTGTATCCATGTATCCTCGGCAGCAAATCTTCTTTTTTCTTTATTAATTAATGTGACTTCCATGATGGCGTTCTGGGAGAGTCACTAAGATCAATGGTACGAATTTGAAGATTCCCGGACAACTGAAACAGAAGTAAATAAACAGACAACTGTCCTCTCATTAGAAATTTAACTTTAAATATCTTAAAACTAAACAGCTGCTAGTGTTTAATTTTAAGCTGTTTAAATAGTCTGTTTCTTAATTGTACTTGTTTTTTCCCTATTTTTTCATTTGTGTCATTACTAGGTGTGTCATTATGACTTTTCACCACATGCATATGCGTGAACCCCAGTTTGAAGAAAGCCAGTGCCTTCAAGGCTTTGAGATCATCTCCTTGAGCTGATATGATCAAGAAGTCATCTCTCTTCAAGATCGACCTTGGTCAAATCCAAAATCAGCTGTAATTGTTGAAACGCTAATATTCTAACCATACAGCTACGCGTCAAATTATACCAATTCTTTATTATATTAGTTATGTGAAGACTATAATAATTTTGAATAGATTTTAGGAACTTCAGTAGATGTTTATTCTAAAAGGTAAGAACATTTAGGTTTTACTATTTACATGATTCGGACTATTGTCCTCACCTTTGTCGCCATATTTATTACAACATTTCGGCCGTTGTACGCACCGGCCTTCTTCAGGTGGTTGGCGTAAAACGGCCGAAATGTTGGAATAAATATGGCAACAAAGACGAGAACAATAGTCCGAATAATGTAGATAGTGTACATAATACCCCATCTCAGAAATATAGACATATACTGAAATGCCGAAACGTTGTAATAAATATGGCAACAAAGATGAAGACAATAGTCCAAATAATGTAAATAGTGTACATAATACCTCATCTCAGAAATATAGACAAATACTGAAAGGACGAATCTTTGTAATAAAATATGGCGACAAAGATGAGGACGATAGTCCGAATAATGTAAATAGTGTACATAATACCTCATCTCAGATGTATAGGCAGATACTGAAGTGGCGAAACGTTGTGAAAATATGGCAACAAAGATGAGGACAATAGTCCGAATGATGTAAATAGTGTACATAATACCTCATCTCAGAAATATAGACGGATACATTCAGGTTTTGTCTTAAAGAAACTATACCAATTGTTTCGGTTTTTCATATCCGAATTACCAGCATCGTCAGTATTGCACTTGGGGACAATTAAGTAGCATTAAAAGTTGTTCTTCTGTCTTTTGTGCTGGGTGGGGCGAGGTACTGAATCATCAGAAAATAAAATAACATTTCTTAAGCCAGAAAAGAGAGTAAAATAAAGAAGATTTAAACATGCTGATTTTCACAGCCGGAAAGCAACTTATCCTTGATAGATTACGGAAACGATATCGCTTTTTTTAGCTAATGACAGGTAATATTATTCTTTATATATATATATATATATATATATATATATATATATATATATATATATATATATATATATATATATGAAACCTTTATTATACATCATAGGCAACAGTGGAAATAGTTTTCAATCCAGCGTACTATTTGATGTAATATATGTTACATTGATATCTTTAAAATACAACTCTCAGCTTTAGTTGCAAGACTAATTGTTGGATGAAACATTAGCAAATTAGTATTCAGGATTCAATTAGAAGGGAAAAAATCCCCCCCTCCAAATAAACAATTCGTCAGGTAACAACTACATTTCTGTACTTGTAAAATAACCCAATAATATAATCAGGAATAAGAAAGACAACCAACCAGACTAAAAAAAATATCCTGTTTACAAACCCCCTGGCGATTATGATCCGACATTGCAGCTTGATGAGGCTCTATACAAGGAGCCTATAGTCACGCATTATTAGGAAGTTTATGATCCGTGTGACACGCTTGTCTGCTACTGGCAGATAAGTACGAACGGTTAGCGAGATAAACAAATGGTAGATAAAATAAGGGAAGAGAAAATTAGAGATGAGGAAAATCTGTAAATGTAAAAGATGACAAAAAACAAAAAGTGAGTGATGTATAAAAAGGAGAAATGTTAACTCTTGGCTTTGAACTGTGTAAAATGGAGTAACAAAGAGGAAACAGAAAGGATTTGGGTTGGATAGGCTTTGCTATTTTTATTCCAACCTTTCTTAATTTGCTAAAACGTAATAATGTATATTTTCTATTGCCTAATTACCCACTCTCTTAGTATGATACACACATACCCATCCAGACACACACTTATATATGAATATGTAAGTTTCATTAAAAACGACTGACAACGTACTTCCGTTAAGATTTTATTTAAATTTTCATGTGTTCTTATAATTATATAATGAAATTATTATTAATAAAACAAAAAAACGCTCAATAATATCACCTATGATATACACATAAAATAATCAATGCATTCAGTTAAAATTAAAAATAAAATTTATTCTTGATAATGGTTAAGACTGTAGACGAAAGTGCTCGGTTATACAAAACATTTAAATAATTTCTGTATAAGTTAGAAAAGGAAAAAAAAGAACACACCAAAATTTAAATAAAAAATTAATTGCAGTATCTTGTCTGTCGTTTTTAATGAAAATTTCAGAAAAGAGGGATTGCTGCGCAAATACACAATGTATTTATGTGAGTTTGTGTGTGATAGTAAAAGAGGGAAAGAGTGGAAAATATATATATTGGACTCTGTAGTCGTTTTCGACTTATGAAAGTCAAGCAGCGGCGTTCTTACAACCAAAACCTGGAATGAACTCACATATCATTTGATTAAAGTGGTGAATTCTTTTGCAGAACCAACCACAATGTTTGGAAGAGCCGATAAAGAGAACTGGTTCAGAGTAAGACACAAAGTCCCTAAATCACACTCGCTAAATTTTGAATTCAGAGTTGTCCTTCTCCTAGAGAGATTATCACTCAAGGCTATATATATGTGTGTGTCTGTATGTGTGTCAGAGAGAGAGAGATTGAAATAATGCAATATATATATATATATATATATATATATATATATATATATATATATAAACTGAACATTGAATAAACACTCAAATGAGACGGACTGCTTCATGCTGAGCGCAATCATCAGGCCAAATGCATTGTTTTTTTTTCTCGACGATTTATATATATAGGGGTTAGTGGTGCATTGTGGGTAGTCTATTGCATTGTGGCTAATCTATTTTAACATATATTTTGGCGGGAGTTGTTTGTTAATTTATTTTTTATTTAATTTATTTATTTGGAATAATTTATTTTACTTCATTTTGCTTACTTATTTTTATTTTATTTATTTTTATTTATTCTTCTCAGTTTTCTGTTTTTAGATAACGCAGTAAAAATTTGTTTTTGGATTTGGATTTTGAGATCAGTTGGGGTTGTTTATTTTGTAGTTTGCCTTGGTCTGGGAAGTTAATTATAACTATTTTTCCTCCAAGAAGAATTTGCAGTTTTGGGATTCATTGTTGTAGGCTGTTGTTCTTTGCCTTATTTTCCGTTATATTTTTGGTGTTATGTAGCTTTAAACGTTAAAAGAAACTTGCTCCATCGCGAAAAAAAAACGTCGTGTCATACGGCGGTTACTCCTGAAAAGGCTGACACAGGATATTCTGGATAAACGCGACTATTGCGCAATTACCTTTGAAACCAAAGAAAAAGTCGGAAAGAGTAACAAATTGCCAGTACAATGACAATCTTGGGAACAGCTTTATTAGACTTGGGTATGACTAATACTTTATACTAGAATTATTCACTTTTAGTATTGACATAATTGTACGTTACTATTAGGCTAAACCTGTTTGTACAAAGCAGTACTACAATGAATATGTTTCAAGCTATTTCACGAATCTTAAATTAAAGATCATACTCTTACTGCAAGTGTAGATACGTTAACAAGTCCATTCTAAGTTGTAGAATTGGTAAAACTCAGTATTATCAGCTTAGGTTTCTTTTTCCAGATTTTATACTGAAATAAATTAGTTATTCAAATCCTTGGCTAGAATGGCTATAAAACGTGACAATTTTAAAGAAATTAAAAATTAAGAGAGGAACAAATCGTAGAATTTTCTGAATGTAACAGACGCATAAACAAAATAATATATATGTATATACATATATATATATATATATATATATATATATATATATATATATATATATATATATATATATATATATATATGTATATACATATATATATATATATATATATATGTGTGTGTGTGCGCGTGCGTGCGCGCGTGCGTGCGTGCGTGCGTTTGTGTGTGTGTTGCACAAATGAGAAGTGCGAGAAAAGAAAATGCTCAACTGTAAACTGATGACATTGTGACGTCTATCTACTATATATATATATATATATTTTTTTTTTTTTAAGCATTTCACCCCAAGTATGGCGGGAGCCACTAGGACGCAAAGGTTTACAGAAAATTTAGAAAAAGATCAGATAGGAGTGATATAAGAAAGAATGAGGGTAGTGGATAGATCAAGGCAACTAGTGATGTCGATTGACATTACACTTGAATAGCTGGAGATATATATATATATATATATATATATATATATATATATATATATATATATATATAAATTAACATCCTTTGTATCATTATCCATACACCATCATACTCAGTTTTTTTTTAGTTTAAATTTTCTAATTTTCCTTTTATCTGTATTTAAAATTCCTTCATTTATGTTTGATATTATCATTATTATTATTATTATTGTAATTTTTATGTATTGTTTTATTAAAGACCATTTTATTAAAACTAATTTGGAATTGGGTTTATTTCTCTTGCGTAAAATAACGGGCCATATCGGCCAATGTATAACCACATGTACACAGTTCCACACTTTAAGAAAAATTCTTGGCCAGGTCAGTCTTTTTTATGCTTATTACTACCCATTACTTCCTTCTTCCCTTTCCTTTCCATAACATCACTCTACCGAATGTTTTAAAAAGAAGCTGATTATCTGTTACTTTTCTTGTTCCCCTTCTTCTGTCTTCTCTTCTATCTTGCTTTCCCTAACTCCTGTCAATTTAATATATCATGAAAATGAATCTTTAAGGTTTTCTTTTTGATTATTATTATTATTATTATTATTATTATTATTATTATTAGTCTCTTAGTCTACATTGAGCTCTCCATGGATTAATATCCTCCTTGGAATTATCCCTACAAGTCACTATTTTTAACACACACACACACACACACACACACACACATCTATCTATCTATCTATCTATCTATCTATCTATCTGTAGTCAATTAATAAAAAGTGCTTAATATAAAAAACTGAGAACTCCTTTTATGTTGTTTTGTATTATTTCTATCCGGATGACATTCAATTGGAAGAAAAAACAAAAGGGTTCTCCTTATATAATGCCTGCATGTATGCATAGATGGCCACTCGCTTTCGAGGATACCCGTCTATTATGGCGGCTCGTCGATCCCTAGTGCAGACGCTTGCTCAGGCGCATTTGTATTTATTCAACACCCACAGAGCCCATCTGTGGTTTATATTGCAACTATGCTGAATAGACCTTAGTTACAGTTTCTGGGAGAAGAGTTTGTTATCTAGCGTGATCAACAATTTGAACAACGCCAGCACGATCAAGCCCTCAGCCACGGTGACTCGTGACTTCGTGCTAGCTCAGATATTGATGGCACCCAAGGGTTCCGTACACCCATTTTCACTCATAAGGCTTAGGTCAACGCGTGGTATGGTTTTCAGGTCTTTTCTAAAGATACTACAAGGAAAGTAACAGGAAAATTGAATCTGGCCTGACAATCCTTCATCTTGAAGGTGAAACTTGAGTAGCTTTGGTTATAGTTTTATTACTTATTCTTATTCATATACATATGAACAAAAATCATGTTTTTGTCAACTTGTTCTTACCTGATGAAATTTATCAAAGTAAAAGTAAAAATTTCGTTCGGTAATTAAAACGTTGATATTGCTAAAAAAACTGTCATCACAATCTCCATAATATAATATCTATTATCTGAAATCGAACATTTGGAAAATTCCTAGACGCTCTATGTACCAAAAAAAAAAAAAAAAGAAATCTCACCTACACGTGCAAGAAAAATATAATAAAAAACTTAATCGTAATGCTTTGGCAGTCATCTTCAATAAAACCTGTATAAATGTGGATATACTGTCACCATAAGCACTCCTGAAATAAAAATTAATTCCAGTTGAGCTCTCTAGGGAGTAGGTATGGTTTTGTAAAACAGTGACTATTATAGCTAATATAGCGAGACTCTTCGCATAGCGAATTGAGTCACTGTCAGTCATTGGGCGTGTTTCTAAAAATAAATACGCTAAAAACCACCTAAATCCCTGCCGTGCGCCGACGTAGAATCTCCGACTGACACCAATTCAGTCGGGTTTCGATCCTAGCTAGAGGCTATCGGATGTCTAGCCACACTGATGAGCTGCGAAACAGTATGTCTGTGGATGACGTTATACATATATATATATATATATATATATATATATATATATATATATATATATATATATATATATGGACTTTAGGAGCCAGGCAAACATACCTAGGATTCACCTATACGGATCGTCAGGGTCAACTAGCCCAGTTGACTCTGACGATCCGTATAGTTGAAACCTAGGTAGGTTTGCCTGGATCTCTAGGTTCATATTTAGGTTTTCTCTACTTAGTGTATTGACCAATTTACGTAGTTACTTTTGCTTTACTCGTTTTGGAGGTTTTTTCTTGGGACTCTGAACTTGAATTCTGAACGAATGTTTTCGCCTCAATTTCATGGACTTAGTTCTTTCTGGTTTTATCCCTTATTTTCCCTTGGGATATTGGTTTGTTCACTTACAAGCCAAAATACCTAGGTTTTTCCAAACGAGTATAACTATATATATATATATATATATATATATATATATATATAGAGAGAGAGAGAGAGAGAGAGAGAGAGAGAGAGAGACTTAAAGGACAGACATCCTTAAGGATCCATTGATTATATTTTATTTCCCCACGAAAGTGATTTTTTCTGGTTCCTCAGATCACATTTACAGGCCTAGAAAATGGTTTAAAATTTCCATATTATTATTTTTATACAAGCTTTTGATGGGTAGTTTTAAGTTGATGCAAGGTGATAGAGAGAGTGGGAGGAGGAGGACGACAGATATGGTCGAAATTAGAGAAGGAAGAGAGAGATAGGAATGATTTTAAATCTATTTTTATTAAGTTACTTAAGTGTAAGGGAGGGGATAAGGACCAGACATTTAATAAGTCATTTCACAGGAAAAGAGGCAAAGAAAAAAAAGAAAAGATATAAGAAAGCAAAATGGGAAGCAGGGGTGGGAGGAGAAAATGGGGGAAGAAGAAAAGGAAGAATAAATCAACGTATATAGGCATATTGCAGTTAATTAAAAAAAATAATTTACAGCTAACGCTTGGCATTATTTTAAAGACTACCAGCAAAATAATATAGGAGAAAAAGAAAATGTTTATGAATATAAAAGAAATATCAATATTTTTTAATATTATTAATAACAACTTATAGTTAAAAGTAAAGCAATTAATATTTAAAAACTAAAATTTAACATTCAGAATTTAATATTTGAAACAATTTAAAAAGTTTCAAATAGTATTGAAAATATATAATATCGAAAGACATATCGAAAAGAAATAATAATAATAATAATAATAATAATAATAATAATAATAATAATAATAATAATAATAATAATTTGCAGCCCTAGGATTGGTTGGAAAAGATTTCAGTAGAGTAATTGAAGAGATTCCTAGAAGCCCATGCCTCAAATAAATACAAAAAAAAACTGTTCTCACAAGTCCAGCCCACACTTTACGAAGGGCCTTTCTATGTAATTCTTTTTCCCTTTGTTAGTGGGAAGTGTCATGTTGCTATTTCTAACATTAGGTCCCTGGGCGGGACCCGGAAAAAATGTGCACACGACAGAAATCCAAATAAATAAAAATAATAATAATAGTAAAGGAAGCGTATTTATCAAGGGTATAAAATTCAAATCCAGTATGTACTCACTCCTGTTGCTCCTTGATTGGTCACGTCTTCAGTTTTATCTTTGAGCTCTTTGGGTTCCACTTACCTTCCTCCGGCATACCATGCTCTGATGAAGAAGTCGGTTGCGTCGCTGACCATTCAGAAGACAGAGTTTACCTAGTCTGATTGTCAAGAAAGGATATAGGACCAAGTTTGTCACACTCTTTACCCATAGCTGAATAAGGGAAGAGATGAATTCATACCTTTAATAAGAGTATGCATGTAACGAACTCACCTGGAATTCGAACTCGGCTCTCCGATTCCTCAGTCAGAGCCTCTATCCCTTTCTCCTCCAGTATTCCATGATTAAGACGGTAGATAAGTCTTTCCATATTCTGGACGATGTTCTGGATATTTATTTTATCTTGACCGAATTATTGGCCCAGGTAGGGTTCCGCGATTCATATCAAGCCTATCGGGGATCAAATATCTGATAGTAAATATCTATATTCATTAATTTATGTGTCTATGTGGAGAAAATATTTTGCAAGAAATTTATATTTCTACGTTTCTGCTATGAATCAATGATTGCAGCAACTCCCTGTATTCAGAAGAATTCGACTTTTATTAAGATTAATCTGCCACCGTGCTGCAGTATTAGAAACACTCTGTTTATCAAGTATATTATGGATGCCAAGACATTATATACTGCATCGGTTTGTCTAGATTGGTGTGTATATGTCTGAGGCAAATGACTTGTTAGTGACATTATCACGTGACAATGCGACGTAAAAAAAAGGAAGACCACACAGACACATTATTTTCTTTTCAAAATATCGATAGCAAATGATACAAAAAACGACGACGCCTACACTAAAACCAAGTAGACAAAAAAAAAAAATAATCATGGAGAAAAAAAAAGAGAAATTTTTGTACTTGTTTCCTGTGTTAAAGGCAGATACAGAGATTGAAAGAGAGAGAGAGAGAGAGAGAGAGAGAATAAGATAGAGAGGAGAAAATGAGAGAGAGAATGAAAGAATGAGATCGAGAATGAGAGAAAGAATTAGTCAATGAGAGAGAGAATGAGAGAGAAATAATGAGTGGATGAGAGAATGAGAGCCAGAATGAGAAACTGAGGGAGAGAGATAGAATGAGAGAGAAAATGAGAGAATGTTAGAGAATGAGAGAGGGGGAGAATGAGAGAATGAGAGAGAATGAGAATATGAGAGAGAGAATGAGAGAAATAATTAGTGAATGACAGAGAGAATGAGAAGAAATAAAGAGAGAATGAGAGCGAGAATGAGAGACTGAGGGAGATAAAGAGAATGAAAGAGATAATAAGAGAATGAGAGAGAGAATGAGAGAGAAAGAGAATGAGAGAATTAAACAGAATGATAGAGAATAAAGGAATGAGAGATAGAATGAGAGAAAGAGAGATAAAATGAGAGAGAATGAGTGAGAATGAAGGAGAAAAAGAATGATAGAATGAGAAAGATAAAGAGAATGAGAAATTAAGAGAATTCGAGAGAAAATAAGATCGAATGAGAGAATGAGAGAAAGAGAGAATGAGATCAAGAGAGAGAGGGTGAGTGAGAATGAGAGAGAGAGAGAGAGAGTGAGAGAGTGAGGGATATGAAAAAGGTTTGACAAAAAATGATAGCTGATTTAATGGGCATAAGAAACAGTGTAAAAACAGGGATAGCAAGGAGAATTAAAAAAAAATAATTCTGCGAAAAATAGGAGAGGGCGAAAAAATCTAAAACCAAAAATGATAAAACGAAAAAGACAAATGATAAAATATGAGAAAAAAATCGATCCGAGTGAACATAATACAATGGCCATAACAAAAACACACAAGTTCACTCATACAATTATATCGGGATATTTGTTTTTATTGGCATGCAGAAGTGTCGTTCTGTAAGTCCGTAGCTTTAAGTGCAGTTATTAATCGAATTTTGATCTAGGAATTTCAAGGTATAATGTTCGAATGACGTGATTACTGATGACCGCAGAATTAAGTGCAATGACAAGGGAAGAGATTTAAGTAAATCAATATGATTTTATCATCATTTACTGCGAATTTATTAACTTATATTCAAAATTCAATTTAAAGTATCTCAGAAGAATCCTTTTGAAAACAAAATAGATTAAAAATGTTCTCGTCCTGTCATCTTTCCTAAAATTATTCTTCAGGGATTTAGACATAGGAATATTGATTTTAAGAAGTAGATCAGTACACTAACGTTTCGGCACACCATCCTTCATATATATATATATATATATATATATATATATATATATATATATATATATATATATATATATCAATTCAGCCCAAGCAAGGCGATAATGCTACAAAGACACAAGGGGCTACTGGGAGTGAAACAGAATGAAAAGACTTTAGAAGTTATCGGAAACCCAGTCCTAAGCATGAAACGAGGGATAAACCTCTACTCCTGTTCAAAAGACTGGGGCGGAGTGTGAACCAGGTAATAAGCGAACCTATCTACTCCTATTGCATATATATATATATATATATATATATATATATATATATATATATATATATATATATATATATATATATCTGTGTGTGTATGTGTGTGTATGTGTGTTGTGTGTATGCATATACACTGCCTGAAAAAAAATTAGTTTAAACTTCTCACCCTTTATTTTAAAATCAAAATTATAGTCAAACTCATTACGTGTAGTAATTAATGCACTGATTCTTGTTCTTTTAAAATATCCCTTTTGTGTTCATATAATATTTACTTAAACCTCTTGAGGTTTCTCCGATATATTCCTTGTGACAATTGTTCCAGGTGAAAGACAAAATACGCCCTTCAAATTATAGTATATTACTATTTTATTTAGTATTAATAATGTATTTTTATTTATCCGTAGTAAGACATTATACTTTAAACTTAGATAAATTCTTTTCCATTGTAATTGCGATAGAGTTGGTGGGTAGAATAGCATATAAGATTTGGTTAGAGGCTGGCTAAATTACTTTCTTGAAATGTGAAGAAATGATATTTATTTTTCAACATAGTCTCCCCTTGCGTCCCACACATTTCTTTCATCGTTGTTTCATTGCTTAGAAGCCATTAGCGAAGAAGCTTTGATCTTGTAGGTCAAAATGTCAATAAACAGCAGATATGACGTCATCATCACTACAATACATGTTCACAGCTACTTAATATTGAGGAATAAATGATAGTCGGACGGGGCCAAACCGGCATATTAGGGAGGGTTATCAACCAGTCACGTACAACAGCCATTGAAACCAATGACTTGTGTTCTAGAGCATTGTTCCGATGAGAGAAGATTCCTTTCGTCAGATTTCCTGGGCGTTTGGTCTTGATAGTCTTTCGTAACTGCTTCAGCAAGATGACATACTACTTTCCAGTGATAGTATGGCACTTTTGAAAATAATCAATAAACAATCAGCAAAAATGAGGCCATCACCATTCTTACAGATGAAACGAACTTGGCATACATTGGAAGGGCTGGTACGTTTCTGTGTAGCCCATTTGGCATGCCAGATTCGGCGTTAGAAAAATAATTAGATTATTTGGCACAGATTATTTCAATGTAACTGTCTTCGACCGGAGGCTACATCTCACAAAAAAAGGATAAAACATTGAAAACACCTAACATTCAATATAACTTTTTATTCATTTAGAGAATTAAAGATCCTATTAAAACAGCAATGGAATAATGTAAATTAAAAACTAATACTGTATTTCGAAAAAATTAAAAAATTTAATAAGACTGCTTAATCTTAGAAATTACTTCATTTTGTAATTATGAAGAAAACGCTTCAGGGATTCAGTAGGATCTAATGGTTTAACTGAAAAAAATGTTTGCTTCCATTTTGTAATAAAATAGCTTTGACGATTGAAAAATATGAAGCTGCACTCAAGGAAATATAAACATAGCTCCAACTATTATTTTTCTTAAATTTAAAAATGCCCCCAACTACTATTTTCTTAAATATAAAAATGTCTCTAACTACTCATTTTCTTAAATTTAAAAATGTCTCCAACTACTATTTTCTTAAATTTAAAAATGCCTCCAACTACTATTTTCTTAAATATAAAAATGTCTCTAACTACTCATTTTTTAAATATAAAAATGCCTCCAACTACTATTTTCTTAAATTTAAAAATGCCTCCAACTCCTATTTTCTTAAATATAAAAATGTCTAACTACTGATTTTCTTAAATTTAAAAAGGCCTCCAACTACTATTTTCTTAAATATAAAAATGTCTCTAACTACTCATTTTTTAAATATAAAAATGCCCCCAACTACTATTTTCTTAAATTTAAAAATTCCTCCAACTACTATTTTCTTAAATATAAAAATGTCTCTAACTACTCATTTTCTTAAATTTAAAAATGCTTCCAACTACTATTTTCTTAAATATAAAAATGTCTCTAACTACTCATTTTCTTAAATTTAAAAATGCCTCCAACTCCTATTTTCTTAAATATAAAAATGTCTCTAACTACTGATTTTCTTAAATTTAAAAATGCCTCCAACTACTATTTTCTTAAATATAAAAATGTCTCTAACTACTCATTTTTTAAATATAAAAATGCCCCCAACTACTATTTTCTTAAATTTAAAAATGCCTCCAACTACTATTTTCTTAAATATAAAAATGTCTCTAACTACTCATTTTTTAAATATAAAAATGCCCCCAACTACTATTTTCTTAAATTTAAAAATGCCTCCAACTACTATTTTCTTAAATATAAAAATGTCTCTAACTACTCATTTTCTTAAATTTAAAAATGCCTCCAACTACTATTTTCTTAAATATAAAAATGTCTCTAACTACTCATTTTTTAAATATAAAAATGCCCCCAACTACTATTTTCTTAAATTTAAAAATGCCTCCAACTACTATTTTCTTAAATATAAAAATGCCTCCAACTACTATTTTCTTAAATCTAAAAATGCCCCCAACTACTATTTTCTTAAATTTAAAAATGCCTCCAACTACTATTTTCTTAAATATAAAAATGTCTCTAACTACTCATTTTCTTAAATTTAAAAATGCCTCCAACTACTATTTTCTTAAATATAAAAATGTCTCTAACTACTCATTTTCTTAAATTTAAAAATGCCTCCAACTCCTATTTTCTTAAATATAAAAATGTCTCTAACTACTGATTTTCTTAAATATAAAAATGTCACTAACTACTGATTTTCTTAAATTTAAAAATGCCTCCAACTACTATTTTCTTAAATCTAAAAATGCCTCCAACTACTATTTTCTTAAATCTAAAAATGCCCCCAACTACTATTTTCTTAAAATTAAAAATGCCTCCAACTACTATTTTCTTAAATATAAAAATGTCTCTAACTACTCATTTTCTTAAATTTAAAAATGCCTCCAACTACTATTTTCTTAAATATAAAAATGTCTCTAACTACTCATTTTCTTAAATTTAAAAATGTCTCCAACTACTATTTTCTTAAATTTAAAAATGCCTCCAACTACTATTTTCTTAAATATAAAAATGTCTCTAACTACTCATTTTTTAAATATAAAAATGCCTCCAACTACTATTTTCTTAAATTTAAAAATGCCTCCAACTACTATTTTCTTAAATATAAAAATGTCTCTAACTACTCATTTTTTAAATATAAAAATGCCTCCAACTACTATTTTCTTAAATTTAAAAATGCCTCCAACTCCTATTTTCTTAAATATAAAAATGTCTCTAACTACTGATTTTCTTAAATTTAAAAAGGCCTCCAACTACTATTTTCTTAAATATAAAAATGTCTCTAACTACTCATTTTTTAAATATAAAAATGCCCCCAACTACTATTTTCTTAAATTTAAAAATGCCTCCAACTACTATTTTCTTAAATATAAAAATGTCTCTAACTACTCATTTTCTTAAATTAAAAATGCCTCCAACTACTATTTTCTTAAATATAAAAATGTCTCTAACTACTCATTTTCTTAAATTTAAAAATGCCTCCAACTCTTATTTCCTTAAATATAAAAATGTCTCTAACTACTGATTTTCTTAAATTAAAAAATGCCTCCAACTACTATTTTCTTAAATATAAAAATGTCTCTAACTACTCATTTTTTAAATATAAAAATGCCCCCAACTACTATTTTCTTAAATTTAAAAATGTCTCCAACTACTATTTTCTTAAATATAAAAATGTCTCTAACTACTCATTTTCTTAAATTTAAAAATGCCTCCAACTACTATTTTCTTAAATATAAAAATGTCTCTAACTACTCATTTTCTTAAATTTAAAAATGCCTCCAACTCCTATTTTCTTAAATATAAAAATATCTCTAACTACTGATTTTCTTAAATTTAAAAATGCCTCCAACTACTATTTTCTTAAATATAAAAATGTCTCTAACTACTCATTTTTTAAATATAAAAATGCCCCCAACTACTATTTTCTTAAATTTAAAAATGCCTCCAACTACTATTTTCTTAAATATAAAAATGTCTCTAACTACTCATTTTCTTAAATTTAAAAATGCCTCCAACTACTATTTTCTTAAATATAAAAATGTCTCTAACTACTCATTTTTTAAATATAAAAATGCCTCCAACTACTATTTTCTTAAATTTAAAAAAGCCTCCAACTACTATTTTCTTAAATATAAAAATGTCTCTAACTACTCATTTTCTTAAATTTAAAAATGCCTCCAACTACTATTTTCTTAAATATAAAAATGTCTCTAACTACTCATTTTTTAAATATAAAAATGCCCCCAACTACTATTTTCTTAAATTTAAAAATGCCTCCAACTACTATTTTCTTAAATTTAAAAATGCCTCCAACTACTATTTTCTTAAATTTAAAAATGCCTCCAACTACTATTTTCTTAAATATAAAAATGTCTCTAACTACTCATTTTCTTAAATATAAAAATGCCTCCAACTACTATTTTCTTAAATTTAAAAATGCCTCCAACTACTATTTTCTTAAATATAAAAATGTCTCTAACTACTCATTTTCTTAAATTTAAAAATGCCTCCAACTACTATTTTCTTAAATATAAAAATGTCTCTAACTACTCATTTTTTAAATATAAAAATGCCCCCAACTACTATTTTCTTAAATTTAAAAATGCCTCCAACTACTATTTTCTTAAATTTAAAAATGCCCCCAACTACTATTTTCTTAAATTTAAAAATTGCTCCAACTACTATTTTCTTAAATATAAAAATGTCTCTAACTACTCATTTTCTTAAATTTAAAAATGCCTCCAACTACTATTTTCTTAAATATAAAAATGTCTCTAACTACTCATTTTCTTAAATTTAAAAATGCCTCCAACTACTATTTTCTTAAATATAAAAATGTCTCTAACTATTGATTTTCTTAAATTTAAAAATGCCTCCAACTACTATTTTCTTAAATATAAAAATATCTCTAACTACTCATTTTTTAAATATAAAAATGCCCCCAACTACTATTTTCTTAAATTTAAAAATGCCTCCAACTACTATTTTCTTAAATATAAAAATGTCTCTAACTACTGATTTTCTTAAATTTAAAAAGGCCTCCAACTACTATTTTCTTAAATATAAAAATGTCTCTAACTACTCATTTTTTAAATATAAAAATGCCCCGAACTACTATTTTCTTAAATTTAAAAATTCCTCCAACTACTATTTTCTTAAATATAAAAATGTCTCTAACTACTCATTTTCTTAAATTTAAAAATGCCTCCAACTACTATTTTCTTAAATATAAAAATGTCTCTAACTACTCATTTTCTTAAATTTAAAAATGCCTCCAACTCCTATTTTCTTAAATATAAAATTGTCTCTAACTACTGATTTTCTTAAATTTAAAAATGCCTCCAACTACTATTTTCTTAAATATAAAAATGTCTCTAACTACTCATTTTTTAAATATAAAAATGCCCCCAACTACTATTTTCTTAAATTTAAAAATGCCTCCAACTACTATTTTCTTAAATATAAAAATGTCTCTAACTACTCATTTTTTAAATATAAAAATGCCCCCAACTACTATTTTCTTAAATTTAAAAATGCCTCCAACTACTATTTTCTTAAATATAAAAATGTCTCTAACTACTCATTTTCTTAAATTTAAAAATGCCTCCAACTACTATTTTCTTAAATATAAAAATGTCTCTAACTACTCATTTTTTAAATATAAAAATGCCCCCAACTACTATTTTCTTAAATTTAAAAATGCCTCCAACTACTATTTTCTTAAATATAAAAATGTCTCTAACTACTCATTTTCTTAAATTTAAAAATGCCTCCAACTACTATTTTCTTAAATCTAAAAATGCCTCCAACTACTATTTTCTTAAATCTAAAAATGCCCCCAACTACTATTTTCTTAAATTTAAAAATGCCTCCAACTACTATTTTCTTAAATATAAAAATGTCTCTAACTACTCATTTTCTTAAATTTAAAAATGCCTCCAACTACTATTTTCTTAAATATAAAAATGTCTCTAACTACTCATTTTCTTAAATTTAAAAATGCCTCCAACTCCTATTTTCTTAAATATAAAAATGTCTCTAACTACTGATTTTCTTAAATATAAAAATGTCTCTAACTACTGATTTTCTTAAATTTAAAAATGCCTCCAACTACTATTTTCTTAAATCTAAAAATGCCTCCAACTACTATTTTCTTAAATCTAAAAATGCCCCCAACTACTATTTTCTTAAAATTAAAAATGCCTCCAACTACTATTTTCTTAAATATAAAAATGTCTCTAACTACTCATTTTCTTAAATTTAAAAATGCCTCCAACTACTATTTTCTTAAATATAAAAATGTCTCTAACTACTCATTTTCTTAAATTTAAAAATGTCTCCAACTACTATTTTCTTAAATTTAAAAATGCCTCCAACTACTATTTTCTTAAATATAAAAATGTCTCTAACTACTCATTTTTTAAATATAAAAATGCCTCCAACTACTATTTTCTTAAATTTAAAAATGCCTCCAACTACTATTTTCTTAAATATAAAAATGTCTCTAACTACTCATTTTTTAAATATAAAAATGCCTCCAACTACTATTTTCTTAAATTTAAAAATGCCTCCAACTCCTATTTTCTTAAATATAAAAATGTCTCTAACTACTCATTTTCTTAAATTTAAAAATGCCTCCAACTACTATTTTCTTAAATATAAAAATGTCTCTAACTACTCATTTTTTAAATATAAAAATGCCCCCAACTACTATTTTCTTAAATTTAAAAATGCCTCCAACTACTATTTTCTTAAATTTAAAAATGCCTCCAACTACTATTTTCTTAAATTTAAAAATGCCTCCAACTACTATTTTCTTAAATATAAAAATGTCTCTAACTACTCATTTTCTTAAATATAAAAATGCCTCCAACTACTATTTTCTTAAATTTAAAAATGCCTCCAACTACTATTTTCTTAAATATAAAAATGTCTCTAACTACTCATTTTCTTAAATTTAAAAATGCCTCCAACTACTATTTTCTTAAATATAAAAATGTCTCTAACTACTCATTTTTTAAATATAAAAATGCCCCCAACTACTATTTTCTTAAATTTAAAAATGCCTCCAACTACTATTTTCTTAAATTTAAAAATGCCCCCAACTACTATTTTCTTAAATTTAAAAATTGCTCCAACTACTATTTTCTTAAATATAAAAATGTCTCTAACTACTCATTTTCTTAAATTTAAAAATGCCTCCAACTACTATTTTCTTAAATATAAAAATGTCTCTAACTACTCATTTTCTTAAATTTAAAAATGCCTCCAACTACTATTTTCTTAAATATAAAAATGTCTCTAACTATTGATTTTCTTAAATTTAAAAATGCCTCCAACTACTATTTTCTTAAATATAAAAATATCTCTAACTACTCATTTTTTAAATATAAAAATGCCCCCAACTACTATTTTCTTAAATTTAAAAATGCCTCCAACTACTATTTTCTTAAATATAAAAATGTCTCTAACTACTGATTTTCTTAAATTTAAAAAGGCCTCCAACTACTATTTTCTTAAATATAAAAATGTCTCTAACTACTCATTTTTTAAATATAAAAATGCCCCGAACTACTATTTTCTTAAATTTAAAAATTCCTCCAACTACTATTTTCTTAAATATAAAAATGTCTCTAACTACTCATTTTCTTAAATTTAAAAATGCCTCCAACTACTATTTTCTTAAATATAAAAATGTCTCTAACTACTCATTTTCTTAAATTTAAAAATGCCTCCAACTCCTATTTTCTTAAATATAAAATTGTCTCTAACTACTGATTTTCTTAAATTTAAAAATGCCTCCAACTACTATTTTCTTAAATATAAAAATGTCTCTAACTACTCATTTTTTAAATATAAAAATGCCCCCATCTACTATTTTCTTAAATTTAAAAATGCCTCCAACTACTATTTTCTTAAATATAAAAATGTCTCTAACTACTCATTTTTTAAATATAAAAATGCCCCCAACTACTATTTTCTTAAATTTAAAAATGCCTCCAACTACTATTTTCTTAAATATAAAAATGTCTCTAACTACTCATTTTCTTAAATTTAAAAATGCCTCCAACTACTATTTTCTTAAATATAAAAATGTCTCTAACTACTCATTTTTTAAATATAAAAATGCCCCCAACTACTATTTTCTTAAATTTAAAAATGCCTCCAACTACTATTTTCTTAAATATAAAAATGTCTCTAACTACTCATTTTCTTAAATTTAAAAATGCCTCCAACTACTATTTTCTTAAATCTAAAAATGCCTCCAACTACTATTTTCTTAAATCTAAAAATGCCCCCAACTACTATTTTCTTAAATTTAAAAATGCCTCCAACTACTATTTTCTTAAATATAAAAATGTCTCTAACTACTCATTTTCTTAAATTTAAAAATGCCTCCAACTACTATTTTCTTAAATATAAAAATGTCTCTAACTACTCATTTTCTTAAATTTAAAAATGCCTCCAACTCCTATTTTCTTAAATATAAAAATGTCTCTAACTACTGATTTTCTTAAATATAAAAATGTCTCTAACTACTGATTTTCTTAAATTTAAAAATGCCTCCAACTACTATTTTCTTAAATCTAAAAATGCCTCCAACTACTATTTTCTTAAATCTAAAAATGCCCCCAACTACTATTTTCTTAAAATTAAAAATGCCTCCAACTACTATTTTCTTAAATATAAAAATGTCTCTAACTACTCATTTTCTTAAATTTAAAAATGCCTCCAACTACTATTTTCTTAAATATAAAAATGTCTCTAACTACTCATTTTCTTAAATTTAAAAATGTCTCCAACTACTATTTTCTTAAATTTAAAAATGCCTCCAACTACTATTTTCTTAAATATAAAAATGTCTCTAACTACTCATTTTTTAAATATAAAAATGCCTCCAACTACTATTTTCTTAAATTTAAAAATGCCTCCAACTACTATTTTCTTAAATATAAAAATGTCTCTAACTACTCATTTTTTAAATATAAAAATGCCTCCAACTACTATTTTCTTAAATTTAAAAATGCCTCCAACTCCTATTTTCTTAAATATAAAAATGTCTCTAACTACTGATTTTCTTAAATTTAAAAAGGCCTCCAACTACTATTTTCTTAAATATAAAAATGTCTCTAACTACTCATTTTTTAAATATAAAAATGCCCCCAACTACTATTTTCTTAAATTTAAAAATGCCTCCAACTACTATTTTCTTAAATATAAAAATGTCTCTAACTACTCATTTTCTTAAATTAAAAATGCCTCCAACTACTATTTTCTTAAATATAAAAATGTCTCTAACTACTCATTTTCTTAAATTTAAAAATGCCTCCAACTCCTATTTCCTTAAATATAAAAATGTCTCTAACTACTGATTTTCTTAAATTTAAAAATGCCTCCAACTACTATTTTCTTAAATATAAAAATGTCTCTAACTACTCATTTTTTAAATATAAAAATGCCCCCAACTACTATTTTCTTAAATTTAAAAATGTCTCCAACTACTATTTTCTTAAATATAAAAATGTCTCTAACTACTGATTTTCTTAAATTTAAAAATGCCTCCAACTACTATTTTCTTAAATATAAAAATGTCTCTAACTACTCATTTTCTTAAATTTAAAAATGCCTCCAACTCCTATTTTCTTAAATATAAAAATATCTCTAACTACTGATTTTCTTAAATTTAAAAATGCCTCCAACTACTATTTTCTTAAATATAAAAATGTCTCTAACTACTCATTTTTTAAATATAAAAATGCCCCCAACTACTATTTTCTTAAATTTAAAAATGTCTCTAACTACTCATTTTTTAAATATAAAAATGCCCCCAACTACTATTTTCTTAAATTTAAAAATGCCTCCAACTACTATTTTCTTAAATATAAAAATGTCTCTAACTACTCATTTTCTTAAATTTAAAAATGCCTCCAACTACTATTTTCTTAAATATAAAAATGTCTCTAACTACTCATTTTTTAAATATAAAAATGCCCCCAACTACTATTTTCTTAAATTTAAAAATGTCTCCAACTACTATTTTCTTAAATATAAAAATGTCTCTAACTACTCATTTTCTTAAATTTAAAAATGCCTCCAACTACTATTTTCTTAAATATAAAAATGTCTCTAACTACTCATTTTTTAAATATAAAAATGCCCCCAACTACTATTTTCTTAAATTTAAAAATGCCTCCAACTACTATTTTCTTAAATATAAAAATGTCTCTAACTACTCATTTTCTTAAATTTAAAAATGCCTCCAACTACTATTTTCTTAAATCTAAAAATGCCTCCAACTACTATTTTCTTAAATCTAAAAATGCCCCCAACTACTATTTTCTTAAATTTAAAAATGCCTCCAACTACTATTTTCTTAAATATAAAAATGTCTCTAACTACTCATTTTCTTAAATTTAAAAATGCCTCCAACTACTATTTTCTTAAATATAAAAATGTCTCTAACTACTCATTTTCTTAAATTTAAAAATGCCTCCAACTCCTATTTTCTTAAATATAAAAATGTCTCTAACTACTGATTTTCTTAAATATAAAAATGTCTCTAACTACTGATTTTCTTAAATTTAAAAATGCCTCCAACTACTATTTTCTTAAATCTAAAAATGCCTCCAACTACTATTTTCTTAAATCTAAAAATGCCCCCAACTACTATTTTCTTAAAATTAAAAATGCCTCCAACTACTATTTTCTTAAATATAAAAATGTCTCTAACTACTCATTTTCTTAAATTTAAAAATGCCTCCAACTACTATTTTCTTAAATATAAAAATGTCTCTAACTACTCATTTTCTTAAATTTAAAAATGTCTCCAACTACTATTTTCTTAAATTTAAAAATGCCTCCAACTACTATTTTCTTAAATATAAAAATGTCTCTAACTACTCATTTTTTAAATATAAAAATGCCTCCAACTACTATTTTCTTAAATTTAAAAATGCCTCCAACTACTATTTTCTTAAATATAAAAATGTCTCTAACTACTCATTTTTTAAATATAAAAATGCCTCCAACTACTATTTTCTTAAATTTAAAAATGCCTCCAACTCCTATTTTCTTAAATATAAAAATGTCTCTAACTACTGATTTTCTTAAATTTAAAAAGGCCTCCAACTACTATTTTCTTAAATATAAAAATGTCTCTAACTACTCATTTTTTAAATATAAAAATGCCCCCAACTACTATTTTCTTAAATTTAAAAATGCCTCCAACTACTATTTTCTTAAATATAAAAATGTCTCTAACTACTCATTTTCTTAAATTAAAAATGCCTCCAACTACTATTTTCTTAAATATAAAAATGTCTCTAACTACTCATTTTCTTAAATTTAAAAATGCCTCCAACTCCTATTTCCTTAAATATAAAAATGTCTCTAACTACTGATTTTCTTAAATTTAAAAATGCCTCCAACTACTATTTTCTTAAATATAAAAATGTCTCTAACTACTCATTTTTTAAATATAAAAATGCCCCCAACTACTATTTTCTTAAATTTAAAAATGTCTCCAACTACTATTTTCTTAAATATAAAAATGTCTCTAACTACTGATTTTCTTAAATTTAAAAATGCCTCCAACTACTATTTTCTTAAATATAAAAATGTCTCTAACTACTCATTTTCTTAAATTTAAAAATGCCTCCAACTCCTATTTTCTTAAATATAAAAATATCTCTAACTACTGATTTTCTTAAATTTAAAAATGCCTCCAACTACTATTTTCTTAAATATAAAAATGTCTCTAACTACTCATTTTTTAAATATAAAAATGCCCCCAACTACTATTTTCTTAAATTTAAAAATGCCTCCAACTACTATTTTCTTAAATATAAAAATGTCTCTAACTACTCATTTTCTTAAATTTAAAAATGCCTCCAACTACTATTTTCTTAAATATAAAAATGTCTCTAACTACTCATTTTTTAAATATAAAAATGCCTCCAACTACTATTTTCTTAAATTTAAAAATGCCTCCAACTACTATTTTCTTAAATATAAAAATGTCTCTAACTACTCATTTTCTTAAATTTAAAAATGCCTCCAACTACTATTTTCTTAAATATAAAAATGTCTCTAACTACTCATTTTCTTAAATTTAAAAATGCCTCCAACTCCTATTTTCTTAAATATAAAAATGTCTCTAACTACTGATTTTCTTAAATATAAAAATGTCTCTAACTACTGATTTTCTTAAATTTAAAAATGCCTCCAACTACTATTTTCTTAAATCTAAAAATGCCTCCAACTACTATTTTCTTAAATCTAAAAATGCCCCCAACTACTATTTTCTTAAAATTAAAAATGCCTCCAACTACTATTTTCTTAAATATAAAAATGTCTCTAACTACTCATTTTCTTAAATTTAAAAATGCCTCCAACTACTATTTTCTTAAATATAAAAATGTCTCTAACTACTCATTTTCTTAAATTTAAAAATGTCTCCAACTACTATTTTCTTAAATTTAAAAATGCCTCCAACTACTATTTTCTTAAATATAAAAATGTCTCTAACTACTCATTTTTTAAATATAAAAATGCCTCCAACTACTATTTTCTTAAATTTAAAAATGCCTCCAACTACTATTTTCTTAAATATAAAAATGTCTCTAACTACTCATTTTTTAAATATAAAAATGCCTCCAACTACTATTTTCTTAAATTTAAAAATGCCTCCAACTCCTATTTTCTTAAATATAAAAATGTCTCTAACTACTGATTTTCTTAAATTTAAAAAGGCCTCCAACTACTATTTTCTTAAATATAAAAATGTCTCTAACTACTCATTTTTTAAATATAAAAATGCCCCCAACTACTATTTTCTTAAATTTAAAAATGCCTCCAACTACTATTTTCTTAAATATAAAAATGTCTCTAACTACTCATTTTCTTAAATTAAAAATGCCTCCAACTACTATTTTCTTAAATTTAAAAATGTCTCCAACTACTATTTTCTTAAATATAAAAATGTCTCTAACTACTGATTTTCTTAAATTTAAAAATGCCTCCAACTACTATTTTCTTAAATATAAAAATGTCTCTAACTACTCATTTTCTTAAATTTAAAAATGCCTCCAACTCCTATTTTCTTAAATATAAAAATATCTCTAACTACTGATTTTCTTAAATTTAAAAATGCCTCCAACTACTATTTTCTTAAATATAAAAATGTCTCTAACTACTCATTTTTTAAATATAAAAATGCCCCCAACTACTATTTTCTTAAATTTAAAAATGCCTCCAACTACTATTTTCTTAAATATAAAAATGTCTCTAACTACTCATTTTCTTAAATTTAAAAATGCCTCCAACTACTATTTTCTTAAATATAAAAATGTCTCTAACTACTCATTTTTTAAATATAAAAATGCCTCCAACTACTATTTTCTTAAATTTAAAAATGACTCCAACTACTATTTTCTTAAATATAAAAATGTCTCTAACTACTCATTTTCTTAAATTTAAAAATGCCTCCAACTCCTATTTTCTTAAATATAAAAATGTCTCTAACTACTCATTTTTTAAATATAAAAATGCCCCCAACTACTATTTTCTTAAATTTAAAAATGCCTCCAACTACTATTTTCTTAAATATAAAAATGTCTCTAACTACTGATTTTCTTAAATTTAAAAATGCCTCCAACTACTATTTTCTTAAATATAAAAATGTCTCTAACTATTGATTTTCTTAAATTTAAAAATGCCTCCAACTACTATTTTCTTAAATATAAAAATGTCTCTAACTACTCATTTTTTAAATATAAAAATGCCCCCAACTACTATTTTCTTAAATTTAAAAATGCCTCCAACTACTATTTTCTTAAATATAAAAATGTCTCTAACTACTGATTTTCTTAAATTTAAAAATGCCTCCAACTACTATTTTCTTAAATATAAAAATGTCTCTAACTACTCATTTTTTAAATATAAAAATGCCCTCAACTACTATTTTCTTAAATTTAAAAATGCCTCCAACTACTATTTTCTTAAATATAAAAATGTCTCTAACTACTCATTTTCTTAAATATAAAAATGCCTCCAACTACTATTTTCTTAAATCTAAAAATGCCTGCAACTACTATTTTCTTAAATACAAAAATGTCTCCTACTATTCTTTTTCTTAAATTGAACGAAGTACTAATTTGAATACTAAACGAGAGAGAGAGAGAGAGAGAGAGAGAGAGAGAGAGAGAGAGAGAGAGAGAGAGTGACAGAGAGACAGAGAGAGGAGCGAGGAGGAGAGAAGGGGAGAAAGAAAGTGCAAATTTGACTATAACGACGAAGTAGTCATCTGACGCCTAATCGCCCTCTGCCGCAAAATACATGGGTTGTGTATTTGTCTCCCGCTCATAATGATGAAACCAACACTCATCCTGGGTTATGAAATATTGGGGGAGACCAGCTGCTCCTGCCAGAAACAATATCAAATATCCCCATCATGTGATCAGTCTGATCGCTTTTGATTAGGTGTTAGAAGTCGTGGTACGCACCGAGCAGAAACTTTCATGTAAAGTTAATTGTTCAGGATATTCTCAACTTTGTCCTAGGATTTTGGCTATTTGATTTATAGTCAGTCGCTTGTCATCCATCAACATGTGCTGAAAACGATAAATGTTTGTGCTGACATTTGCAGGATATCCAAATCTCGAGTCATTTTCAAGACATTCCCTTCCCCTCCTAAATTCAGCTACCCTCTTTTTCGCCGTTGATATTGCTAGAGCGTTATCCCATAATGTATCAACAATCTCAGCATGCATATCCTTTGCGGCTTGACCTTTTTTTGCAGATACTTGATAACACCACGATTCCAAACTGTGTCCATTTTCAAAAGAAGTCACTAATAGAATTTGAAATCGTCTATGAACAGCCAGATATAAATTTACCTGTGATGCAACAATGTATTCATTAATGAGTTTAAATTAATGAATAAATGCTTTCACAAGTCTAGCATTAGTCCTTCATAGTCAGCCTATGTACTTTTCAGCGACCTGTTGTATTTTGAACCGTTGATTTTGTATGATATCCTTCGTTTAATCTATAAAAGGCAGGATGTGTGTGTGTGTAACGAATGCACGGCCGCAATTTTCGACGGATTTGCACCAAAATTTACATGCAAATGCTTCAACTTAGCAGGAAGGCCAAGACTTTGCATTTCCCAACTCCAATCGATAGTGGAAATAATCGATTTTTTCATGCTTCTACGGCAGTTTTCATGTAGTTTGAGGCCATTTTGTACTGGCAAGAGTGAGAGCCAATAGCTGTTTGCCACGAATAGGCAGGAAGATTCCATTGGCCAACATGAGAGTCAACAGCTGACTGACACGAATGTTAACTAGCAACGTTGATTCTAATTGCGCAGAACTGGGTTGGGTGTGAAAAAGTATTTGTTGCTAACATTCTTTTTTCATTCAGTTTTATCCAGTTACGAGTCCTTTTTTAAAGCTGATCGTTTTGTGTTCATTTTGTTTAGTTCTTTTTTCGTAACAGATTTACTGTTTAGTATAGAACTTAGAAAAAATTCGCAGTTTGAGATAGGCAAGAAGTAAGACATGTAGCAACATCAGCACGGCAAAGGGCACTCCTTTAAAGTCAAGGAAGGGCAAAAATATTTTAAGTGATAGCGTTTGCTGTATGAGTCGTACGATTTTTGAATCAAGCACGGGCAACGCCGGGCCATGCTGCTAGTTACTATATAATAAAACAATGTTGTGTTATTTATTGAGGAATCAGGAAAAATCCATGTCACATGTTTCATCATTTAAACGTAATTTACTGAGACGAAAACCTATCGAAAGTGCACAACTTTCTGTCCTCAAGGACACGTGGCACAAGGATAAAGGCGTTGTTTAGATCCAGTGACAGGACCCAAAGAGTTGTGAGTTCAATACCCGGGTAAGGCAGTAGAGAACTTTCTGAAGCAAATTAACGGGAGATAAATGATAACTGATATCCATTAGAGATAGCACGTAGAACTAGAACAGTCTACCCTAGTGAGCGAAATAAAGAAATTAAGTTCGACCTGAAGAAGCGTACAACGGCCGAATCGTTGTAATAAATATGGCGACAAAGATGAGGACAATAGTCTGAATAATGTAAGTAATGTACATAATACTTCATCTCAGAAATATAGACAGATACAAATTTCTGGGTCTTTCACAGTAAGATCGCTAGCAGGAACAACAGCGATATAAGCAAAAGTGTTTTGAAAATGAATTAAATCGGGTGAGTTGTTGCGCCTAAACACGTCGAAAACAAGAAATTATAAAATTTAAATTTCATATATAGCATTTAGCACCATGTCTTCTGTGTTTACTTTCGGCTTATAGATATAACCGACGCTTTATCTCATCTTCTCCTAAATAATAGGCCATATCACATTGAAATAAAAGCGGTTCCCGAACCATCAACGAAGATAAAAAAAAAACGTCGATTCTGGCCAGTACCTAGATGGGGGGTCGCTTGAGAATACAAGATTCTGTATGTGCGGGTGGCATAATGAATACGGGCTCTGAATTGTTAATAGAAGAGCTGAGTCTCAATTCCAGTTGGAGACGTTATATTCACTAACACGCAAATACTCCTGGAATACGTATGAATCAACCTCTTTCTCATCTAATTAATGGTTAATTAGCAAGACGTGTATTACTAAATCATTATTATCTAAAAAAATGTTCTTACAATCTAAAATAATTTCTGGGCTTAGTTGATAAGCAAACAATTAATCAATTCTAAACATATTAGGCTGGTGCAAAAATAATGTCGTTTTCTCACATATGTTACTATGTGAGAAAACAACATTATTTTTGCACCAACCTAATAATTGCGGCCATAAAAACATTATTTAAGTCTGTCGAAGCCCTTTAAAACAGTTTTTGCCAACAGGTGGTCCACGCACAACTGTTGGTCTGTATAAAATTTTTGATTTTCAGCAGAAAAATTGGGGCATAATTTAAATTTATATTAAGCTTCAGATTAAAAAATGAAGAGTAATAAAACGTATTATGGATGGTATATATATATATATATATATATATATATATATATATATATATATATATATATATATATATATATATATATATGTATGTATGTATGTATATATATTCAAGACCTAAATGTAATCTCGAAATAAATGCGAGTAGTCAAGTACACAAATATGACATCATCCAGCCATCGTATAACCTAACATGACTTTTAAAGTCATGTTCAATACTAGTTACTGAATAGTTTCTTATCATTACTATTGATAACTACTTACTGGATGGTTTGCTAGTATAATTTTCTACAAACAGCATAGCAACGGAGTAATGGCGGGATCTTCAAGAATCGGCTGATGCATCAGATACAAATTCATGAGAATTCATACTCGAAAACTATTTTTGCACCATATTTAATAAGAAAAAAAAGAAAAAAGTCAAATCGCCATACGAATGACATTTTCGGATGATATTGTAGACGCTTAATTGGTAATAGACTCGGTGTTAATAAATGAAAATGCTATCTTTTTTTATTGGTGCCTAACTCTAAAAATGTGTAATACTTGAATAAACTTCAAATTTTGAGTTTTATTTTATTGTATTTACATAATTTCATTATAAATTTATTACCGTTACTGGTTACATTTCATATTAATAAAATAAAAATTTTCCAATTATTATTATATAAATGTATTTACGTTTTTTTTTTCTAAATTCATATTAGTGGCCCGCCAAATTTGAAATGATACATTTAGTGAACGATGAAGTTTGGACATGCCAGATTACGTGCGCATTACCAAGAAATTTCACTAATATCTTCTCATAAACGTTAAAATTTATTTATGTATGCCTGGAGTTGATTAAAAAAATGAGTCAAGCGAAAGTGAGACTTACATTAGTAGTTTTATTTTTTTTTATTCCGTCTAAAAATGTCTTATTTCTTCTTTTGTGTGCTGTTTCCGTTCAGAACGTAGGCAATCATGGTCCTCCACATCTTCCTCTCCCTTGTAGTTCTTAAAAAGTTTCGTCTTTTTGTTATTTCTCCCAAACCTTGTTCTACCATCCATTTTCTCAAGGCTATCAAGCCCATCAAGTATTTTACGCTCTGTTTTCTTCATTCCCGTCTCTTCCTCAATCCGCCTTGTGAGTATCAGATTTCCTCAGTCCTCTTTCCTCATTACGTGCGCCAGAATTTTCAATTGCCTCTTTCTGATGTTAATTATAAGTTTCCTTTTAGTTTCTATTTTCTTCAAAAAATCTTTCTTGCTCGCATGTTCGTTCCATGTGACTTTCTGTAGAACCATATTTAAGTTGCTTCTTCATCTTTGAGGAGATTGTCCGGCATTTGTTGCCATTCAAGAGGACATATATCAATTTAGTACTCTTTTATTTGTTTCTAACGACATTTTTCTGTCTCTTCTTAATCTGTAAAAATTTGGGAATGCATTCTTAGCCATCTCAATACGTCTTCGGATTTCAGTGTCTCACTTTCCGTCCTCTTTTCACTTCTCTAAAAACTGTTTAATATTCACTTGTTCGAATTGAGAGAATCGCATGAGGAATGGTGCCGTTGTAGGAGCAGAGTTAATTTTATTTCTTAGTTGTCCGCCAAGGCATAAATCAGTAAGATGTCGTGAATGTTAGACTGGCTCCACGGGAGCCGTGATGAAGAATATAAAATGACCTGAGTGTAAGAGGAAACAGTCAGGAGTCGACGAAAAGAAGCGATAAAATGAACAAACAAAAAATAAATAAAAATAAAATAAATAAAATATCTACTACAGTAAATTTAATGTCTATATGCTTTTCATTTTGGTTTAGCTAGAAAATGTCGCAATTGGAAATTTGATCTGCATTCATTGTTGGAATGGCAAATCCTGGCTAATAAGTCATTAACTCATCAATCTGTTATCTATCCTAGCGATCATATGGAAATCAAGTCTCAAGACTTATAGCCTTGAACCAGACTAAGGGTGATAAGAAATATTTCTTATTTTTGTGCAAGCGATCAGACAAACATTTGTGATGTATATATGTGAAGAAAATGAGATTAAAAGGGAGACATATATGAGTAGATTGACATATACAGTGTGCGATGGGTAAAATGTCGTCATTTTATATTTTTAATTTCGCGCATGAGCGCTGATTGATTTTGATTTTGTCGAGTGCACAGTAGTGTGGGGTTAATTGGGCACCGTCTTTTAGCAAAAAAAATAGAAACATCATACAAGTCACTCGCTAGAAATTTAGAAAAAAAGCATGCTGTACTGCTTGGCATTCGCGCCAGAAGCTCCAATTTGAACATTTAAGAGTGTTTGGATGTCAATTTCATGATAGTGCAGAGGATTCGGAAAGAGATGGATGAACCTACTGATGATTACGAAGGATTACTAGTGATTACTAGTGATGGAGACGTTATGCCTCCATTCATCTTACCACAGGACCACACGGACGTCTACACTAAGTGCGAGGAGTTAGTGCTGCCCTGAGTCAAGAGAGTATGTGCTGGAAGACACTATGTCTGGTAACAGGACTCTGCACCATGCCACACATACAGAGGAAACCAGTCATGGCTGTGAGACAATTTTTGTGACCACATCACCCCTTACATCTGACCGCCTAACTCCCCATGATTATTGTGTGTAAGGCGCAGTGGAGTGAGAGACCAACAAAGCTCCTTGTAGCCCCAAAGATGAACTGGAGGCAATGAATTATGGCAGTATTCCCGAACTTAAACAAGGAGACCGTGCAGAGGAGTTGGAAAAGATTCTGAAGTCGTCTAGAGGGTGTATTTGAAGAGAATATCAATTTTATTGGATGAATTTATCCTTCACTATTTCAAACTATTTTTTGTGTAATTTTGGTAAATACATGTGTTAAAATGATCTGGCGGTGCTATTTTCATTTTTGTGTAATTTAGACGAAAATGTATCTATCGCACCCTATATATATATATATATATATATATATATATATATATATATATATATATATAGATAGATAGATAGATAGATAAAAGGTGATATATGTTTATTGAAGGGTAACAACATGATAGTGTTAAAAGAAACGTGCTTCGAATAGAACATTGTGTATTTGTAAAGAATATTCTTTGACAAGAAGATTTGATAAATTTCTATGACAGATCAGTATACATGACGGGGTAGAGATCTTTTCAGAAAGGTTTCTCAAAGTACCAGTCAGACTGCATGTCTGCTGTCTGCTGTCTGCCAGTCTGTGTATATCTATCTATCTCTTTCTCTCTCTAACTCTCTAACTCTCTTTCTCTCTCTCTCTCTCTCTCTCTCTCTCTCTCTATATATATATATATATATATATATATATATATATATAGATAGATAGATAGATAGATAGATATGCACGTTTCATTGAATATGACAGACAAGGTGTTTTGTTTTAGTTTTTTATACAATTTCTCATGCGATCTTATAATTTTTTCCTTTTCCGTATCCAAATTATATATAAACTTAAAAATATATATCATTTTATATAAAAATTATATAAAACATAGTGTAGTTGTAAAAAAAAAAGGCTAAAAATAATGGAAGCCTTATAAATAAAAACAAAAAAACAACACTCAATAATATCAACTATGAAGATGGACACAATGTCTTGAACGTGTTTTGAAAATGAAAACATTATATACATACATACAACAATCTATTCTTTGTTAACAGTTAATATATGTCAACCTTGAAAATGGCTAAATGTATAGCCGAAAGCGCTCGGAATGAAAGAACAACTGGACTTATATAATTTATAAATCGAAAAGAAAAAAAAATATATATGTAATATCACATGGGAAATTGTTTAAACCTTGTTTGTTATATTCATTGAAACGGGAAATAACGATCGCTGCCTAATATATTATAGTAATTCGTCGAGGCTAGAATAATCATTGACAGAATGCAGAAAGCACTGAGTGGCAGCCTCTTCCTATCTGGGAGTCATCAGCTGCAGGCATCCACTAATAAGAATCGAAACCGGGCCGATTCGATACAACACAAACGTCGTACCAACTGTACACCGGGCCAGTCCAGTGCTTTCTGCATTGTGTTGAGGATTATTCTAGGCTCGACGATTTACTATATGGTTAGTCTAAATCCTCAAATTAATCACTTGTATATATATCCTTGCTAGACCCAGTTAATGCTCTGCGATGCAGCGGCCGAGGGTAAAAAAGCAGACGTCGCGCTTGTATTGGCACTGTTCGGAGGTTATCTGAATACTTGGATGAGTATCGCTGCGGAACTGAGTTAGTAACTGTACTATATCGATTCTAGTTTGTTTCTTCTTCGTCACCGAGGCACGCGGTTACAGCTGGCACGACGTTTTTGTTATATCGAAACAGCCCGGGTTCGATTCTCGGTAGTGGTTGCGTACCGCTGATGGGTCTCATATAGGACAAAACGGCCGTCCAGTGCATTCTGGTGAGGATTTTTATTATACATTGAACTCTCTTCTTGGATATGACTTTTTTATATTAAGAAGGGCTCCTTTGAATGATTCCTACCACTTGTCGATTTGCTATAATATATATATATATAGATTCAATATCGATATTGAAACTAATTTGAAAATCACCAACTATCTAGATATTACGTTAAATTTACAAAACGGCACAATATCTCCGTATAAAAAAGAAAACCAAGAACCCCAATATTTAAACATAAAATCTAACCACCCAGCCCATATCATAAGGCATATTCCAAAAATATTGGGTATAGACTTTCTACTAATTCCTCCAATAGGGACATTTCTGAGGCCAATAAAACAAGTTATGAGGAAGCCCTATTTAAGAGTGGACATAAAAATAAATTAGAATATATTAATATAAATAACCACAACAGTACTCAGAATAAACGTAATAATAGGCAAAGAAAGATTTTGTGGTTCAATCCTCCTTTTAATTTAGCGGTAAAAACAAAAATTGGCAAGATATTTTTTGATTTATTAGAGCAACATTTCCCAAAAGAAACTGATTTACATAAAATATTCAATAAAAACAATGTAAAACTTAGTTATTGTTGCATGCCGAACGTAGGGATTATAATAAATGGATTGAATGAGAAAAAAACTAGGAATAAGCCACGCAGTAATCCTCCTACTTGTAATTGTAGAAACAAAAACATCTGCCCATTACAGGGAAAATGTCAGCAAGAATGCGTGGTTTATCAAGTGAAAATTTACAAAAATAGCGAGGATACTACCCCTAAAACATACATAGGTGCTACTCAGGATAAATTAAAAGAAAAAGATATTATAACCACACGAGTAATTTTAATAACGAGAAAATTAAACATAGTACCACACTATCTATTTATGTATGGAAAACCAAACAAGAGGATAATATAGACCCCATCCTTAAATGTGAAATATTAAAAAATGCCCAAAATATAAAGCAGGCCATAAATTTTGTAAATTATGTGAAGAGGAGAAATTAGCTATAGCTTTATATGATCAAACTAACCAACTATTAAACTCCAAAAATGAAATCCTTAACGTATGTAGACATAAAAAATCTTGGCTACTAAATTAGACGTTTTCCCGTTTATTTGTAATTCCACCATAATGTTTTTTTTGTTTTTTTTCCTTCCCTCCCCCATTTTTGTTGAATAAATTTTTATATACATTTTTGAAGCTTGAAATTTTTATATATATATTGAAGCTTGAAGCTTATATATTGAAGCTTGAAGCTTATATATAAAAATGTAATTATATCTAAGTATGAGTATATATGCTGCATGATTATATATATATATATATATATATATATATATATATATATATATGCGTTTCCGTGTTTATGCACTGATGTGTGTGAGTGCGCATCCGCCTGATATTATAAATGTTTAAATGTTCTTTATCTATAGCTATTTCTCTTTCTCTTTCTCGTCCTTCCTCTCTCTCTCTCTCTCTCTCTCTATATATATATATATATATATATATATATATAATCAAATAAATTAGTATTATGACCGTCAAATATTATGGAGGGATTATTTACGCCTTGATCGGTATTCTTCTCACGATCATGTTATCTGTTAGCTTTACACATCAAGTCTCATCCTTGCGTCTTGCATACAAACAGAGTTTAGTTTCCCTCCACTCTCTCATTCTCTCTCTCTCTCTTTCTATTTCTAAATCCGAACGAATGTTCAGAGCGTTTTTAAGTGAATTTCAAAGACAATATTTAGGTATTTGTACTAAGTGCTTTTTTCAGGCTTTTGTATAGATCGCACTAAGTGGTCATCTGAAGGTGCAAAGTTAGGTGAGCAGGGCGGTTAGAGTGAGATAATAAAGCTGAAAACGTCAAATTTGGCTGTGTGCACATGAATACATGAGAAATATTAATGATCGCGAATACCTAAATAAACGAACACGATCCATACTCTTATAAAGTAGCAATTTATCTTGTGCACAGTATGATTTCATGGTGGAAGACGACGCTTTGCGATTGGCTATTTCCAGACGCTATTTAACTGATTGATGCATTTAATTGTCAAGTTGGGTACAGTAATTTCTTTAATTCAACGTGTGATTTAGTAGAATGAGGTCTTGATACGCAATGTCTACATTTGCTTTTCTCCCAGGACTTTTAAAAAATCCATGTTTCATCGCCTGTGATCCACATTAAAAAAAAAAAAAAAAACTCGTTTTATCTTGCCTTCGAGCAGAGAAATACAATGGAAATTCAACACATTATTTTATTTTTGTTAAAATGTGAAGCATCTAAACATCCTAGCGATTGAGGTATCCAAATGTTTTCAGATGCCTTACAACATAGGCAGAGTACCTCTACGATATCCCGTTTCTTGTGACCTAGAACATTTTAATCAACGCTTGTAATGATTAACAGCAGCAAGTTGGAATGTTCTTTAGGTTCTTCTATCAGGTGAATAATATGGCTTTCGCTACTCTTGGTCAACTTTTGATGCATTAATGATTATGTCTGTAGGAGATTATGAAGATTTAGATAAAAATGGTGAAGCTCACATTGTTGCTTTGTATACTTTGAACGTATTTGACAGGGTTTGGCATACTGGCCTTCTTCAGAAGTTGAAAGGTTATAGTATTTTTGGACAAACTTTTGAACTGATTCTGACTTTCATATCAAACTGAGAATATTTCTTAAAGGATCACTTTTCTAATTTATTTTACAATAATACTTGCGTCCCCCCCAGAACTGATGCCTTGTATCTGCATTTTACCTGATTTTCCTTAACAACCTTCCTGATGGCATCATTTTTCAATATGGTAACCATTTAAAAAAAATGGCTGGTTTTGTTGTTAACTGGGACAAGGAATGATTTCTTAATTTTAACGCCTCCGTAATGGAACGACTCTCTATTAATCGTTTGAGAGCTATCTTGCAGTCTTCCATCTGCATGGTTGATTCTAGCATCCAGTAGAGGAAGCTGTTGCATCTACTCAAGCTAAAATATTCCGCTGATCTTATTTGTCCTAATTTTCATAAATGACCTTCCTGATACCATCAGTTCTCAACTCGATATCTATTTAGTCCTGTCTCAATAGCAAGTTTGGTAGATTCGATATCATCAATTTATCAGCGGCTCAAAAAATGACCTACAAACTTGTTAAATGATACAAGGAGTTGATTGTTAATTTTAACGCGTCTCCAAAACCAAACTGTTATCTTTTAATCGTCTAAGAGAAGCCATACCTTCCATCAACATGGTTGATGCTAACCTCCAAGAGAATAATTATTGTGCTCTCTCTGGCTCACGTTTTCTGTTTGGCATGAAGTGGAAAGAAGATATTGAATTAATTGCTAAGTTTGCAGTTAAGAAACTAGGTTCACTGTTTTGTGCTAGACAATTTTGGGGCCCAAATCAATCTTACATATTTATAAGTCTACCATTCATCCTTGCTTTGAATATTGATGCCTCATCTGGTCTCGTGATCCTGCTATATGTTTAGAGATTCTTGATAAAATGCAAAGAAGATTTGCAATGTTATTGGGATCTCGGTTTCAGTGCGTTTCTTATCAGCGTAACGGAGTTTCCCTGAGATTTCTTTTTATAAATACTCATATGGTAATTGTGCTAATGAACCTTCCTCTACGGTACATAAACTTTATGAAGCCCAGTACTAGATTAGCGGCGGCGTGGTCATAGCATTTTACAGTTGAAATGGCTAAATGAAACTGTAAGTTCTATGCTAACAGTTTATTCAGTCGCACTTATCGCTTGTGGTTCTTTCTTTCTCGGCTTTCCTAATCAAGTTTGATCTTTAAAAATGAAAATCCGATATCATCCGTTATATTCTTTTATTGTCCTTTCTGTTTAATAGTATATTTTTCTCATATTCTTTAACACTCAGTAACCTTTTGATTCTTAGTGGCTTTAGTGCTTTGCACAATACGTAACCCTTGAGAACCATGAAATAATGTGCACAAGATAAATTTCTACTTTATAAGAGTATGGATCGTGTTCGTTTATTTAGGTATTCGCGATCATTAATATTTCTCATGTATTCATGTGCATTAATATTTTTAATGTATCAAGTTTTATTTTTTGGTAGGCAATTATATCTATTTTATTTTACTTTTACTAATCTCCCTTCAACTTTCGTTTGTATTTTTATGCAGATGTATTTTTATGGAAATACGGTTGTATGTGCTGAGTTGTTTAAGCGAGTTTGTTCGTATGTCGTCATATATTTATGAACTTTTGTAAATGGGTGAAAAGAATTGGGAACGATAAAAATCTCATCGAATCAAATAAGACACCAATCATTCGTATCAAAGCTCGGCCAAAATCGATCAATCAATCAAGAGCAGTCCCGGGTAAACGAGGTAAATCAATCTCTCTCTTTATTCTAGAGTAACAATTAAAGGGAAAAAAATTAGTAAAATCACTAAAAGTGCATTATAAAAGCGTTTTACTCGATATAAATCAATTATTCTTTCTCTCAACAGGGTTTGTCATCATGAACAGAAGTCATTCACACACACACAAGATATATATATATATATATATATATATATATATATATATATATATATATATATATATTGCAACTGATCTAAGAGAAGGACAACTCTGAATTCAAAACCTGCGGAGGGTCGTTTGGGTACCCTGTGGCACGCGGTGCACCAGGTCTCTCTATTCGGCCCTTCAAAATGTCTGGTTGGTTCTGCACAAAACCTTCACCACTATAATCAAATCTTATGTGCTGGTGTCTGGCTGTCAGTTTCCTAGGAACTGATCTACTTGACCCTCATAGATCGAATTCTACGGGATAGTCGATTATATATATATATATATATATATATATATATATATATGTATGTATGTATCTTATACTACGCATGTCCGACCATTCGTCTATAACAACATTCTTGTCTACATTCACAATATAAAACATTACTAATCGACAACACCTCTATCCTACACCATGAAAACAGCAAATTTAGATTACACATACTAGAAGTAATTAAAGCCGGCAATGAACAGAATCAATTATAAATACTGCAGTAATGCTCTGAAATGCCTATAAAGGAACAGTTTTTTTCACGTTTAATGCGCGCGTGAGAATGACATTATAACATTGATGGAAAAAGTTCCATAATGGATAATTTTTTCACGTTCTAATGAACGCTCAACATATTTTCAACCGTTTTGCATTTAAAAGCATAATGAAAAATTAAGGTAATAGATAAAAACGCATAGCTTTGTATAAATACTTATACTAATGAACAACATATAGCTTCGTATCACTAGCACGCCTGAAGATGATCTTCGAAGAAGATCAAAAGTACTTAGGAAATAAAAATAAAACAATTTAAACAGCTATAGCACATTTCTGTCATCCTTTAACATCAATATACGAAAGTTTATTCGTGAGTATGAACGGATTTTATTAAAAATTAGCAGACATAATGTCTAATTTATTCAATCAGATATACCTAACGGCGTATTTGCTGCCTAGATACAGACACACACAGACACGCACATACACACACACACGCACGCACACACACACACACACACACACACACATATATATATATATATATATATATATATACCCGTTGTAACAGCCATATAGTAGAGTTGTTAGATTAAGTTTGAACCGTTATATCTTAGAAATGGTTAACGATATCTTAACGGAGTTCTCTTTATAACACTATTGGACTCTACTCTGAACAATCAGAATATATTAAGCTCTGAGTTGAAATGATGACCCATCTTCCTGTTGTGACCTCCTGATCCAGTTTTCCTCTCGACAGCTCCTTGTTTTTTAAACTTATTTACCTTTGTTGAAGTACTTTGAATATAGAAGCCAGAGTATGAATATTGGTACCATTACTTACGGCATTAATGATCTTTTCCTCTCAGCATTGCTCAGTTGGGAAGATATAGTGGAGCTGACACAAAACTATTTTAACCTGTTCTCTTTCTAACTAGAAAACTGAAAGAGATTTTCAATGATTCTTACAACAAATAGTATCAAGATGGATAAACGTCTTATCCAAAAACATGGAAAAAAAGAAACTCAATTCGTTTAGAGCTATTTTTAGATATTAAATATTTTGTGGGATGGACAATATCCCATGCTGTTACACGATTGGGACAATTTTGTTATTACAGTCGGTATATATTATAAAATGTGGCGCTGAAAATTTCTTCGCTCAAGTAACTTTACAATATCTTTATATGTATGTATCTTTATTGCATTTTTCAAATATTTTCTCTCTTTTCGTGATCATTTCTATTAGAAAAGAAGAAATTAAATTGATTATGTTAAAATCACACTAAGATTTTTTGTTATTTTTCGAAAGAAGTCAGTGGGCTTTTTTTTTCAAGGTGTTTTTTTCAAGATTTCATAAAATAAAGAAAGAAATGAAAGAATTATTTTTGTCGGTCACTTAAAGAAAAATTAGTAACATTAGAAGTAAATCACAAACAGGCATGAATGACATCCGGGCACTTGGTTAAAAAACAAAATACCAGTAAATATTTCTGACTTGTCTTTATCAGAAAGTTACGAGCGTTTATTCCTGGGAATATTTACGCGGGTGGTAAAGAGAAATCAGGTAGGTTGATTTAGTCACCTTCACATTTTCTTAAATACTCTTGGGAAAGCTACGATTTGGTTTCGTTTGGTTTGTTTTACAGCATATCAACCCCAATGGGTTAGTTAATGCCGACAATTTTTATAGCTGTTTATAATTTAAAAAAAAAATGTATTGCTGGTAATATCATCTTCAAAAATGTATCGCTGGGAATATATTTTTTATAAAGTATTTCAAACCATTTTCAGACCTTCATAGCGTTTCTTTCCCAGTTCGGGGGCCAGCCACCTGCTCACAGCTGTGACCCCAACAGGTGCCACCACCCTGAGTCAGGAGGGATCCGGGAATACCAGCAACCAAGAGGCGGCTCTACGATCAGAGGCCCCGCTGTTGGACACATTTTATCGTTTTACCCAGGACGCGGATGTAGTCTATCGCCATACCCAGGACGGGGGGAAGCTATGAAGCAACTTCTTCTTCAACTGACGAATACATATCATCAATAATTGCGATCACTTGCCTTGAGATGGTAACCAGTTCAGAAGAAGAAAAACTGTATTCATAAACATCATCTACAGAGATGAGCTCCTAAGACTGTAATGCTCAAGAAACGCCACTTCTACTATGGCGTCATGTGGTGCTTCCCTGCTACTATGATTTTTGGAAAATGACTAATGCATTTTATCACCCACATATACTGCGTTAAACACAAACACACACACAAACCTAGACGTACCAGTCCTGGGTATGACGATAAAATCGAACCTTTATTAAGGCCCCTGCCCGAGAGATTGTAGGATTTGTGGAGAGTGGGACCACTTCTTACTTGCTGTTGTTCCCAGGTCCACCCTGACCCTGGGTGGCAGCACCTGTTATGGTCCAAGCTATGGGCAAATAGTAATCCTTTGGGAAGCATGTGGCACATAGTGTACCAGGTTTCTGTATTCGACCCTTCCAAAAATCTGGATGGTCCTGCACAAAACCATTGCCACTATAATCAAATCTCATGTCGTTTTGTCTGGCTGACGGTTTCCTAGGAACTGATCTGCTTGACCCTTATACGTCGAATTCGACGGGAGAGTAGAGTATATATATATATATATATATATATATATATATATAGTTCATGAAAAACTAGGTAATCCGTATGGGTAAACATAAATAGGATAAAATCCAGAGAGCTCAATGTAAATCCAGAGCAAATAATTTAGATAAAAACAGTTGCTCTAAATTTACATTGAACTCTCTGGATTTTATCCTACTTAGGTTTACCCATACGGATTACCGAGTTTTTCATAAACTAAATATTAGCTCCTAATAAAATAAATTGAGCTCTCTTTGGATGACCTCCCATCGGATTACCATAAGGATCCACACTTCCAAACTAAAATGGATAAATTTATACCGAACAACTCACTTTAAAACATTCCTTACCCTACTATTGAATCTTACACCGTGTCTTTAACGTAAAAAAATCATTGACGCCATCAAAAGAATGAAGTGGAAAATTTACTTCCATTTTAATCCCCAAAACAAACCCACAAAATTAATGATGCTTTTTACTTGAAATCTCAAAACACTCCACCAAATAATAAATTATTAGAACCTTTTGAACAAGATTTAATTGGGTTAATCAATAAAATATCCTTCCGGAAGAAATACAACCCATTCCAACCCAAACTCAAAAAAGACATTACAAATATCAGTAACTCAAAAAAAAAAACTATGAATCAGAGGTGATAAATCTAAAAATATTTAAAAAATTAATCCTTCTGAATACAACCATCTGATTCAAAATAAAGTCTCTAGTTCTTATAAAAAAGATAATTCTAAACACCTATCCTCCATACACAGAGAAACTGCGAAATTAACTTTTAAATATAATATTGCTGATAGAATGGGTACAACTCATTTAAAAGACGCCTACCTACTGTTTAAAGACCATAAACCTAACTTTCAGAATAATCTACAGTCCAGACTAATAAATCCCTCCAAATCAGAGTTAGTAATAATTTCTAAAAATATCCTAAAAAAATAAACACATCTATATTAGAAAAAATGCCCATTAAACCTTTGGAAAAATTCATCTGACACCATTAACTGGTTCCAACAAATAAAATCTAAAAATAAAACTACTTTTATCCAATTAGATATTATCGATTTCTACCCCTCCGTTTCTAAAGAATTATTAGAAAATAGCTTAAGTTTTGCCAAAAACTACACTGATATTACTGACGAAGAAATAAAAATCATAATGGACTCTAGACACTCTATACTAAAACTTAATAAAACTACTTGGATTAAAAAAAACAGAGACAACTTCGATGTCCCAATTGGATCTTTTGATTCAGCTCAAATAGCTTACTTAATAGGCATATACATTTTAGATATGCTAAGTAGATTCCTTGACCCTCAAAATGTAGGACTATACAGAGATGATGGACTGTTTGCTGTACCTGATACCAATGGTCCTTTAACATCCCAACCGCAAAAGAAAATAATTAAGGCTTTCAAATTTCTAGGATTTAAAATCGAGATTTCTTCCAACCTAAAAATAGTAAACTTCCTAGACGTTACATTTAATCTTAACAATAACACTTATAAACCCTTTCAAAAGGAAAACCAATTACCCATATATATAAATACCTACTCTAACCACCTGAAATCAATAATTAAACAAATTCCAAATACAGTAAATGCTAGAATAAATAAACTCTCCTCTAGTAAAATCATTTTAACCAAAATGAACCGAATTATGATAAAGCCCTATTAAAAAGTATATTTAAACAGACACTAAATTATATAGATAAGTCAGTTAATAAAACATCCACTAAATCCAAAAATAGGAAGAGTAAAATTATATGGTTCAACCCACCTTTTTGTAACCTATCTAATATTAACATAGGAAAATACTTCATAAAACTAATACAAAAACACTTTAGTAAAAATGATCTTTTAAAAAAGATATTCAACAAAATGAATTTAAAGATTAGCTATTTTTGCATGAACAATATTGAAGAAATTATTAGCTCACATAATAGTAAAATTTTGAGAGATTTTCATGACAATTCAATACAAATGGAGCGTAATGCAACCCAAATGAAATCATCAACATATAACTGCAGGACAGGATCAGATTGCCCAGTTGAAGGAGTATGCATGGCGGAAAATGTAATATATGAGGCAACAATTTTCCCCAAAGAAAATTTTGAGAAGAAAAGGATATACATAGGAATATCGGCGGGAAGTTGGAAACATCGACTTTATAACCATCGCCAGTCCTTCAAAGATAAATGTAAAAAGAATTAAACGGCACTGTCAAAGCATTATTGGGATTTGTTGGATGGTGTCTTAACGCCACAAATAAAGAGGAAGATAATGTTGAGAGCCAGAACTCCAATAAATTTCAGGGACAGATGCGACTTATGCATAAAAGAAAAAAATCCTCATAATAAAACATAAAGTTCCGAATTTATGACTAAACAAACATAATGAACTAATTTTTAAATGCCGACATAAGAACAACCTAAATCTAACTAAATATATTTAGGAATAACTATATAGGAAAACTAATACTACATGATCTTGGTTTTTTGTTTTTGGAAATGTTGCTCTGCACACATAAGTGCAAACTGTATGTATATAACTAAGTAATTGAACTTGAACATTGATACGTCTTTTGATATGTATATGTATATGCGTTTATATGGAAAGATAGGCATGCATGTGTTACTTTAGTGTATTGTGGCCACATATTTTTAGTGGGTGGGTATGGTTATGGACATGTATGTATATATGCTTGTATGTATATAGGTGATCTGTTTTTTTTGTTTGTTTTTTTAAATATATGTAGTTATATATATATATATATGGGTGTATATATGTGTGTGTGGGAATGTGGGTAGATGTATATGTGTGGATCTGTATGAATACAATTTTTTTATAATTTCCAAATATATATGTATGAGTGAGTGTGGGTCTGTATACATATATGGGTACATGCATGTCGTTCAATAGATAGTGTATGTATGTATGTATGTATCTATAAATATAAGGATTTGTGAGTTCATATATATAATATGGGAGAATATAGATATAATAATGTAATTAAATAGGGATTTTGATATATTTTTTGCATGCACGCACATGTGGGTGTATATATGTATATGTATATTTATTTGTGTATATGTGTATATGTGTGTATATGTGTATATGTATATGTGTGTATATGTATATGTGTGTGTATATGTGTATATGTATATATGTGTATATGTGTCTGTGTATATATATATAAAAAATAAAAGAATACCCGCCCGGCCCGGTGGCTAGGATCAAAGTGTAGTATCTGCGCTTTGTGACCTGCCGGGTTGGGTGTCTGTCGAACTCTCTGCTTGCAGAGAGGAACCCGGACGAAGCTCCGCCGAAGTGTAGGGTTTCGTTGGTTAACGGGACTGGCCCACCTCGGCGGGTTTGGATGGTTATTTATTTTTGGCTGGGCCTACGGGCTCGGAGATACCCACATTAAAAAGGCCTTGTGCCACATTCGATCCCCGTGACTGGATTGATAAATACCATATATGTATGTATATATGTGGGTATATGTGTGTATATCTACATATGTATGTATGTGTGTGTATATCTACATATGTATGTGTGTATGTATGAGCATATATACACACACACAAACACACACATATATATATATATATATATATATATATATATTTTGAACAATAAAAAAATTAAAACATTAAAATCTTCAGACACACTGGGTTGTAGATTAATATTTTTTCGTTTTTTTTATTATTATTCCATTTTGATTCCTCATATATATATATATATATATATATATATATATATATATATATATATATATGCGTGTGTATATGTGAATATATGTATATATATAGATATGTATGTATGTGTGTATGTGTACGGATATGTGTATATCTGTATATTTATGGATACATATAATATTATAAAAGAAGGACTTACAGTCATGTTATTAGTGTTTTATCTCATTTTCTCATTTAATATTCTCCAATTGGAAGTGTGTGTTTAAAATACTTTATAATATGGTGGAAAATTTTTTAAATTGATAATTTAATTTAAATTGAAATATATTACCCTTTAATAATTATTATTGATGATAAAATATTTAAATTGGAAAAATGTTTTGATACTTATGTAGGTGTTAATACATGGATTTACCTGTGTATATCGATACATGGGTACCTGTATGAGTGATTGCACATGTAAAGGAACGTATGTATATGTGAGATATGCATGGGTGTGTCTACAGTATATAATATTACCTTCAAATATTACCCAATATTAACTTAACTACATTTTAAGTAAAAGATATTACCTATCTAGAAACAGTCACGAGTTAAATTCATGAACAAAATTCAAATGGATAGAGATGTCAACTTAATATTCAATAATAATTTTTTTTAGAGATTAAAAAAAGATTGCTAGATTAAATTTATATTTCAAAATAAAATTGACTCATTTAATGTACTTTCTATGAATATTTTTCTAATCGACTATTTTATAGAAAATCTCCAAAATTTAAAAAAAAAATTAAATCACTAATAAATATAAAATTAAATTATTTGTAGACAGTTTAGAGACATTCAAATTTATGTCAAACAGTATAATCTTTATGAACCCTAAAATAACACTTTCAAAGTAAAACAAAATTACAGCGTCTGTTTCTTTCCCTTTTTTTTTTTTTAAGAAAATTAGTGACGCCTTCTCTCTTTATTTCCTTCTGTCTTTTTCTCTCTATGGAGTTTTTCTCATCTACCCCTTCGTTATCAATATATAACTTCCGTTAAGTTAACCGTTTAAATGTGTCAATGTTGGCTTACTCACTCATGTCTTCACTCTCCCCCCCTCACTTCCTTACTTCGTTAATTTACATATGTTTAATACGGCCCGTCAAAAATGTATAAATTTTCTTTTCAGTTTTTGTTTCGAAGTAAAGTCTGATGATCCGCAGTCCTTTAAAAGGGCTGTGGTGAAATAATTTATTACATGGAACATTAAAGTGGTCTGTTTTTATTTAATATATATATATATATATATATATATATATATATATATATATATATATGTGTGTGTGTGTGTGTGTGTGTGTGTGTGTGTGTGTGTGTGTGTCTTTTTGTGATGCTGCCCAAATTCATTGTACAGCGGTAAGAAGAAAAATACAATTTCGCTACAAAACATATAAGTAATAGTGAATTGTTATGTAAATCCACTGATAAAAGATGCTGGTGACTTCGGTGAGGATAGACCAATTACTGTGGATCACAACTGAGTGAACAAATACAAGAATTAGAAAAGATAGAATCAAAATGAAACAATCCATGTTTTGCGTAACAATTAACAACCAAAGGATATAGTGTTGAAAGGGTCTAACATGTTTTTAGAGCATTTATAAAAATATTTTTTTACAATGGTATTTATCATGTCCAGGTCCAAGATTAAGAATCAGAGTTTATTTGAATATGTGGGGAACTTTTAATCCTAGACTGGAATCTATTATTTAAAATATAAAATATATAACTTCATTTCTCAAGATTGTAGTGATCGAGAAATTGTCCTCTTAGGAGACGGTTTCACAAAGCTGCGGTTCGTGGGAAGAAGATGCTCGAGTGGAAATTACATCCCAACACTAGAATACGAAGGGATTGACAGTGGTTCTCTATAATATGCGTGTCATAGAAGGTCTTAACCGTGAAGGTTAGAACTGGTGGAACTAAGGAATTAATTCATATGAACACTTTCCATGAGCGAGAGAACAGCGACGTGCGTGCGACGTTTATTCTATGCAAAAGGGATTATAGGGCGGAAAATAATTCATTCCCCATAAGAAAGTGGAGACGCTTTGAGGCCCTATCCAGAAGAACAGAAATTTCCTGCCCATATATCACTGCAGTACTCCATTTTCAATCTGATCTGCCTCTTGTAAATGTAACGAATAACAGGAGTCATGTACTCCCTTTTTTATCGTGCGTATTATAGGAGAAAACGTTTGGATAACTTTGAATGAATGGTAATGTGAAAAATGTCTTACGTGGAAAGCAGGTTGTTCTGTCAAGAAGTGAACTGATTTATCTCGATGAAGAATTTCTTGTGTGTGGGTTGAATGTTTTGAAGTGAAGCTTATTATGGAAGGAGCTTTTGTGCAAGATTCGTTTTGGGAATCTGCTACTGGAGAAAAATCTTTTTTCGACCCTATTTAATGTCTCGAACAGGTTCACAAAAACATTTTTATTTTAGGAAAATAATTTCATTGGTTATATTGTTGATTGAGTGTTAAGCGACACTTTTTAGAATTGTTTAACAAACATATTAGTTATTGAGATAAATGAATTTTGATGGGAGTAAAAGTGATACTGATACAATGGTTTCTCCACAGTTTACATACCCCTTAGAAATGTAGAAAGCAAAATAAACTATTCAATGAAATGTGCATATATATATATATATATATATATATATATATATATATATATATATATATATATATATATGTATGTATGTATGTATATATATCTTATACGGCACATGTCCGCCCATTCGTCCATTGCGAGACATCTATAACAACATTCTTGTCCACATTCACAATATAACAATTTTTTTAAAAAACTCGACAACACAACTTTCCTAGAACATGAAAACAACAAATTTAGATTACAGATACTAGAAGCAATTTATTTAAAAAAATAAATTAAATTTACTTATCTCCTTTCAACTTTCTTTTGTATTTTATGCAAATGTAAGTGTGCATACAAATAGGGTTGTATGTGCTCAGTTGTTGTTTAAGCGAGTTTGTTCGTAATTCCTCATGTATTTATGAACTTTTGTAAATGGGTGAAGAAAATTGAAAATGATAAAAATCTCATCGAATCAAATAAGACGCCAATCATTCGTATCAAAGCTCGGGCAAAATCAATCAATCAATCAAGAGCAGTCCCGAGTAAACGAGGTAAATCAATCCCTCTCTTTATTGTAGAGTAAGAATTAAAGGGAAAAATAAGAAGTAAAATCACTAAAAGTGCATTATAAAAGCGTTTTACTCGATATAAATCAATTTTTCTTTCTCTCAACAGCGTTTGTCATCATGAAGAGAAGTCGTAGCAATACACACACACACACACACACTATATATATATATACACTATATATATATATATATATATATATATGTATATATATATAGTGTGTATATTTTTTTTATAATAAAAAGGCTTAAACGCTAATATTCCATGGTCATAGTGCCATATTAGTGTTTTAGCCTTTTATTAGATCCTTACTCTGTCCTCGACATTGGGTTCTACCTGGATTCTATCCTCTAGGAATTATTTTTTTCTACATATATATATATATATATATATATATATATATATATATATATATATATATATATATATATATATATATATGATTGCATATGTACGTGTATATTTTCCCCTAATACTATATATATATATATATATATATATATATATATATGAAACTTTTTCTCCGAATTAATCAGTATAGAGACAATATTTATTTCATATATATATATATATATATATATATATATATATATATATATATATATATATATTTAGTTTTTTTTTACAATTTTTATATATATATTATTTCGTTTTTTATACAATTTCTCTTGCGATCTAATAACTTTTTCTCTTTTCGGATGATAGATTATATAAAAAACTTTTTGATGCCACAAAGACATTTTTTTTAGGAAAGTAATGATTTGATTGGTTACATTGTTGTTTGGGTGTTAAGCGACATTTTTAGAATTGTTTAACAAAAATATTAGTTACTGAGATTAATGAATTTTGAAGAGAGGACAAGTGACACTGATGCAATGGTTTCTCCACAGTTTGCATAGAACTTCGAAATGCAGAAAGCAAAATGACGTCATTGAATTCTTTCCCGATTATTGATGTGTTTTCAAAGTGACAGCAAGTTTAAAAATGGCTCACCTCCGTTGGTGTACAATTTTCCATTCACATTATAATGACTCCTTGTTCATGGCTGACGAAAGTTCATCCTAATGTCTGTGTCAAAAAATGCTTTTGTTGCTGAACACTTGAGCAATATCCTTGTCTTCTTAGGTTTGGTTTGATTTGCTTTGTTTACGGTATATCAACCATAATGTGTTATTTAATGCCGACAAGATTTTTATTGCTGGTAATATTTTATTTCAAACATATATTGTTGATAATATTTTTTTCAAAAATGTAATGCGGGTAATATATTTTTCAAAAATATGTCACTGTTAAAAATTTTTCCAAATAAGTATTGCTGGTATTATAACCTATTTTTATACTTTCATACTATTTTAAGGCCTATTGGGTTGGGTTAACTATTTTCCCATTGCTGGGACCCTACTAGCCCGGATCATGGTGGACCTGGAAACACCAGCAATTAAGAGGTGGTGCCATGCTCCTCAAAACCTCATGATCAGAGGCCTTGCTGTCAGATGTAGTTTATTGTCTTACTCGGGACGTGGATGCAGTTTATCGTCTTACCGAGGACGGCGTCTTCCTTGCATATGCTGTAATTACCTGTATACAGAAATACATCAACCTACAAAAATCAGTGGCTGAACATCTTCGTAATATATTTATGCAACAATAATGCACTTATAATCAATATTATTTCTGTTATAATTGTAGTTATTATAATGGAACTGTAAGCAGTTTGTGCTCAAATATTTGTCGTTTTAAAGTTTGCTTTATTAAGTTTTAAATGTAGCTTTAACCTTTAATTAATCATTATTGGTGTATATGCTAACCTGGCTAATGTAACGTCGTGTGCGTAAAACAGAAGAAAATAATTTAAGATTAAAGCTTAAGACGAAAAAATAAATAACTCTTAATTAGTAAACTCACAGTACAGGGCAATAGATATGTGTCGTCACATTTGACGTAAAAAAGAGAAAAGGTAAAAGAAGCAGGGTGTGCTTTTCTTTGGCCTGGAAACTAAAGAATAAGCAACTGACATGACGGTTTCAATCATGCATAGCTTCCGTGTGACATTTATGTGTATTTTTTCATGGTAATTGTTCTCAGCTTTCCTCTTTGATTGCTCGACGTCGTGATTTTAAGTCTAATATTAGATTAGCACTTTATTTTATTTTTAAAATTTCTAGATGCTACCGTAAGTTCTATTCTAGTAATTTCTTCCTTCGGCTTTTGAACTCTAATCCGACATCTTGATTTCCTGTCAATGAATGTCTTCTGAAATTCAATTGAAACGGCAATCGTCATGTTTTGTCTACTTGAATCTTGTTATTTTCTGTCCTTTCTCGTAAATAGTAATTTCTCCACATTCTTCACTCTCAATAACCTCCATGCTTCTTAGGGGATTTATCGCCTTGCTTAGAGTGAATTGAATAAAAAAAAGCTTTTTTTTAAAAATGCTTGTGTTACTGGATTACGGAACGATGATTTGGAGGGATAGCGAAAAGAGAAAATGTAGGAAGGTGTGGAGAGCCTTGATTTCCCATGTCCTGAAGGAATAGGACATTAGAAGAAGATAAATCAAAGTTTATTCAATAATATTTCCATGATCCACAATTCCAACATCAATCGATACGGCTCAAAACATTTAACACATTTTGTTACAAGTTTTTTTTCTTTTCAATATGACTCGATACACTGAATTCCAAAATGTTCATTATATTTTCTTTATGAACAGCTGACGACAAAATGTTAACTTTTGCCCCTGCATCGAGTAAAGAACTTATATAATTGAACAACACATTGTGAGTGGGAGTGCTAAAAAGATAAATTGAATTCCAACGTTTTGATCATATTTTTTTTCTTTACAAACAGCAGATGAACCAACTGTTAATTTTGGCCCTGCATCTACTTTGACAAATTGCTGTATTGCTGCAAAGCCGCATTGCTGAAGCACATATTAAAATCGATATCAAGCTTACAAGCCTTCGAGATTGTGAAATTATTTGTTTTATATTACTGAGATCGTAAACTCGAATTCAACAACACTTATGCTATTCTAGTGTAGGTTGTATCGTTCTGCTCGTTGTTAATATTGGTTAATATCCTCCATAACCGGAAGCTGAAATAATTTTCTTCTTGTGATAAGTTCAGAAACTGATCCTCTCTAATCTAATCTCAATCAACTTGGCAACCGTTACCGCCCCTCAGCAAATACGATGTGAGACACAAAAGAAATGAGACTCAGGCGGCGAGTCTGAAGTCTCACACTAATAATAATAATAAAAAAAAAACATCCCAGGCGTTCACAATATCGGTCTCGGTTCTATTGACCTATTAGTATTATTTTCTAAAGTAGAATGCAAACTTCTCTGAAGTGATCTATACCACGCGAAAGAGACGAGATCAAAAGATTAACATCATGTTATTGAATGTATTAGGAAAAAAAAAACAATAAAGCCCCTGGTCTACCTAAAACAACAACAAAAACAAAAGCTAGTTGAGTCTGCATCGTCAGACAAAAAGTTGTGAGTCTGTAAGATAATTCGTTTTCGCCAGTTTCTCACCATAAAAATTCTATTTCAAAAGTAGAAGCCCATCCGTAAACAAATATATTTCGAGAACGTGCAGGTTTTATCCAGATGCTTATGTCTACCATACTTTGGAAATACCCTTCATACTTTTGAAATGTACTCCATACTATTGAAATGTCTCCCATGCTTTTGAAATGTCCTCGATGATTTTGAAGTCTCCTCCATACGTTTGAAATGTCCCCATACGTTCGAAATGTTCTGCTTACTATTGAAATGTCCTCCATACTTCTGAAATGTCCCACATCCTTTTGAAATGTCCTCAGTACTTTTAAAATGTCCCCATACGTTTGAAATATCCCCATACGTTTGAAATGTTCTGCTTACTTTTGAAATGTCCTTCATATTTTCCAAATAACTTCTAAATGGTGGATTTTAAACCTCCTTTATATTCTTCAAAGTTTATTTCGGGTGGAGGAATCTGAATGGAGAGATTTTGATTGATGTTCGTTTACTACGTCTTATCAACCTTTTTTTGCAGGTTATTTAAATCCAGAACATATTTTTAGATAGTAAGATGGTTTGTATATAATAATGATTTAGTGATACACGTGTTAATAATTAACCCTTAGCTGGTGTGTAGAAGTGGATTCAAACCTTTTCCCAGTATTTTTCGCATAAATAAACATCAGGTAACCAATGTGAATTAGAACTCAGGTCTGCGATTAGAAATTCAGATGAAATTCATCTGGTATTCTCTCAGTGATCACCCTTCCAGGTACTGAACTAGCTCGACGTTGATTATTTTTGGTGATTGTTCGGGAACCGGTATTTCAAAGTGATATGAACGTAAGACTCTTTAAATGGATGTAAGATTTCAAAAGTTTTCCACACTCTAAAAAGATCTTCCAGATGGAGTACTTTCAATGGACAGCACATTCTAGAAATGGCATCGTGATTTTAAAAGATCGTCACATTCTGGAAAGGTCATTCAGATGGAGGATTATAAACGTCCTCGGCAGCCTCGAAAGGTCATCTAGATGGAGAATATTAACGGGTGTCTTGAGGCGTAAAGTAGAAGAATTTAGAAACAACTACATGTTTGAGGTATGAATAACTTGTGTATCAGGACATCAACAGAATTGCCTATCATACGGTTAACATCACTTGGTCTTTTGAACAGGAGCAGAGGTTTGTTCCTTGTATCTCGTTTAGGATTTCCGATTTCTTTTAGAGCCTTTTCTAGCCAGGCAGCACATATATTTCTCTAATAAGATTTCACAAATATTCAGGAAAGACAAAAATAAATAAATTTACTGTTTAATAAATAGACGCATCCTCACTGGTTTAATCGGTAAAAGCACGCTAGTCTATATGGCGGTTCCGTATAGGATACAGATTCGATTCCTGTTGGAGGACGCATATTTTCTATGGCAATTTCTCGGACATTCAAGCCGGTAAATGTTGTTAATACTGTTTATTATAAAACGGAACATTTACTTAAAGATTTGTATTTATAAAAAAGAATGTATAAACATAAAAATGCCTTAATGAAGTTATATAAGTGAACAGCAGGAGTGAGAGTGGTAAAATGATAAATAATACTAAGAATTAAAACGAATAGGAAGTTGTGGAGAGCCACGATCGCCAGTGTTCTGAAGAGATACTATACATAGCGGAAGACGAAGAACAAGAAGAAAGGGGAGAATATAGATTATCGCAAGCTCTTTATTTGATAGAATGAAAAATCATAAAAGAGAAAAACGCTCACGAAACTGAGGTAACCAGTGAGACTGTTCAATCACTAAGAACTATTTATTTCCGATAATCTCTTAAAATTGACAATAAAAAAGTTCCTCATTAAATATCTCCTGTTCTCTTGGAGAATCTTTGCATGTTGCTCTTTGTCAGAAGAATGAGCCCATCCATTAGTCTTCTATAAATTACACGTTAGAAAGCATCCGATGTTATGTGAGAGTAAAAAGCAGAAATAAAAATCGTATCTTCAAAGTCTGTGCTGTTATCAAGAACAAAGTGGAGAGAAATATGGGAGATGAAATTTATGGGACAAAATTCTTCATAACTGAATGTTTCATCAAATGGACATTATAAAATGTCGTTTCTTCAAAATACATGAAAAAAAAAAAAAGAAAAAAAAAGAAAAAAAGAAACGTATGTGTGCATTATTACATCGCTTTCTACTATAATAAACTTGCGTAAAAAACAGACCAAAATTAAGGAAAGATTCGTATAACTTTGAATAAAATAACATTTTCAGGGTTAAAAATTATTTTCGAATTTGACAAAACTTTTTTAAATTCACCGATTCAATTACGTGTTGCCTCTAGTCGGAGACATGAGTAACGTGTTTCAAGAACACTCATTTGGTATCGCCTTACGGCATAAAATTTTATCTATCTATCACAGTATGTTCATTATCAATCTATCTATCGGTCTATCTATCGATCAATCTATATATCACAGTATGTTCATTATCAATCTATCTATCGGTCTATCTATCGATCAATCTATATATCACAGTATTTTCATTATCACTCTTTATCAGTAGCCAACTAGTTAACTACGTATACACACAAACACGCGCACTCACATATATGCGCACATACAAAAACACCCACACATATATATAATACACAAAATGTCAATGTGTATTTATGTGCCTGTGTGTGATCGGATGCTGTTTATGTGTTCCCACAGTTTTCATCCGATTTCCATGAAATGATTTTTGTTTGATAGATAATTATTCAGTGACGATTTTGAGTCCAAAATATTTGCGACAATGGCTCTCCACTACTTCCTGTCCATTATAAATCTCAACAACATTTTACTATTTACTCTCTGTTCTTGGATATATAACTTTCATAAAAATATTGGATAAAAAAAATAGTTTAAATTATTACAATAATATTATTTATTATGATACAATTATATTTATATAATTAATGATGTTAATTATATGAATTATAAAAATTATTATTAATTTTATAGTTAATATAATTATAATGTTAATTAATTGTACTTAATTATAATTGCAATTGATTATTACAATAAACTGAAACTGCTGAACAGAGGAATCAACGGCTGAAGAGAAACGCCTATTCAACTGCTGGTGCACTTGAGGCTGAAACAATATTGAGAACGCAAAAACGGCCCTTTTCAGCACCCCTTCAAATTGTTAACCCCTAATTTGGGGATTTGCCTCAGTTGCACCCAATTGTTAATTGTTATTAATATTGATTTTTGGATGGGCTGTCTTTAAATTTAAACTGCTCTAAATGAACGGCAAAAATTCCCATATATATATATAGTAGCAGTCATAATATAAGGGACGGAAACATCAAAGACATAAATATGTGTATTACTTAAAAAGTAATGCATGATTAGCAATGAATTTTTTACCGAATAAAGATTAGTGTGTAATGCATAAATATTATACATAGTTACAAAAATTTACATAATAGTTTTTTTTTTTTTTTAAATGAAGATTAAATGGAACAAAGGAAATAAGCTACTGGGCAAAAGTTAAGGAACGATCTTGTTAATACTTGATTGTGAACAAAATATCAACAAAATTTAATATTTGGTAAACATCCCCTTATTTTCAATGACTTCTCTGCATCGTCGACCACATGTTCTAATTAATTGCTTGCAAAAATCAGCAGTAATTCCCTCTCATTAGTCTTTCAATAACTTCCATAGGTGATCCTGGTTTTTCGGGTTTCTTTTCTGAACCCTTTCTCCAATTATCTTCCAAACATTTTCTATTGGATTCAGTTCGGGGCTCTGGGCTAGCCATTTCATTAGGGCGATTCCTTCTTCTTCAAATAAAGCCATAACCTTCTGAGCCTTGTGGCAAGGTGCATTGTCCTGCATGAAAATAGGAGATTCATAAAGATTATGGTGTAATCTTGGTACCACATGCTGCTGAAGAAGCCTTTTGTAAATCTCAGCATTGATATTGCCATGTACGCGGATGATAGGGCCAACTCCTGCAGATGAAATAATTCCCCACACCATCACACTGCCGCCCAAAAGTTAACGGTTTTCTTGACACATTGAGAAGACAGTTTTTCACATGTTCTATGATGTACGTAAGTTTTGCCCTCAGAACCAAATATAGTAAACTTGGGCTCGTCAGTGAAATGAACCGTATCCCATTGTGCGTCAGTCCAAACAACATGTTCTGTTGCATACTCCAGGCGTGCCTTTTGGATTCACTTTGAAATGTTAGGCTTTTAAGCTGGAATACGGGAAAGCAATCCTGCGTTTTTTAACCTGCGAGCAACCGTTTTCCTTGAGATCTTATTATCTGTCTTTTCATTAAATTTACGGGAAATTAATGTGGCAGTTTCAAAACGGTTTTTTGTGGATATTCTAACAATTCTTCGATCTTCTCTTTGCGATGTTTTTTGGAGGTCTGCCGGTTTTTGGTTTTGCATCTAACGTTTTATCGGTTTTATACCTGCTAATTACACAATGGACGACACTTTTAGACCTATGAACAATATCAGAAATTTCTGAAAATGACTTTTTTTCTTGATAGTCAGCGATAATACGTTTTTTTTTTCTTCAAAAAGAGCTATTTGCGAGTAGAATTTCCCATATTGGTTAAAAATAATGTCCTAATGATAAATGAACTTTTACTTATTGTTGAAAAGCTTCATCGAGTGTTTTAACAATGTAAATTAAAAGTTTATGCAAATTATTAAGATCGTTCCTTAACTTTTGTCCAGTAGCTTATTTCCTTTGTTCTATTTAATCTTTATTTAAAAAAAAAACAAACTATTATGTAAATTTTTGTAATTTTGTATAATATTTACGCATTACACCCTATTCGGTAAAAATTTAATTGCTAATCATGCATTACTTTTTAAGTAATACACATATTTTATGTCTTTGTTGTTTCCGTTCCTTATATTATGGCCGCTGCTGTATACTTTTTAAAAGTGTACTCAACACAAAGTAGAGTAATATATATATATATATATATATATATATATATATATATATATATATATATATATATATATATATGTATGTTATGGGATCTTACTCATAATAACATAATGGACTATTCCACACGTAATAAATACTGCCCCTCAAGAGGAAGCAGAGGGTTCCGTCTCAAGTCTAGAGTTCAGTCTGAAATCTAGAATGACGTCCGACAGGAGTCAGTCAGTCGAGTCAGAGGCAGTCCAAACAGAGTCGCGTTCAGACAATTACTACTAAACCTGATTGTTCATACTAACACTTTCTACTTCTCTGTATATATTCCTGTTTGTAATATATCTGTGTTAATCCATATCCGCCTTCGAGTTTTTCTTTATTGGTTCTACCTTGGACCATCACCGTGGTACAAGGACCCGGACCACAATAGTATATATATATATATATATATATATATATATATATATATATATATATATATATATATATATATATTACTCTACTTTGTATTGAGTACTCTTTTAAAAAGTAAACCCTCCGAACAGCAGAATTGTTCTTCACATGTTGTTTCGTTGATTTGTGTGTGTGTGTATACATATATATATATATACATATATATATATATATATATATATATATATATATATATAGATAGATAGATAGATAGATAGATAGACAGAATTGTAAAAGAAAAACTGAAACAGCCGCAGATATAGACAACAAAAAATGCTCAGTAAAAAATTCAAAATGTTATATGAAGAGCAAAGATATTTAAGAAGTGGCTAAAATGCTAAGCAACCTCGCCACCCGGCTTTTGCCCGAGGAGACCACACGGTCGAAACCCGGTTTGTGACGTTAGTTAGAATTTTAGCCTTTTCGTATATATATATATATATATATATATATATATATATATATATATATATATATATATATATATATATATATCCTGTTTAATTCTTGCCATATTTATGTTGCAGCAGATATATCATTATGGAAATAAGAGCATTGTTCGATATCTGACAGTCACTGTCCTGTACTGATTTCTTTGTCCACAATGTTTATATCTATCTAGAGAGACAGATAATGGCTGGCGACTCAGTTTTGATTTTCCATCTGCTTGGGCAACTAGCTAATCCCTGTCAACTGCAAATATGCTATCGGATCTTAGAGTTACTGGAATAGCGTGTAATCAGTGTCATTATCGTCTTCCACGATGTTTTTTTTTTAATTGGGATTACCCGAAGCAATGTAGTAATGCCACTAAAACAGAAGTTATTACAGGATGTGGAAGTATCAGAAACAGATAGATTAATTATGAGCAGAAAGAGAACAGCTGGAGAGTTGATAGCGATTGACATTGCAATTAAATTTTTGCAGATTAAGGCTAGCAGGCATGGAACCGGAAAAGAGTTCCACAAGTGAGAAGTGCGAGAAGAAACTGCTCTCATAGAATTTTCGGCTACATCTAGTCAGCTTAACTCTAAATTGATGAGATCTCGCCGCCAGTCTCGTGCTGCTTTCAAATTCGAAAACTCTAGGTACCACAGCGAAGAGCGTATTGGAACAATTACTATGAACGTATCCATAGAAAAGACATGCAGACGCAAACTTATGGAGTTGGGAAAGTGACTGGATCTAAGTCACTAGATCTGGACCATTAATACAGCAGATTTATTCTTTTGATATTATCAAGAAGCTTAACGTAAATACTAGGGGAGCGGACGATTTGTGGCAGCAACATTATAAGCATGAATGAATATTAGACTTATAGATATGTCAGATAGATTCTGGAGAGAAAAATGTCTTGGCCGGTATATTGAAACGACTTTCATAGCAGGTGCCCTAGCAATGGATTTAATATAGTCTTTCCATTTCATAACTGAGAAAGTGAGCCCTAGAAGGCGCATCAAGTTACTTTCCTAGACAATAGCATCAGCCATGGGACTTTGATTATTAATAGAGAGAAGTTTACGCTTGAAGGCGTTAAAATTAACAAGCCATCTTTTGCCCTATTTAACTACGGACGTCAGATCGTTTTGACATTGTCAGACTGATAAGAATTACTATCGCTGCAGAAGTAAATTGTTGCATCGTCAACGTAGATACCAAGTAAAGTGCTGATGTCATCAGGAAGGTCATTAATGAAAATTAAATGTAAAGTAAGGCCAAGGATGGAGCACTGGCGGCCACATGCGAGAATACGAAACAGTCTAGTCCAATGGTCGTTCAGGATAACTCATATTTCCCAATTTGACAGGAGAAAGACTGGATCAGTTCAAAAAAAATCCCTGGTACACCGTAACGTTTCAGCTTGGGGAGAAGACCTGAATCCCAGACCCTGTCAAAGGCCATCGAGATATCCAATGCAACGTTCATGGCTTCACTGTTTTTATCTAAAGCATGATAAACTCTTTCCGCAAATATCGTCAATACATCAGCAGTTGAGCTGGAGCAACGAAATGTGATGAGAGATGAGCAACTAATTCACCATTGATTAGGAATTTCGCAAAAAGAGGTAAAAGGCTAAAAGACAGATAGTTAAAAGGCTCAGGCGACTCACCAGAGTATCTGCTTATATTTCTGAGGAGTGGTATTATGTATATTATTTACATTATTCGGACTATTGTCCTCATATTTGTCGCCATATTGATTACAACGTTTCAGAGTTTTGGAATGTCCTCAAGGACACATAGAACAGTCTACGCCAGTGAGCGAAATAAAGGGTTCAGTTCGACATTAAAACCACCTGAAGAAGGCCGGAGCGTACAACGGCCGAAACGTTGTAATAAATATGGCGACAAAGATAAGGACAATAGTCCGAATAATGTAAATAATGGACTCACAGGAGGTCTTAAAAACGGGAAGAACAGATGGTGACTTACAGCACGTAGGAAAGCGGTAGACAGCGAAAAATTTATTTTATATTTTAGAGAAAACAGGAGCCATCTAGGGAGCATGTTTCATAATGATTATTCCAGGGATGCCATCGTTTTGTGTCTTTCTGCTTCAGAACATTTTCTTATAACTAATTTAATGGTATGGTTTTCATGTACATTCCTACGGTAGTGCATCAAGTGAAATCTACTGTGTTGAGATTTGAACCCCAGCTCTCATGATCGGAAAGCGTACGTCCAAAACAATAGGCCACCCGGCCATTACATATTTAGATACATACATATATAGTATAGCTGGCGACTCGCATATGGGCATGCCCATCTACTAGGGCGGCAAACCTATCCCTATTGCAGAAGTTTGCTCAAGCGCATTTGTGTTTATTCAACACCTACAGAGCCCTCCTGTAATTTATACTGCAACTATGCTGAGCAGATTTTAGTTACAGTTTTTGTGAGATAGCCTGTTATCCAGCGTGACCAACAATTTGAACAAAGCCGGCACGCTCATGACCCTCGGTCACGATGACTTGTGATTTCGTGCTAGAACAGATATCGACGCCCTCCAAGGGTCTCTTCTATTTAATTTAAGTCACAAGGCTTGGGTCAACCCGTGGTATCGTTTTCAGGCATTTTCCAAAGGTACCGCACGCTGGGATCAACTCCTTCCGTTCGATAACATCAGTAAGTCTCCTTCCTACAAATCGACCACAGTGAGATTCGAACAAAAGTCGAACGTTCTAACCACTCGGCCACGTGCCCATACAAACATACATACATACATATATACGTATATTTTTCTGAAACTAATAAATGTTAACTGATTTTGCGTGTAATAATTCAATTAAAACAATGGAAAGCCATTATGATTATTCATTTTTCGTTGACTTACATTCTAACATCTACCAATTTTACCTCCAGTTGTGATAAACGGTTTCTCTATTTTTCCTACTTAAAGTTACAATCCTGCTTTAAGCAAATGCCGAAAATTACTTGCATATTTAAAAGGTAGCTGCATAAAAACAAAACTGAGATAGGATAAGTATAATTTCTTTTTTTTTTAAATATAGCATACATAACTCGACACATTTACATAAATATACAATATATGTATATATATATATGCAAATATGTATATTCTTTAAATCTCCTGCAAAGATTGCGAATGTATATAGCAAATATATATTATAAATAATAACTATAAATGCAGTGTAAATACTTATATTATTTCGATATATATATATATATATATATATATATATATATATATATATATATATATATATATATATATATATATATATATTAGTGGGTAATATACACATATATATATACTCTACTCGACTCTCCCGTCGAATTCGTATATATATACATACATACACATAAAAATTTCCAAGAGAGTATAATCCACGTAGAACTCAATGTTCAGGACAGAGTAAGAATATAATAAAATGGCCATATATATATATATATATATATATATATATATATATATATATATATATACGTAAAGTGATCAATACACGTGGAAAAAGAAAGAATAAAAATAACATGTAGATATTTTAAGGGAGGAGGATCACAAAAAACCTTTTAAACCAGAACTCCGAAGTCTTAAAGCCCTTGCTTACATATCAGAAAATTTTCCTTAAGTGCATATGAGGCACGATAAAAAATATATTTTAACCCCCACCAATGCATTTACAATACACTTGCTTTTCTTCTCTTCAGCCCCCACTTTTTCTTTTCCTTTCTTCACATCCTTCTCCAACCTTTCTATAACATCCAATGTCGTGCGTTTGTTTATTTATATAATAATAAAAAAAAATAAAGGGTTATGTGGTCATTTGATAAAAAAATTGGCCTCAGGATACCGCAAGGTTGAAACCAAGGTAGCGGATTCAACTGACCTCCTGATTTTTACACACGCATAAACACACACACACACACACACACACACACACACACACACACACACACACACACACACACACACACACACACAGAAATCCCGGTTCGAAGGAAAATTCAGGAAAAATGGAAAATTGAATGTCTTTGATTAGATGCGAAAGTGTCTCGTCAGTATTCTAATGATGTAGTGACCGTAACTTTTTGCTTGATATATTGTCTGAACTTGGAATTGTTCTCGCCGTTTCTTTCTCCTGTTCTAAATTTTATTGAAAGCGTATCTCTCAAGCCCACTATTTGGTGAGGGCGGTGGATTGGCTGTTGATCCCCCCCCACCAGGTCGTCGCTTGGACTAAAGGTAAGCCCTACATTCAGTTGCCATCATGGGGAAGAAAGCGGACAACCACTTGCTGCCATGTGTGAGTATATTTTCACAAAAACCCATTTACATTTTTCTATTTTTTTTTTTCCTTTTTTTAATCTTTAAATTTATTTTCTCTCTCCCCCTACTCGTCAATGTGCTCTACCATAGTAACAAATTTTGCCCTAATCATTCTCCCTTATTTGATAGTTTAGAAAGAAATCCCGGTTCGAAAGAAAAATCAGGAAAAATGGAAAATTGAATGTCTCTGGCTAGATGCGATAATAAATCCGGATAACCTTATTTTCTTCAATTTCTTTTTAGAATAGACAATGGGACTTATACTAAGTTAAAACTTAAAACTTGGTGTTATGAAAGGGTATATCCAAGTGTCAACCAGGACTCTTTGCCTGTTACCTTCTCCCACTATCCTTCCCTCTGTTTTTGTTGTCCTTGTGTGTGTTATATGTAATAGCAGTAGGTAGTCCCTCCTACCGCCCGGTCAACACTCTTCCCCTTCTCTTGGACATGAGTAGAGACTTACGCCTTATTTCTTGTCTAAGAAGGGGTTCCCGGTACTCTTTCTCTCTCTGGCCTCTGTATTAGTGCAAGCCTGTTTCTCCCGTGATGTGTGCAGTCTGTGGCATTACCTCTTCATTCTGAGGGTTCACGGTCGACAGTTCTCTGGTTGCTGTTTCCGACTGGTAGTTAGGAGCCCTAACTCTTGTTGTGCTTATGGTTATCACTGAAACTGTCTACCGAACTCTTCAAAATAACGGGGAAGCCCATGCCGTGGCATTAGACGTCTCCAAAGCATTTGATAGGGTTTGGCATGCCGGCCTTCTTCGCAAGCTCCAGGCTTATGGCATTACGGGTCGATTGTATAACCTAATACAATCATTCCTTTCAAACCATGAACTGAAGGTGGTTCTCAACGGTTTCTCATCCAGTTCCTATCCCACGAACGCAGGTGTTTCTCAAGGCTCCATCCTAGGCCCCACTCTATTCTTTATCTACATAAATGACCTTCCTGACGCCATAAATTCCCAAGTTGGCATCTACGCGGATGACACCACAATTTATTCCTCCCTCAAAAACAAATCTAGTATCACTGACAAAACTAACCTGGCCGTGCGTCTCGAAAAGGACCTCCAATCGGTTGTGAACTGGGGCAAGAATTGGCTGGTCAACTTCAACGCTTCTAAAACAAAACTGCTCTCTATTAATCACCACAGAGATCCTTCCCTGCTCTCCATTAGAATGTCTGACGCTCAACTTCTCGAGGACAACTCTCTGCGGCTGCTCGTTCTCACGTTGATTCCTGACCTGAGATGGAATAAATACATTTATTCAATTGCTTCGTCCACCGCAAGGAAAGTTGGTTCTCTGTGCCGCGCCAGGAAATTTTTCTCCCCGGAATCGATCCTCCAGATCTACAAATCATCAATTCGCCTTTGCATAGAGTATTGCTGCCATATATGGTCTGGTGCCCCTTCTGTTTGGGGTTCTTGATAGGCTCCAGAGGCGGATATGCAATGTAGTTGGCCCTGCTCTGGCGTCTCGTCTACAGTCACTTTCTCACAGACGCGCCGTCACCTCCCTCTGTCTGTTCTACAAATACTTCCATGGAAATTGCTCCGAGGAGCTGCATTCGCTGGTTCCCAGACGTCATGAGTTCAAGCGCCATACGAGGCTGGCATACCGCTCTCACCCTTTCACTGTCGAAACTCCTAAATGTAGCCGTCTCTTCTACTCCAATAGCTTCATGTCTCGCACCTCTCGCCTGTGGAACTCCCTTCCCTATTCCAGTTTCCCTGAGAGCTATAATCTCCAGCTATTCAAGTGTAATGTCAATCGACATCTCCAGTTGCCTTGATCTTTCCACTACCCTCCTCCTCATCCTTTCTTCTATCACTCCTATCTGATCTTGCTCCAAATCTTCTGTAACCCCTTGCGTCCTAGTGGCTCCCCGCCTTGCTTCGGCTGAAATGCTTAAACACAGACACACACACACACACACACACACACACACACACACACACACATATATATATATATATATATATATATATATATATATATATATATATATATTAATCATTTTACCCGAGCAAGGCTGGAAAGCTACTAGTATGCAGAGGGTTAAAGTTAGTGACACTGAGAGAAAAGATTGAGTATAGGCAGCACTGAGGGAAGGAGACAAAAGATGAAAGGAATTCAAGAAGATAGAAGATGGCGATTGACGTTGTATTTAAACTTTGAAGATTGCAGTTATTAGGGAGGGCAAGTAAGTGGAATGAAGTTCCACAGGTGGGAAATGCGAGAATAGAAACTGTTGGAGTAGAAGCGGTTGTTACATTTAGCCAATTTCAACAGTAAAAAGATGGAACCTAGATGTGAATCTAGTAGCCCGCTTAAATTCCTTTATATATATATATATATATATATATATATATATATATATATATATATATATATATATATATATATATATGCATACACACACATACACACACACACACATATATATATATATTTATTTGTATATGCGTGTGTGTGTGTGTATGTGCTAGTGTGCAAATAGAAACAATAAGCGGTGACAGTCTGTTTCATGATCCAACCAGGCCTGAATATAACTTTCAAACATGAAACAGACTGTCGCCGCTTTGTGTGTGTTTGTGTGTGTGTATATCTATATATATATATGTGTGTGTGTTTGTGTATATCTATATATATATATGTGTGTGTATCTATCTATCTATCTATCTATCTATCTATATATATATATATATATATATATATATATATACATAAATATATATGTGTGTGTGTGTATAATTACGGTCTATAACGTATAAAGGAAGTATTCTTCTCTCGTGTAATCAAACATGATATTTGTATATAAAAAAGAAAATACTGATAAAGTCAGAGATCAATTTGACACTATTTACATTATGAAGAAACTCCCTACTTCTAAAAATAGTCGATATTAATCGATTTTAATGAATACTCATCTACAAAAATTCTCTCCTACCAAAAAAAAAAAAAAAAAATCCATATTTTTTTTTAAGCAAACCACTGAATTTGTTCTATTATTTTCATATTTGTTATTCACATTAATTTGTCTTCTTTGAAGATTGCCATGTTATTTTTTTCTGAACCGAATTCTTGAAACATTTTTCTTTTGATTTATCAGATCTCATATTTAAGTTCGCTAAGGATTAAGATGGTTTTTCACTATTTCATACAAGATTTAAAGAAATAATGAGGGGCAAAGAAAGTTTCATTAATTTTAATGTTTCTATGACTTACTCATATGAACAATATCAAATACATTCTTATCGTCTATTTCCTCAGTACTTAGGTTTCGACTTTTTAAATAGACAATAAATACATCCGACTGCAAGGCGATTGAAGAGGAGGTATTGAGGAGCGTGGGGCCACCTATTATATCGGGTTATAAAGATCATGTTGAACGGAGATCTTTTAACATTTATTTAAAAAGTTTAAACCCCACGTTAAACTGACCTTGTGCCACATGATGCCCTCGTGGGGGTGACTAAATACCGTTCAGTCCGAAGTTGGGCAACCGGCTGATCGGCTGACCGGTTGAACTTCGGGCAGGGAGGAACCTGAACGAGGCTACGCCGAAGGGCGGAGTTTCTTTCGGGGAGGTAAACCTACCCTGAACCCGTTTATACGGGTTCAAAGGGCATATTTTTGGCCGAGCCCACGGGCTCGGATATACCACGTTAAACCGGCCTTGTGCCACATGATGCCCTCGTGGGTATGTGTGACTAATTACCGTTCAGTCTGAAGTCTGGAGTGAGGCCCGTCAGAAGTCTGTCAGTCAGTCAGAGAGAGCGAATCAGTCAGTCGAGTCAGAGACAGTCCGAAACTCTTTCTACTTCTCTGTATATATTCCTGTTTGTAATATATCTGTGTTATTCCATGTCAGTGTTCGAGTTCTTCTTTATTGGTTCTACCTTGGACTATCACCGTGGTACAAGGAACCGGACCATAACACACACACACACACATATATATATATATATATATATATATATATATATATATATATATATATATATATATATATATATATATAGCAGGATAAGGACCAGACTAGATATGGCAGCAATATTCAATACATGTAGTAATGCTAGCTGTATGAACGGGCAAGATGAGGCAACAAATTATCTGATACAACAGAGTGGACCAACTTTCATATCAGAAGACTTAGCAATTGATTCAATATAACCACTTGATTTCATATCAATGAAAAAAGTTAGGCGATGAAGGCACAATGATTTGCTCTCCTAGATGTTACCATCAGCCGTGTTTATGGAGAACAAAATGATTCTTTGTGATCATTAAAGTATGGAGGTATTAAAATTTACGTTCCATTTCTTGCCCCAGTTAACAACTGACTCGGTGTCATTTTCAAGAGCAGCTGCCAGTTTAACTTTGTTGGACCAATCGGACTATCTATTAAACCGAAGTAAGTTCAAGGGTATTTAGTCACCCCCCACGAGGGTATCATGTGGCACAAGGCCGGTTTAACGTGGGGTTTCCGAGCCCTTGGGATCGGGCAGAAATATGCCCTTTGAACCCGTATAAACGGGTTCAGGGTCGGTCTACCACCCCGAAAGAGACTCCGCCCTTCGGCATAGTCTCCTTCAGGTTCCTCCCCGCCCGAAGGCAGAGAGTTCAATCGATCATCCGATCAGCCGGTCGCTCGACTTCGGGCTGAACTCTCTGCTTCCTCTTGAAGCGCAGTATTTCTTACGTATAGAATAGTCCATTATGT
>OZ010594.1:98806217-98808717 GCA_963932145.1 Acanthosepion lycidas | reverse complement strand
TGTGTGTGTGTGTGTGTGTGTGTCTGTACATCATGTTGATAATTGTATGCGTGTGAATCCGTGGATAATTTGGTCTATAAAACTCGCAGAAACGCATAATGGAAAAGCAAGCAGACATCTGTGTGTATGGCTGCTTTAATTTCCTCTTTTTTTATGGCACAAAGAATTTTATTCTTGTTTATTTTGTCTCATTTATTTTCTTCTCTTTATCATCTTTCTGCTCTGTTCTTGGTTTGCGTGCTTCCATAGAGTTTCCGACAATTATTTTCGGTTGAACGCAAAGACCAAACGAAACAATAACATTTTCTTTGAGCCAAAATGCTCCATAAGATTTAATGGAGGTCGAGAAACCTGTTCATTTTAAGAATTTTTCTTTTCAACATGGCGATAGATAGATAGATAGATAGATAGATAGATAGATAGATAGATAGATAGATAGATAGATAAGTAGGTAGGTAGGTAGGTAGGTGCGTAAGTAATGAGGGAAAATAGACAATGCAAAAAATATAATCGGGAATAGAAATGAATAGAGAGAAGAAGTTTTGCGGTGGGGTCAAGTTTAACTATTACGCGCTTGAATTGGTTGAGAATTATAGATTTTTAACATATTATTTCGAGATATATTTTTTGCTTCCCGTGAACTTTACTGGTAAATAAAAGCTATAAAAAATAACATATTTTGATAAGTGAAAAAATAAGTATATTCCCCAAAAACAATGAATAAAATAAATGAATAATATCAAGTAAAATATTTCTACCTGAACAATAGAGCATGTTGTTTGTCTACAGGCTAAATTTCATATCTTTCAAATTGAGTTGATAGTTGTGAAAGTTTCCAACTACTAAGGAAAACAAAAATACTGTAGACATGAAAGTGATTTTTATTGATCGAAACTGATAATACTTTACTTTTCTGTTGTTTTTTAGACTTGTCCTCGATTTCATTTACTGGATTCAAAGGAACGTGTGATTCTAGTTGCCTAGTTTTTAATGTTCTTGATGCAGAAGTAATAATTGAAAGTTTTGATCTATTCTCTTACATTTTTTTAATCATCTGGATAGACTATGTTTGAGACAAGCCAGATTTGATACATTATTTGGACATAGAAAAAAAAAACCCAAGGCGAAAATATGGAATTTTTATTCAATTCTTTTTCTGGTAATCGCCGAAACATGTCACCGGAAAAAAGATTTTCAAAATTTCTAAAAAAATTTTAACATTCAGTTGAATTGTTTTCCAAATTCACACACACACACACACACACACACACACATATATATATATATATATATATATATATATATATATATATATATATATATATATATATATATTCGGGCACATAAAAGAAACCAGTAAAACACCTACGGTAAAAAGAAAATTAATAAGAAAAGCTAGAAAATATAGGCCATTAAATGACTGATGTGCATACATGAAAAACTATATATTACTAAGTTTATAAAAATAATAATTTACAGAATCAAAGAAATGAAATAGCTATTATTTGCCGTCATTGTCAAAAGATTTCCTTAAATAATATAAAAAAATGAGAGCAGGTAATATACATACTTATATTTGATATGAAAAAATAATTTTAAATATTTTAAGTAATTCTACTACATTTACTTGAATTAAAAAGAAATATAGTCTATTAGTAATTAAGAGTAAAAATATTTTAAAATTGTAGTTAAATATAACGTATTCTAACCCAAACACCACTTTTAGAAAAATCCTTAAGTATACAAGTACGAAAAAAAAATGCTGAAAATTTTTTTGTCGTTAATAATAATAATAAAAAATAGCCACATACATTTAACGGATGTCAGAATTCGTTGAAAAATCCATCCCTACCCACCCTAAACTTAGCCTTTTTTTTCGAACGTAGCTCATACAACAATAGTTAAAAAAAAATGAACACGCTATCACCCCTGTCTAAATGATTGGATTTCTCTGTATCCTTGAAAACAGGAAATTATGGATTTATTTGTGCGTTTAAAACTCAGTACATTTAAAAATAAGTTATTCCAAAATTCGCTTGAAGATGAAACTGAACTAATGCTTTTAATCTAAATATATAATGAACTTTGAAGTTTTTAGCTTCAGTTTTTGAAACATGGTTATTACTGTGTAGCGAAGAAACAATATTTTAAAACAGTCAATATATATATATATATATATATCGGTTGAGGTATCTGGGGAAGAAATGTGAGATTGTAAACAGTGACTATCACAGTTACTAATTCAATACTCTTCGATAAACGAATTGAGTTCTCTCAGTCACTGGCGTGTTTATCTAAAAATAAATTCACTTAAATTCACCTTCATTCCTGCAGTACACCATCGGGGGTAAATTCCACACCTGTCGGGAATTCAGGCGGCTTTCGATCCAAGCTAGAACAAATTAACAAACCGCTCCCGCTAAAATAACCGTTAGCACAAATAAAAATAAAAGAATAAGTAAAAGCAAGAAAAAAATATAAATCCAAATAAATAAATAAA
>OZ010594.1:98796217-98803717 GCA_963932145.1 Acanthosepion lycidas | reverse complement strand
CAGGTTGTAAAGCCTGGCCAGATATTTCTCTTATTGGGACTATGAATATAAATCCATGTTTCATCCTCAGTTACAAATCGGCGCCAAATATGGTTATCTTGAGGATTTTCCAGCAGTTTGCAAATGTTTACACCAGTGAGCCCACAAGACCAAGCTTATGGATGTGTCAATTTATAGTGCCTTGTGAAGGACCAAGTTTTGCCGACAATGTACACGTACTTGTGCCTACCGGTTGTTCAACCGTTTCCGGCAAGCCTTCATTTTACACAACGTCTTTGGTTGGTTTTACATTCTGATGTCACTTTCCTTGAAACATCTAAACCAATTTTGTGTCACACGTTTGTTGACAATTTCCGGCCTTTCCATATCGTTAATTTCTTTTGCAGCTGCCCTGACATTCCGTCCGTTTTCTATAGGTAGCATAAAATGGCTCGAATTGCAATACTTTCAGCGCACATTATCAAAACAGTAAAATAAAAATGAAAAAAAATCGTTTTATTTTTGATAATAAAGAATAAACAATTAACATTCATGTGTTTATATAAAAATAAAGAATAAACAATCTTTATATGATATACGAAATTAAAGAATAAACAATGTTAATATACTATATATATATATATATATATATATATATATATATATATATGTATATATAAAGGAAGAAAAACAATGTTTTATGCTATGTGTAAAAATAAAGAATAAACAATGTTTATACGCTATATACAAAATAAATTCAAATAAATATTTCAGCAAGGTTTGGGCATTTTACCTCAAATTAATAGTATTTCATGTTGATACATGTTGCCAAAGATCATCAGTGAAAATCTGACAAGAAGTTTTTGGGACTCAATCTGTAAATGCACTCATTACTTACTCTTTAAAACATATGACGATGATTATTAAAAACTGATCTCAAACCGCTGAATTAGAAAAGAGTTTCTGTGGTAAGCCTTTTAATCTTTGGGATTTTGGTTGAAACGACAAACTATAATATTAGAATATCATCTCATTGAATCCATATACGACGGAGGATACACACAACTCTTTTGCTATACCTTGACTTTCTAGACACATTAGAATAATAAAGACGATTTCTATCTAATGCAAAAGCTAATTTACATCTTTGTTAAAAATAAGTCTTCGCGCCATTATTGCCTTGGATATAAAAAAGCAGAGAAAGCAAATAAGAATTTGTAATAATAATTTTTTAATTTGTGAGAAGTAATTATAACGATTTCCTCAATGTAAAGTTCCGTTTCAAAGTTCAGGTTTAGAGAAAGATCCATGCAGTGAAAGTAAGATATTTTAGGAAAGACCATGGCATAACGAAATGAAAATATCAAGAAAACGACCAGAGAGTACGTTAGCCAAAATGAAAACATTCTTAACTTAATGAAAAATAATTAGAATGAAATATTATGGCCAAGTTCTCAATTTCCAGGCGTGAGAGATCAAAAGCATCTACGTAACCTTGTTGGTGTGAAACATGTTTTGCTCTACAGCCCCTTCACCAAAAAACGAAACGTCGTAAGCATCTCGCTAATCTATTGTTATTTCTATAGGCAAATTTCTCACTAGTTAACTCCAGCACTTCAGACATTCCCATCACCATTAGCTTCGTATTGTATTAGTAAGAACATATATCCACCGGGAGAGTTGCTTTCACAGCTAATTTGGAGAATAGATAAACGAGACGATGTTCCGCAACCACCTATCACTGAAATCTTAATCACTTCAAGTCTAAGATTAACTGTTATCACTCGTTCCTATCCTCATAATATTTACCTATATTGCTTCTATCGATACAAACCCATTCAGTAACCCTTTACTTTTAGTTGGTCTTTGGCCTTGTATTGGGTAAACAATTAGATAAACAAAAATAAGCCTCTGACGGATGAATGGAACGGAAAAAGAGATATGACACTGAGAAAGAAGTAGGCAGAAAACATCACTGAGTAGACCAAGATGTCTTTTGCTGGAATTCAGTCTCTATCATACGACCGCTAGAAATGGAGTCCCCACTGTCAATGGCAAGAATAGGGACAGTTTGTGTCACATGAATTGAATTTGTCATACATAACTTCCATCAATGCTTTCACATTTCATCGAGTTCACTGGCATTATCACAGGTTAATTATATATATATATATATATATATATATATATATATATATATATATATATATATATATATATATGAGAAAAAAAGTCTCAAAAGTTTGCAGTAACAGCCACCAGATGTGACCTCTATAGAAGGTGAAGCGCATGTACTCAGAGAGCAAGACTCAGAAAATAAAATCGTGGGTTTCAGAACCCTGAAGTAAACTTGAAGGTTCTCTAAAGAAAAACAACGGGAAAATTAGTTTGAATAAAACGAAATAAAAATAAAGAAATTACTCATAGCCAATAAGCGTTTTATTTCTCTCAGCGCAAAGAAAAAAAAAAGCCTTTTTAAAAATTATTATATCTGATTTAATTATCGCTAAATGTCTGTAATTCAAATACTTCTCAAGAAAATATAGTTATTGGAGTAGATGTGATATCCAACGGTAATTAGATTTATAAAAACCTTCATCAAAAGCATCATGAAAATGGTTTATAACAGCCTCTTGATTGGTTCATCATTTTCCCTTCTATAATTAAATGTATCGCATATTAGATCTTATTATTCAATAAGAACACGTAATAATTATTATATTTTAATAGGTAAAGAACTTTCATGAAAATTCCAATTTAAAATTTTCCAGTGAAGGCTGACTAATTGAATCAATTGCATACGCTGGGGTTAAAGATATGAAATCAGGAGTACTCTGCGTTCGAAAAAAAAGAAAACCCTTTATCTGACTCTTCTAATATGTCGTACAATCTTTCGTTGTAAGCTTTTCTGAGTATTTCAGTTCTGTTTTTATTTTGGTATGACTCATCTTTAGAGCTAACTACACGATGTCGTTTTTTATTAAGTTATTGTTTTCGCAATAAAATTGATATTAACAAACTGATGTTTATAAACGTGACAGGATATATATATATATATATATATATATATATATATATATATATATATATATATATATATATTAGCTTGATGCAAAAATAATGTCGTTTTCTCACATATGTTACTATGTGAGAAAACGACATTATTTTTGCACCAACCTAATATATATATATATATATATATATATATATATATATATATATATATATATATATATATATATATATATATATATATATATACTCAAGCAGGGGAATCAATCATGTCTCTCAGACAATTACTGCAAACACATCACCCCTTACATCTGGCTAATTAAATCCCCAGCCTGCAACCCCCTTGATTATTATGTTTGGGGCACATATTTCTTGGACTGTTTTTCAGACAATTTCTTGATTGTATGAGAAGGGTTAAAAAGCAACATACGTCACATATCTCGGGGTTAGAATCTCCGACTGATACCAAATCGGTCGGGTTTCGGTCCCGGCCTGAAGCGCTCGTATGTCTATAACAATGATGAGCTGTGATACAGCGAAACAGACAGGCGACAGGCTCTGAGGCGACAGGCTGTTTCATGCTGGACGCAAGCGTCAGGACGATTGTGTCCAGCATGAAACAACCTGTCACCTCAGAGTGTTGACGTCAATGTTCAATTTTATATTTATATTTACATACGCTCTATCTCTGATATTGAGCACTTTATCCCATAAATATAGCACATATTAAAACTATATATATATGTGTGTGTGTAAAAATTTTATCATATAGACAAAAACAGCTTACTCACTACAAAGACGCAAATTCGTTTCAGTGCATTTCAATTTCCCCTCGACTGGCGAGAACCAAAAATAAATAATTATTGCTCTACTATCAGTATGGCGCTCTCTTTTGAATTGATGCTGTGAACGTTAGAATTTATTCATTATTTTCGTTCTCATTGCATTGAGTATATATATATATATATATATATATATATATATATATATATATATATATATATATATATATAGTTTATGAAAAACTAGGTAATCCGTATGGGTAAACCTAAGGAGGATATAATCCAGAGAGCTCAATGTAAATCCAGAGCAAATAATTTAAATAAAAACAGACCATTTTAAGGTTCCATGTAATAAATTATTTCACCACAGCCCTTTTAAAAGGACTGCGGATCATCAGATTTTACTTCCAAACAAAAAATAAAAATAAAATTTATATATTTTTGACGGTCCGTATTAAACATATGTAAATTAACGAAGTGAGGAAGTGGGGGGGAGAGAAGACATGAGTGAGTTAGCAGATATTGACATATTTAAACAGTTAACTTAACGGAAGTTATATATTGAAATCGAAGGGGTAGCGAAGAAAAAAATGAGATAGATAGATAGATAGATGTCCATATAAGATATATATACTTCAATAAATAAGATAATTAATCATTTTATGATTATCGCCAATCTGGTTAATTATTTCCATTGCAGATCAATAATGAAGCAATGAAACATGACATTCTGAAGTTAATGAGTGCCACGAAGACAACATTGGCAAAACAGAATAAGTTAGAAAGAAATCAAAGAAAAAATTGATAGAAAGAAATGGCAAACTCTGGCATGGTAGGAACTAGAAATGAGACTGGCTTGCAAAAATCTTTGAACAATGTTGATCAATACTACGATGGGATTGACTTATCTTACGGAGTGTATTAGAATAAAGAGTGAAGCCGCTCGGTTCGTAGCAGTAACATAAAAACACACAAACAACCTGATCAGGATCTACAAAACCGGTCGATTCCTGAACAGGACAACAAAGTTTGTTTCGTCTTTTGTGATGACAAAGATATTCTTTGTATATTTTTCGTTCATTTATTTAGCATGTAGCAGCAGAATATCTCTTTCCCGATGTTTCTAAATTTCCAGCTTCACCTGCAGTTTTCGTCAGTGTTTGACAGTAATTTTATCAACTGTAAAAACATATTTATCATTATTTTTATAATGATCGTAATATGTTCATTTATTATCAATATATATGAACATTGAGAGGCGACAGGACGCTCTATCTCTGATATTGAGCACTTTATCCCATGAATATACCACAGCTTAAAACTATATTTCTTCATATATATATGTGATAGAAATTATTAGGACGGTTTGAGATCATCATAATTAATTCAGCGAGTCTAGAAAAATCCTCAGCAGAATGCACTGGACGGCCGTTTCGTCTTATATTTGGAACACATCAGCAGTGCGAATCCAGTACCAAGAATTGAAACCCAGACAGTTGCGATAACAAGTAAACGCCACAGCAACTGTACCAACGAACCTCGGTGATGAAGAGGGAACGAATTAGACTCAATATAGCGCCGCTCGATCACATATTCCGTGGTGAAATTCATCCGAGCTTCCCTTACTCATAGGACCGTGCCTCCTCGAGCCACGATTACTATCCTTAAGCCGTTCCACACAGAGCATTAGAAGCCAGTTCAAGCAAGAAGATACAGGTTATTAGGAGAATTTGAGATAATCATAATTAAGTAATTCATCGATCCTAGACAAAACCTCAACAGAATGCAGAAAGTACTGGACGGCCGTTTCGGCCTATATTTGGCATTCATCAGCAGTGCGCATGACTACCGAGTATTGAAACCCGGACAGTTAGGATAACAGTTGAGAAATAGCAGATGATATGGTTCTATGACGTCATACCAGGTGAGAGACCAAAATATTAACAACAAAAACATATGTCTAGATGCAATGTAATGTGTTGTGACTGTTATAGTCACAGTAATCTTCCATGTCAACATAACAGAACATCATCTTTAATGGTAAATATCTTTGTTTAAATGTCCATATAACCAGGACAACTCATCGGAATCGAAAGCTTAGATCAAGGAGCAGCATAATAAAATTATACAAATGTTAGACATGTTTTTCTTTATTTTCACCACGAATTATGCGAAGTTTAGAACGGCTCATGATCTAACATAATAGACGTTCATTGTCTGTTATATTTAACAATGTATGTTTGAATAATGATCTGCTGCCACGATACACAATATATACATATATATATATATACATATATATATATATATATATATATATATATATATATATATATATACATACATATATATATATATATGATCTGCTACCACAATACACAATATATACATATATATATATACATACACACACACATATATATATATATATATATATATATTAGGTTGGTGCAAAAATAATGTCGGTTTTTGACGTATTTTCAACGTTAAAAACCGACATTATTTTTGCAACCTAATATATATATATAAATGAAGACGTAAGTTCTATCGCTCTGTAACCTCCCAAGACTGTGGATTACTCGAAAGCATTTCTGACAATATAGATAATGCTATCTGTCTCTATCTGTTTAATCATATATTTGTGTTCGGGGAATTTAGCGCCCACCATATCAAGTGGCTTAAAAACTCTATAACTGACCTTGCTGGCATACGAACCCTTAACTTTTCTATTTCTCACACAAATAGTTGACTTTCCCATACGTTTTTCCAAAAAACCTGGACGGTATGACTTCTCTTCTCGATCTCTTTTTCATTTCCATCACTGAGTCTTGTCGCGCCACGCAGCTCTGTCATCTGATCATGCTGTAGAGTCTATCAACATCTTCTACTCCCCCCAGCAAAGAAGCTCCTGCCAACAGAACATCTTTCTGTTATCAACGAGCAGACTGGTAAACGTTCTGGGATTTTCTTCGCGATGTCCCCTCGGATGTGGTATTTAATCTCCCCCTTCAAGAATACGCTTCCGAGGTCGCCACCTGGGTAAAATCTGGAATCGAGGCTTTCATCCCGCAAAGAAATATAAGGTTAAATCGCGCCCATCCCCCTTCTTCGCTGTTCCTTCCGCATATATCCTACTGACACGTCAGATTGCAACAGACGTCACTTTGTCTCAGCCTATAACGAGTGCAAAATTGTCCTCAATGAAGCAATGTCACTATTTTCTGATATAATGAAAGAACGTACTGCATCTCGCAAATTCGGCTCCAAGGATTGTTGGCGTCTCTGCAAGAGCGTACTTAACAACCGCAATACCACCTTTGTTCCACCAATTTGTGGTCTGGACATCCTTAGTTGATAAGGCTGAGTGCTTTACTCGGAAATTCTCATCCAACTCAATGCTAGATTCATCCGGTGTACACACACCTTATTTCCCACCGAAAACTGAGTTGCACATAATCCCATCGTTGGTATTGCGCATCATCTCTAAATTACACTCCCATAAGGCTGGCGGTGACTACGGGATAACAGCCATTGTCCTGAAGAAATGCGCTCTTAAAATGGCGCCTGCCCTCTCCAAATTATATATCTACTGCCTCAATGAATCTTGCTTTCCAGCCTGTTTGAAGTCCTCGTCTATTATATCTGTCTTTAAGAACTCTGGAGAACGTTCTGACCAATCTAACTACCGTCCTATCAGTCTCCTACCCCTCTTCGACAAAGTCTTTGA
>OZ010594.1:98788717-98791217 GCA_963932145.1 Acanthosepion lycidas | reverse complement strand
ACAAAGCTCTAAAAGAGAGTGGCTACAAAAACCCAAAACTAACTTATATAAAAAATGAAAATGGAAACCATAGAAAAAACAGAAGTAAAAAAATAATTTGGTATACACCCCCATACATCCAAATGGTAAAAAACAAATTAGGACAAAAATTCTTCGCATTAATAGTCAAGGATTTTCCTAGTGGGAGTAAACTAAGTACTATTTTCAATAAAAACACACTAAAATTTAGTTACAGCTGTACAGAAAACTTGGAAAAAATTATTAAGAAACATAATGCTAATATCTTAAATAAACGCTTATACTAAAACAAAACAAAAATTTAGACAATGGAAAAATAAAATTAAATACTGATAGAAATAAACAAAAATTATGTAACTGTACAAACCCTCAAAATTGCCCTCTACAAAATAAATGTCGCACTCAATCATTAGTATATCAATGAAATATCTCTTCAATTGAAAATCCTGAAAACATAAAAATATATATAGGTTGCACAAGCCATGAGTTTAAAAAAGGATTCAACCAACATCAAAGTTCATTTAGGCTAAATAAATATAAAAATCAAACATTTCTATCGAAGTACTGACACCTAAAAGAATCAAATAAAACACCTAAAATGGAAATTAATAAGAAAAGCTAGAATATGTAGGACATTAAATGACCCATGTCCATACATGAGAAACTATATATTACTAAGTTTATAAAAAAAAAAAAATTACTGAATGAGAGAAATGAAATTGCTATTTTATGCCGTCATTGTCAAAAATTTTCCTTAAATAATATTTAAAAATAAAAATAAATTTTAAAAAAGTGTGACCTAGTAATATACGTACTTATATTTAATGGAAAAATATAATTTTATATAATGTAAGTAATTCTATTACATTTACAAAAAAAGTCTATTAAAATAACAATGAAAATACTTTAAAGTAGTATTTAAAATTTTAGTTAAAACGAATTCTAACATAAACATCTTATAAATCTGTAGTTAAATAAAACGTATTCTAACCAAAACACCTCTCTCAAAGTACTACCGGCACTTAAAAGAATACAATAAAACACCTATAGAAAAATGAAATTATGATGCAAAGCTATAAGATGTAGGCCAATGAATGTCCCGTATCCTCTGTACAGACATGTGAAACTATATATTACTAAGTAAAAAAAAAAGTTTACTGAATCAGAGAAATGAATTAGCTATTTTTACCGTAATTGTCATAAATTTTACTTAAATAATATTTAAATATAAAAATTTTAACAAAGGTAATATACATACTTATACTTGATATGTAAAAATAATTTTACATACTGTAAGTAATTCTAATACATTTACTTCTTTTAAAAAGAAACATAGTCTATTAAAATTAACAGTGAAAATACTTTAAACTTGTATTTAAAATTGTAGTTAAATAAAAAAAAAATCTAACCTAAACATCATTTAAAATTGTAATTAAATAAAACGTATTGTAACCTATAGAGCTCCCTCCAAGCACTAAAAGCACTTAAAAGAATCAAATAAATCACTTACAGTAAAATGAATTTAATATGAAATGTTAGAAGATGTAAGCCATTGAATGACCCATGTCCTTTGTACTTACATGAGAAACAAGATGTTACTAAATTTATATAAAAAATAAAAGTTTACTAAATCAGTGAAGTCAATTAGCTATTTTTGGCGTCATTGTCATAAAGTTTACTTAAAAAAAAAAATTGACACCTAATAATATACATACTTATAGTTGATGTGAAAATAACTGTACATATTGTAAGGGATTCTAATACATTTAATTGTTCTTAAAAGAAATATAGGATATTAAAAATTAATAGTGAAAATATTTTTCAAATTGTAGTTAAATAAAACGTATTCTAACCTGAACACCCCCCCCCCCAAAAAAAACAATCTTTAAATATACAAATAGAAAAAATGCCGTAAGAATTTTTGCCGTTAACAATAAAATTTTAAAAAATCCAGACGACATGCATTTAACGGATGTCAGATTTCATTGAAGAATACATCCCTACCTCCTACCAAAACGTAGCTAATAACGGATACATCAAAATATAGACATATAGAACACACAAAAACCCTCTCTAGTGGAAGTTAAGTCATCTGTAACCTTTGAAATGTGAATTATGATTTTAGCTGTGTCTTTAAAACCCAGTAATTTTAAAAGTTACTCCAAAATTCGCTTGAGAATTAAATGGAACTAATGGCTTTAATTGAATTGCAAAATTAAATTCGGACCTCCCTTTTTGAAACATGGTTAGAACTGTGTAGCAGAAAAACATATTTTAAATCAATTAATACATAATATTAATGCTCTGTAAACTTACATTGAGCATTATTCTGTAAAAATAAAAATATCTATAAGAACACCGAATTATATATCTTACTGTTCTTTCTTTCTTTCTTTCTTTCTTTCTTTCTATCTATATATATATATATATATATATATATATATATATATATATATATATATATATATATATGTATGTATGT
>OZ010594.1:98781217-98783717 GCA_963932145.1 Acanthosepion lycidas | reverse complement strand
CACTAGCTGAATACCGATGAACGTAGATATCACTAAATAAATCGCGTGGGGCCACAGTCGATAGACGTTAGGTATTTTTTCGCCATACTTACTCGTTACTTACATCAAATATCTCTTTTCTTTGAATAGGTAACATCCAAAGTTAAGAAAGTCAGTTATTTAGCCAAGAGCTATTAGGAAAAGAAATGCATCCAGGCTGTCCCCAAAGACATTGTGTAAAAATTAACTCCTTCTTGTAAAGTACAGACTGAATTTTAAATCCCGGATAAACAACTTTCAAAAAATCCAATGTCGTTCCGAGTCAGGAAAAGTACCCTCCAACATGTATGTGTGCGCGCGCATGTGTGTGTGTGTGTGTGTGTGAGTGTGACAGAGAGAGAATGAGAGAGAGAGAGCGAGAGAGAAAGTTTGAATGTACGCATCGTTCTTCTTGCATTTGACGTGTACCATCTTCTTTTTCTTCTTCCTCCTCCTTCTACTTCACTTCCCCCTTCTTCTTCGTCACATCCTCTTTATATTTCTCCTCGCCCTCTCCTTCCATCTCCTTCCTCCACGTTCTTCTTCTTCTTCTTCTTCTTCTTCTTCTTCTTCTTCTAAGCAGATCTTGGAATTAGTTCTTCTACGAATTCCTCAGCATGATCACCCAGCTATCCAAACGAAAGTGTAGACAAGTTAGAAAAAAAAAAAACGAATTCTCGAAAGAGAAGGAGAAATAAAATGATAGAAAAAAGAATGAAAAATTCTGTGTGTGTGCGTCCGTGCGTGCATTCGGTCGTGCGTGTAGACGTAGATCAATTTCTTTTTCTTCTATTTACCGTGTCACTCCATGATTATGGAATTTTAAAAACGATACCAAAATAAAATATTATGGCTATGATATATTCGAATGGGGTTCGGACAAGATATTTTGAAAATCCATCTTGGGCGCCTGGCCGAGTGGTTAGAACGTTATCTTTCTGACCATGAGACCCGAATTGATTTGTTAGGAGGAAAGATCCAAACGTGCAAAACCATACAAGCCTTGCGAGTGAAATTGGGTAAACGAGGTTTTGAGTGTGCTGGCCTGGTTGAGATTGCTGTTCACGCTAGGTAACACGCTCTCTGTCTAAGGTCAGCTCAGCATTGTTACAGTATCAACCACAGCTGGGCTCTGTGGGTGATGAACAAACACAAATGTGCCTGAGCAATCCCCTGCAATAGGGATTGGCTAGATTGGCCTGGTAGACGGATATCCTCGAATAAGCTATATATATATATATATATATATATATATATATACACAAACGTAAGGAGAGTGAGGTAGGTAGAGAAAAAGAGAGAGATAATAAAGTAAATTTACATGTTCTTTTATGCAGGTATTGTTAAATGCAACATGCAAAGCAATAAGGTTTCGTATTTTAATTAACTTTTCTTGGTTTCGGACCAAATGCTTTATATTAGATGGAAAGATTCCATTGTCAGTTACAGTCAATATATCCATAAAATGTATACATATATATATATATATATATATATATATATATATATATATATATATATATATATATATAGTTAGAAGAACGTTGGATGGTTTAGTTCCTGAAACGGACTTCTCGAATGAGCAATAACATAAATAAAATAACCCTGATGATTTTCTGTTACAAAACCTTGCATGGTGCTTCACAATCTTGCAGGAAATTGTCGAAGTTAATTTAGTCTGATACAGTCTTTCTGTAGTGGTTTACTCAGTGAGAATCAAATTGACTCCAAAACGAATATATTAGACAGGAAATATCTACATCTGTATATGTGTGATGTATTCACATGGTTATTTTTGATTAACTATACGGACGCGTCCGTATTGGTATGTAATTATATATATATAAAAGTAACAACTATTTAAATGTCTTCGTGTGTCTGTTTCTATGAATATCTGTCTGTTGCTGGTTTTTATCTTTCTCTCTCTGTTTCTTTTTCTCTCACTCTCTATTTTTGTCTATGTCTGTCTGTCTGTCTGTCTGTCTGTCTCTGTCTGTCTGTCTGTCTGTCTGTCTGTCTGTCTCTCTCTCTCTCTCTCTATATATATATATATATATATATATATATATATATATATATATATATGGGAAATCATTGAAAATTTCAACGGCCGATAAAGAAAAATGCCCCTGACTGATGATAATTGCAAAGTATTGTACGTATTCACCCCGCAGACGCGCGCGCACGCTCGTGCGCACACACACACACACACACACACACACACACACACACACACACACACATATATATATATATATATATATATATATATATATATATATATATATATATAAACAAGTACTATGGCCGTGCGTAATCATTGGCAAAATTTTTTGCAGACGATTATGAGTTGGGTTGGTCATACTAACTATACATATATACATACATACTTACATACCTACATATATATATATATATATATATATATATATATATATATATATATATATATAATGTGTGAGGGTTGAAAAGAGTATGGCAA
>OZ010594.1:98731217-98776217 GCA_963932145.1 Acanthosepion lycidas | reverse complement strand
TTTACACAAGTTTGGGTGTCAACTCTTTGCCCATAGCTGGGGCCCTAGCAGGTGCTACCACCCAGGGTCAGGGTGGAAATGGGAATGCCAGCAATTAAAATGTGGTTCCACGCTTCCCAAATCTTTCTCATCAGAGGCCTTGTTGTTGGACGTACTTTATCGGCTTATGCAGGACACGAATGTAGTTTATCGTCTTACTTAGGACACGGATGAAGTTTATCGTCTTACCCCGGACGCCGATGTAGTTTATCATCATGCTCAGGATGCGGATGTAATTTATCGTCATACCCAGGACGCGGACGTAGTGTATCGTCATACCCAGGACGTGGATGTAGTTTATCGTCTTACCCAGGATGCGGATGTAGTTTATCGTCATACCCAGGACGCGGACGTAGATTATCGTCTTACCCAGGACGCGGACGTAGATTATCGTCTTACCCAGGACGCGGATATAGTTTATCGTCATACTCATAACACGATTCTTTATGGATAAATTATATTAGGAAAGTACAGTGTCCTTTGAATAAAAAGTATGTGGTAAAACTTCCAAGCAGCACGGCGTTTGTTTAATGACAAAAGAAATATGAGAGCTCGAGTTATCCTGATGGAATATTAAACTATAAATAATCACGAAATTGGAACATTGATTTTTGTAGCAAAAATGTATAGTAGACACGCTGACACGTTAGAACATTCGCATTCTGCCCATGAGACCCGGGTTCGAATCGTACCATGTCCGATATGCCAGGAAGGCGACTTCCTGATGCTATCGGACTGGACAGGTGGATCCCAGCGTGCGGCAGAAAGTGAAAAGCACAGCAAAGCTTGTGAGTGGAATTGCGGGCCGTCACAAGTCCTTGTGACCGGTGGTTTGAGCTGGCCTGTTGATCACGCTAGATAACACGGTATTTCCCAGAAACTCTAAGGTCTGCTCAGCATAGTTGCAGTATAAACCACAGTTATTTTTGTGGATGTTGAATAAACACATATGCGCCTGAGCCAGCGTCTACCCTAGTAGACGGGTACCTTCAAATACAAGTGACCAGCTATATATATATATATATATATATATATATATATATATATATATATTGAAGACACACACGTAAAAAGTCTTAAAATATTTCAAAGGCACCCATAGCAACGACAAACCTAAAATGTAGGCGATACATAACAAAACAACTATTTCGAAGACAACAAAATATAAACAACAAAAAGAAAACGAATCACCAATATGACATGGAAGACACACATCAAAACATCTGAGCTAATAATTGATTCTTGTGAAAAAAAAAATTAAAAACGACTAATTTAGTCTTTTGGGATATAGTCATTAGAACGACTAAACTAAGTTGTTTAGAAAATACACAATACAACGTCTAACCTGAGGAAGGTACACGTCAAATCGTTTATCGTTAATGTTTTGGAAGATGCACATGAAATCGATTAACTGAGCTAAACTCGGGTAAGTAATTTCCTGCTATTGATTTAGGTATTCCTTGGTTCTGGTAGTCTAACCTTCAAGGCTAGGACCCGCCATGCCAATTACACTTCAGAAAACCACCCACATTCGCTCCGTATTTCATTGGTGAGAAGTAAGTTCCACTCGAATAGCTTCTTCCCACGAACCACTGCTCTGTGTAACCGACTTCTAAGAGGATGTTTTCTCGACCACTACAATCTTAGCCTGTTTAGATCTAGAGTTAACCGTTATCTTCCCCCGTCATATCTGTATGAACTACACTTTAATGTAACTCTCAACCTAGAATGAATCTGACTGTAAATGAAAGATATTTTGAAAATGCTGATTATTCTGAAGTAAATAATTAATTTGCTTACTTCAACTTAACTACGCAACAGTGAAGTATTGCCCAGAAAGAAAACATTTACATGAAACAATGGCAACTATTCTTAACATGTTTAATCATTCACAGTACCCTCTAAATAGTCTTCATAAATCAGTTTTTGTGTTCCATAATATTGACATATTTCTTTGAATAACATATTGGTATTGAAAATTCTGTTTAGTTTTCTTATTTTCATTGTTAAAATGAATAAACTATACGCCAATTTTACAATTACAGGAGAATCCTTGTCAACCAGACTAAATGGTCTTCCGGATGTGAGGAACTGGTTCCAACCATACAGATATGTGCTTTTATATTTTGATTAAAATAAAAGAACTTGAATCAGGTTTAAAATTTATTTTCAGTGTTTTGATAAGATCAAGATAAGCTAATGGTGAGTTAAATATAATTCAATTCATTTTAAGGAAAAAAGAAATAAATTATGTTATGTTAATAAAAATTCATTAAATTAAGTATGCCACGTATGCAAAACAAATAATGTAACGAGGATTTTTTAATCGCTGTTGCATGATGATTCTTTCTCTTCTAATGTCATTCTCGACTTTTCAACCTTTTGTTATTCTTTCGTTCTTGAATTTTTTTAAACGAAATACTTTTTAACACTGCGTCCGTTATCGCAATCGTCATAGCTGAATGCTGGCTTTCTTTCCATAAAACTGAACGATTATTTCATCCACTTGTTGCATTCAATTAGTTAAGTTAAATATTCAGTCAACGTTTCGCATATATCAAGTGATACAAATGAGTGAAGAATTCTCAAGAACAAACAATGTGCAATATTCAATTCAGTCATTTATTATGAAGAAATATATATGTTATTTATTTAATTTAATTAATGTTATTTCTCATAGGAATTATCTGCAATTGCATAGTTTATACCGTTTTTGAACAGACCATTTATTGATAATATTGCACAGGGAATATCACAATTGATATTCTACTGCACAATATAAATGTACACAATTGTGCAAATTAATTGAAACATCTTTAGTTTCCTTTTTTTCCCCATACTGCCAGTTTTAGACCAACTGGAGTGACAGGGTATAATCGATTTCTGTTTTATTCCTCAGATTAGGTCATTTGCAGTGATGTGCAGTAATATGAATGTATTTTTGAGTTATAAGATGAAATTTGTTTGGCCTTGAAAAAAATATTGCGTCATCTGTGATTGCATCAGATTTTCATCACGCCCAGATATCATTGCCTCGACTGTCGATTCGTTATCCTACGGACATTTTCTGCGATGGATGTTGCTTTAAGGAAGCATACCAAATTGTAACGCTGCACGAACATACTGGCAAGACATACCAGTAAGAAAATCAAAGTACTATCGACTAGCTCACAAACTCTCCTGACTTAAATCCAATCGAGAATCTGTTGTCAACCAGCAATGGACGACTTCATGGAATGGGCATACAGAGTATTAAGATGTGATGTGGATCATATTTCATTCGAAAAATACGTAAACAATCAAATAATAACGGAATTATTCGTTTTGTTTCGATTAATTTGCACAAAGGTGTTCAACAAAAATATTAATGGAAATTAATTATAAAAATATTAATTTTGATATAAACAAGGAAGTTTATTTCTGAATTAATATTCTTATTTTTTATTGTCTATGTCACTCTTTTAAGAATTCTTAATCAGATATTATTACTTATTAAATGCCATAGTTGTTATGCGTGTTTGAATAGATCTGGTTGTCATTTTTTTATTTTCGAAAAACATGACCAAATGGCTAAGGTTGAGACATCCAAATGAAAAAGCACATCCTAAAATGAATCAAACTTGTATACCACTTTTTCATCAGGGAAACATCTCTTACATTCGAAGCAGACAGATACCAATCTGGCCAAGGGAAGTCATGGAGATAAGGCAAACTTCAATATTCTTTTTATGGAACACGCATCATTCGTTGGGTCTCATTCGAATATAAATCTGCTATATTCAGTTTCGGTACCGAAATGTAAAAACAATATTTTTAAATGAATCTTTTCATCGAGATTCCGAGAAGAGTTATTTTTTTTTTTTATATTTTGTGTAGATATATATATATTTTGATTTGATACAATTTTTTTTATTTTCCTAAAAAAGAATTTAATCTTAGCTTCACTTCGATCGTGAAGACTTTCGATTACTGTGAGGAGGCACATTCTTCTTAAGTAGGATTTCTTCAACACATTCAGGCGTCGGCAAACTATTAGGGGTGGCAGTCCAGAAAGGTAAACTATGTCTCGGAGGAGGGCCATGATATCAAATGTATTATAGTAAATTTTCTCAACCTCAGACAGCTTCGTCTAGAATGCTGATTTGTTCTGGAAAAATAAAGAAAAAAACAACAACGAAGTTACTGTTATATTATTTTAAAAAGGTTCCTTGTTTTTGTGCAGGAAGAACAGGAGGACATCTAACACAATCAGTAAAAAATGCAAATTCTTTACTACGGTTAATTTGGCGGGTCTAACAGAAAATATTTACAGACAGGATGTGACCTGGAGGACGAATATGGCCCGGGGGCCGGGGGTTACCGAGCCCTGGTCTAAGGTATTTGACATTATTTTCACATTTTACGGTAAGAAAAAAAAAGAAGGTTTCTATTGATACCCGAGGTGTATGCACTAACATAAAATTTCCAACACACACACACACACACACACACACATATATATATATATATATATATATATATATATATATATATATATATATATATATATATATATATATATGATAACGATATATAAATTTATATAAATGCATCAGGAAGAAATTTTGAATGAAAAAAAGAAAAAGAATCTTGACTAGGTTGTAAAAAATAAAAAAAAATATTCCTTCTAAATTTCGTAACATCCAACGTCTATCGTTCGTTCGCATATTTAGCCACAATAACGTAAATATACTCAGTCCAATTCTAACGGGTGAAACGCGTCGCAAAAACTTTTTCCAATTTGTTATACATCGTTTCTATCATATACATATATATATATATATATATATATATATATATATATATAGAGAGAGAGAGAGAGAGGGAGACAGAGATAGAGTGAGAGAGAGAGAGTGAAAGAGAGAAACGTTATACTATTTCTCATTTATTTTCAGATAATGATGTAATCTCCGTCAACTGCCGAATGGGGGGATCCGACAATCTCATTCAGTCTTTATGTTTATGTCGTATGTAAAATTTCACAGCCGTAGTGTGTCCCTGCGGTACATGTCTACATATTGTGCAACAGAGAGGATCTCGGGGCACATATAGGGGCACAAATATCTTCAATTCTTTCTATCCAGGTCAACTCACTCGAAGTTAGTATGAGGCACATTGACAGCTGATGGGTTACTCTTTATATTGTCTTTATACCTGAGCCACGGCCGTCCAACTGTCCCTTTGTTTACTGTAAAGTTGGATTTACATGAGGACCTTACGAATTCTGGCGTCACTCATCCTTGCAACATGACCAGCTCAGTGAAGAGAAAATTCTCAATTCCATCAAAGTTGAATTTTGCAAGAAAAGCAGCATTGGACACTCTATCGTCAAATTTCTAACCACAGATCGCGCGGAGATATATTTTGTGGAATATATCCACTGTTAGATTATATATTTAAATAAATTCAAACCATTGTCAAGCAGCGAAGTGATTTCCCTCTCCTATGATTATTTCATATTTAGAAATCTTGTTTGAACGATTCCGATTTAGATTCAAAGGATTATTTGAAGCAAATATATATATATATATATATATATATATATATATATATATATATATATATATATATACAGAGAGAGAGAGAGAATATTTTTCAGATATCAACGCGCAGACTGGTACACCTTCCGTGATTTCCTTTCGAATGAAGTTTTTAATCATCCCATTCGAAAATGCGCATCTGGGGTCTCCACCTTGGTAAAAGTTGAAATCGATGTTTCCTTCCAACAAGGAAATACTACGTTCAGTCGTGCTCATCTCCTTGGTTCTAACCTGCTTCCTCGGCCGATATAGCCCACAGGAATCTCTTCTTCAATCTGTACCAGCGCAACATATCTGATTGCAACAGAGGGCTCTTTCTCTCTACTTGGCATGAACACAGGCGTATCCTTAACTTATCAAAGTTATTGTTTGCAGATAGAATAAAACGGCACAAGTTTGGTTCCAGGGACTATTGGTGGCTCTGCAAGAATGTCTTGAACAACAGTAAATCCTCAATCCCTCCTGTATTCAATCAATCCGAAGTCCTAATATCCAAAAATCACATCCAACTCAAAACTCGACTCATCCGGCGAACCCAAATCTGACATTTCCTTTAAGACTGAGGCTCTACTGAGTGATATTGTACATAACTCCATCATTGGTCTTGGGCATCATCTCTAAATTAGACTCATAAAGCAATTGCATGTGACGGGATATCAGCCGTAGTCTTTAAATGTGCTACTGAGCTGTCTCCATTTCTCTCTAACTATACAACTATGGTTTCACTGATTCTTACTTTTTAGCCTGTTTGAAGTCCTCCTCTGTCATAACTCTTTTTAAGAACTCTGGAGATCATTTTGGCCAATCTAAATACGGCTCTAGCCGTCTCCTACCATTTTTTGGCAAAGTTATTGGGGCATTAATCAATGCCTAAGTAGTTAAGCATCTCACTTCACACGATCTACTCTCTAAGAAACAATATACTTTCTGCTTTGCCCGGTCTACTGCTGATGTGCTAAAAGCCATCACTGAATATGTATGCGAGACTCGATCTGTGGATCTAGATATCTCGAAATCGTTTGACAGGGTTCGGCATACTACACTACCATTTACTCCTGTCTCAACAGTAAATCCAGTAATACTGACAAAGCTAACTTGGCCGTTGTTCTCGAAAAGAACCCCCAATCAGTGGTTAACTGGGGCAAGAAATGACTTGTAAATTTTAATACATCCAAAACAAAACTGCTATAATTTAACCATCATAGAAAAACATCCCTGGTCCCTATCAGCATGGTGATAGCGTCTCAATCCGCCTTTTGGGCGCAGTTTTTCTACTGACTTGAGGTGGAACAACTAAATTGAATCAATAGCTGCATCTATCACAAGGAATGTTGGTTCTCTGTGTCGTGTCCGAAGGTTTTTCTCGTCTGAGTCTATCATACATATCTACAATTCTACCATTCGTTCATGCATTGAATAAGGTTGCCATATATGCTCTTGTATCCCTGCTATTCATTCCGAGGTCCTCGACAAAATCCAAAGAAGGATCTGCAATGTAGTCGTTCCCGACTTGGTATCTCGACTCCAGTCACTTTCTCACACATGTGATATGACTTCCCTCCATATTTTCTACAAATAAATTCATGGTATCTGCTCTGACGTGCTATTTTCCCTGGTGCTCGATTACAAGCTAGATTGGCATCTAGGTCCCACCCTTTTACTTTTGAAACAAATATAACTGCCACTTTTACTGCAATAGCTTCTTCTCTCGCACTTCCCGACAGTGGAATTCACTTCCTCTTACTTGCCTCTCTGATAACAATCTTCAAAACTTTACAGGCAACGTCAATCATCATCTGATGCCTTGAACCCCGTTCTTCTTTTTATCATTTCCGCAATACCCAGTTTTATTTCTTACTTTCACTCTCTGTAACCGTTTACGCACTAGTCGCACTTGCGCCTTGCTTTGATTGGGTTGCTTCAAAAAAGAAAAAAAGATATATTGAAAGCGTCTGGATTTTTATTCACACAAGGAGTTTTTTTTTCCTGAAGTGAAATGATTAATAACCTGAAAACGGCAAACTCTGGCCAATACACCACAGTATCCAAACTTTATGATCATGTGTTGCGTCACATTTGTAACAAAATGGCATCAATTGTTATTCGGCAAATATCATCGCTTTCATTCTTACCCAGAAAAATGATATATACTGCCAATACTACACCGACACTTTAAGAACTTTATGAACTGTTTTCGAAATCATTAAATATTACGTTTCTATCTATCTATCTATCTATCTATCTATCTATCTATCTATCTATCTATCTATCTATGTGTGTGTATCTGTGTGTATACATATATTAGGTTGGTGCAAAAATGACGTAATAATGTCGTTTTTTGACGTTAAAAATACGACAAAAAACGACATTATTACGTCATTATTTTTGCACCAACCTAATATATATCTATTCCGTGCAACCGGACGTCTATCCACACTGATAAGCGAAACAGTCTGTCTGTGGGTGAAAATATATATGCTCCTGAAAAATTTGTTTCGGTTGAGATCTCTGGGATGGAGGTGTGAATTTGTAAACAGTGACTATTACGGCTAATAATGCATAACTCTGCGGTAAATCGAATCGAGTTCTCTCAGTCACTGTGTGTTTGTTTAAAAATAAATACGATTAAATACGATTAAATTCACCTTCTTCCCAACGGCTTGGGGTAAAATCTCCGACTGGCGCCAATTCAGCCGGGTTGCGATCCTAGCTAGAGGCAACCGGACGTCTAACCACTCTGATGAGCTGTGATAAAAGGAAGCGGTATGTCTGTGGATGACAATAGATATATATATATATATATATATATATATATATATATATATATATATATATATATATATATGAAAATAAATTCATGAATCATTCATACAAAAAACAAATATAGAGGTTAATGTTTTAAATGGCGAGAATACATCATTGCAAACAATATAAATATGATACATCAACCCCGAACCTGTATATGAATGATATGAACCCCGTTTATAAATTCCAGTTGCATAAGGTCATTTTAATTTTTTACAAGCTTTCGTCAGACATCATCAGGTATGGAAGTAGATTTTGTTCTTGTTTTTACTTCTCAGTAATAAGAGGACAGCAAAAATAGAGATGTAATCCGAAATGAGAAATGTGTTATTGTTTTGGAACGTGCGGTCGCAACGCTAAGTTTGAATTTAAATTTTAAGGTTGTGCGTTTTTGTACAAATATAGCAATAAGAGAATTCTTTTTTACTGGTAGATTTTCCGTGAATATGGCATGAACTATATTGTTCAATAATTACAATAATGTCTATTATCCGAGAGTTGCACGTTCGATCAGTTATTTTAGTTAATTGAAACTAAAATAACTGATCCAACGTGCAACTCTCGGATAATAAGTGTGACATTACTGTAATTATTGAACAATATATATGTATATATATATATATATATATATATATTGTTCAATAATTACAGTATATATATATATATATATATATATATATATATATATATATATATATATATATATATATATATATATATATATATATATATATATATATAAATAATTACAGTATATATATATATATATATAATTACAGAATATATATATATATATATCTTGTTCAATAATATATATATATATATATATATTGTTCAATAATTGCAGTAATGTCACACTTAGTGGTTAGAACGTTCGCATTCTGACTAGGATACCCAGGTTCGAATCTCACCGTGGTCCTTTTGTCAGGACTGTTATAACATTTGTTATAGGGCTGGAGGGGGAGATCCCGACATGCGGCACCTACTACTGGTTGACACGAAGAAGAATCTAGTTTTCCTCTCCAATGAATATCTGGCCATATTTCTCTGTTTCAAGACTGCCAAAAGAGAAAGAAAAGAAGTAATCAGTTTCGTTTTTAGGTTCATATGCAATCATTTATCGTAAAGCTTTTCCTCGATGTACTAAAGACTCGTGATTCCACGCGCCATAACGTATCGAGCAAATTTCAATCATTCTTAATATGGATTTTAGTAATTTCACCTCAATGTCAAACAAACAAAATTATCGTGTCTTAAATTATTAGAGGTCAAATAATTTACCTCAGAAACCGGAAACGATTAATGATCATCATTGCTGGAAAAGGCATGCTCCAGCTATATATATATATATATATATATATATATATATATATATATATATATATATATATATATATATATATGAGAGACACAGAGAAAGAGCGTGAGAGAGAGAGAGTGTGTGTGTGTAACTCGGGGAATATATAGGAAATATATAGGAAATATATAGGAGAATATATAGAAAGATTTTGCTGTTGTATGCATTGATACGGAATCATTCATATATATATATATATATATATATATGTGTTTGTGTGTGTTTGTTATTATTTCGAGGTCAAATAATTCATTGAACAGTTGAAGATCATCATTGATATTATTATATATTTAATTTTTTTTAATTTTATGTTTTTTTACCCATTTGATTATGGCTTTATAGACATTTAGTTTCTTTATAATCTGTGAATGAATTCTTAGGATATAATTTGGAGGGTTTCCTCGTTGCTTTATACACGGTTGTTAATTGAAAGTATTCATTCTCCTAGATTGATACGCCTCTGGTTAGAGAATCACTGTACTTTTTTATTTAACCCATATCGGGGAAAGCTGGAGCATGACTTTCCAAAGATCATTTGTACAAACTTGAAAAACTCATAAGAAATTTAAAACTCGGTTAACTGATTTATATTTCGCGCCAATAAGAGACACGCTACTCGGGAATATTACAGAATCAGGAAGGTAAAATCCCCAAGAAATATAGCAGAAACTTTAGAAGCAGAATACTGGGTGAAAATTCTTTTAAAATATTTTCTGAATGAATATAATGAAGGATATTAATTGAATTTTATTGAACCATTCGAACTCCATATTTCTTTTTTTTTTATCTTGCGACTTAACTCTCCCAGCGTTTTTCAAATCCACCCTCCGAGACATAGATAAATCATAATAGCTTGTTTGTCCGATTGATTCAGACAGACATAAGCCAGGAAAATTATGTCATTTTGCAGCAGTGATATATAGGGATATATGAGGCGATTGATTTAACCCTGGAATGACCTCGGTGCATCTGTCAATATATTGCTTTAACTTCTCTGCGTGTAAGTGAATAGCGTAAATATAGGCATATAGATGAGAAGAGCGAGATTTGATCATGACTTTATAGATATTTATTTTTTTATAATCTCTGACTGAATTCTTGGGTCATAATTTGGAGTGCTTCCTCGTTGCTTTATCCACGGTTGTTAATGAAAAGTATGCATTCTCCTAGCCTGATACGCCTAAGTTTAGAGAATCAGTCTACTTTTTATTTAACCCATAGCGGGAAGAGTTGGAGTATGCCTTTTCCCACGCCAAATTTATAATTTATACATACATATATATATATATATATATATATATATATATATATATATATATGAGAGAGACAGAGAAAGCAAGCGTGAAACTCCGGGAATATATAGGAAATGTATAGAGGAATACATAGAAACATTTCGCTGTTTTATGCATTCGTAGGGAATCAATATATATATATATATATATATATATATATATATATATATATATATTTATTGTCATCCACAGACAGACTGTTTCGCTGTATCACAGCTCATCAGTGTGGTTAGACGTCCGGTTTCCTCTAGCTAGCATAGAAATATATGAATATATATATATATATATATATATATATATATATATATATATATATATATATATATATATATATATATATATATATATATATGGACAAGATGGTGAACACGGCAGTTTTTCCCTTGAGCCTAAATTTCAGGTCATATGCGATTGTTGGTAGATCGGTTATTTATATGTGTAGCAAAATCAGTTATTTCTGGTTTATTTTATTAGAATAACTAACATTGGTACATATAATACGTAATTCACCAGTAAGTATATATATTCGAGATACCACTTAAAAGGCATGGCCTAAAACAGATTGTCACTGTGTGTCGTGTTAATTCTCTGATATCGAAGACGTTTACGTATAAATATGGCATAAAATAAAACTATATCTCATCATATGTCCCTCTCTCTCTCTCTCTCTCTCTATATATATATATATATATATATATATATATATATATATATATATATATATATGTGGGGGGGTTGATTGCGTGCAACCCCAAGTGTAAACATTAATATCAATCGATGTCCCTCACTCTATCTCTCACTTTCTTCCTCTCTCTCTCTTTCTCTCTCTCTCTCTCTCTCTATATATATATATATATATATATATATATATATATATATATGTATATATATATACTCACACACAGATACACTGACACATACATCTCTCTCTCTCTCTCTCTCTATATATATATATATATATATATATATATATATATATATATATATATATATATACTCACACACAGATACACTGACACATACATCTCTCTCTCTCTCTCTCTCTCTCTCTCTCTCTCTATATATATATATATATATATATATATATATATTTATTAGGTTGGTGCAAAAATAATGACGTAATAATGTCGCTTTCTGACGTTAAAATACGTCAAAAATCGATATTATTACGTCATTATTTTTGCACCAACCTAATATATATATATATATATATAGCATATATATATATACATATATATAATATATATATAATATATATTTAAACGTGTGTATGTGTGTATGTGTTTGCATGCAACCCCAATTGTAAACATTAATATCAATCTATGTCACTCACTCTATCTCTCACTCTCTTCCTCTCTCTCTCTCTCTATCTATATATATATATATACTCACACATAGACACACGCACACATAAATACCTATATATATATATATATATATATATGTGTGTGTGTGTGTGTGTGTGTGTTTTCATGTTAGTAAAGCATATTACCATTTTATATAAATGCTAAATTCCCAATCCAGTGTATGGCACCCTACATTCCTTCAAATTACTCCACTTGACATTTCACACAATTACACTAGCGACTTATAATAACTGTTTCTTTAATTCACTAACCTGATCGCCATCAGATTTCTCCTTATTAGCTTAATCTTTAATCATGTTCACCTCCCTTTAAATGTAGACTTTTTTTTTTCTTTAGAAGAACCCTCAAATAGAAATTTGCCAACATTGAACAGTTGTCGTGTAAATAAATAATTTGATCGATGCAATATTTTCTCAAACTCGTCATGAAATATTATTGTGATAGTCACACAGTACGCAAGCTCACTTAAAGGTATCTTACTAACGACACAGTAACCCTACAGGGGAGATTCCCTTCATGTTTGTACAGTAAAGTATTAAATGACAGGTGGTTGAAATTGCATCATGTTTGCGCACATCTTGAGGGAGATTATCGGCTTATACTTTTCCCCAAACTTTCTGCAAATGAACTAATATCAGAATTTTTGAAGTATTCTTGGTAAAACGAAAAACTTTGCAGGACCCCCGTAAAATTTAACAATTTAACAAATTAAGAGTATAATAGTTAAAAAATATGTTAAATGCAGAATCCTGGTATAATCTATATTTCTGAGATGAGGTATCATGAACACTATTTACATTATTCGGACTATTGTCATGTTTGTCGCCATATTTGTTACAACGTTTCGGCCGTTGTACGCTCCGGCCTTCTGGTGGTTGGAATGTCGAATGAACCCTTTATTTCGATCACTGGGTCAGACTGTTCTAGTTCCTCGTGCCATGTTTTATTGGATGCCAGTTCTCCACCGCCTTAACCGGGTATTGAACTCACACTCTTGAGAACACATAGCACAATGGATAAAGGCGTTAGTTAGATCCGATGACAGAACCCAAAGAGTCTACCCCAGTGAGCGAAAATAAAGGGTTCAGTTCGACATTTCAACCACCTGAAGGCCAGAACGTACAACGGCCGAAACGTTGTAATAAATATGGCGACAAAGATGAGGATAATAGTCCGAATAATATAAATGGTGAGAATGCTGCTATGTATTTATGTTTTAATTAATGCTGAACGATTATATTGAAACAATTAATTCTTCAGCTACTTTGGTAGTTAGTGTTGTGTTAGACAAATTTTTCTTACCAGAATCTATCTTGCACATTCAAAAATCTAACATTCATCCACGCATTGTATATTGCTATTACTTCTTTGTTATCCTACTATGTAGCTACAGATTATTGATGAAATCTATAGAAAAATCTGAAATTTTATCGGTCCTGACATGGTATATCGAATTCAGTCACTTTCTCACCGCCGTAAGGTAGCTTCTCTATGCTTTTTCTATAAATATTTTCATGTTGTTATTGTGAGCTTTCTTCTTTGGTACGTAAACTTTACGAATTTAAGCGCAGTACTAGATAGTCAGCTAGGTCTCATCCATTTACAGTTGGAATAGCTGGATATAACCGTAAGTTCTATGCTCACAGTTTCTTCTCTCGCACTTATTGATCTGTAGAACTCCCTTCCGGCCTCTTGCTTTGCAGTAAATTTGATCTTTAGAAATTTAAATACAATTTCAATCGTTGTGTTCTATGTTTTTTTTCTAACTCTGATTCATTTATTTTTCTGGGGTTACTGAGTGTTAGAGTATATGGGAAAGGCAAATACAACAATGAGAAAAAGGAAAAACCCAAGATGCAAAGTACAGATTGGAGACAAAATAAAGCAAGGACAAAAGTTAATTATAAAGGAAAATAGAGTAACAGAGTACAGAACATGCAACACCTAAGACCAGAGGTGCATTAGAATTGCGAGATATGTTTTGGAGTTGCTACGTAAAGTATTAAAATCAGGCAAATTTCGTTAGAAACAAAGACAAGAGTATTGAACTGTGGTGTAATATAGGACAGTGAATGATAGACAATATCCTGATAGAAGAAAACAAGATTTGAGAAAAAAGAAATGAGGTTCTACCTAAGGATGCTGAGAATATCATGAACTGAGAACATGAGAAACGTCGAAGTTTTAGGAAAAACGGAAGTAAAAACGACATGTATACTTAGAATCAGAAAGAGATGATTGAAATTTCTAGTGCACATAATGATGAAAGAGGACTTGGAAAATTTAACACTTAAATGACATGGTGAAAGCAAGAAGAACAGCTGAAAGCATCGAACAATCTACCTAACAAGCTTTTGTAATTGGTTGGCAGTACAAGGATTACGAGAGATAGCAATAAAGGCAAATTCTACTAGAGAGGCTATGGAGAACTATAGTTGCCTACATCCTGAAAGGAAACGACACAAAGAAGAAGAAGAAAAAGAAGAAGAAGTGTGCATTGATTAAATGATTAAACATTTATAAGGTTTTCCATTTCGCTGAATTAAATTTAAGAGATTGTTAACGTCTCTCCTATTCTCCTTTTGTTTCTTTGTTTCCTTTTCAGTTTTTTTCCATTCCTTCTCTCTTTCTTTCTTTCTCTCTTTCTTTTTTCAGTTTTTTTCTTTATTTTTCAGTTTTCAATCTTTTTTCTTTCTTTCTTTCTAATTATGTAAACTTTCTTTTTCTCACTAAAGACAAACGCCGTCTCTGATAAACTCCTTCCTTCCATCTCTGCTCGCAATCAAAACAGAATGGTCCATTTTTTATATGAGGCAATGGCAGAATTTAACACGCATGCTAAACTTACTAAATAACGGTGCAAGAAACAAACGTACGAAATTTCTTTACTTATTTTTCGAAAGGTAATTCGTATGATTAAAATCGTATATCAGGAATTCCTCCGTCTGCAATATCGAATTAGACAAAGTACTGCACTTATTTCAACGTCACAAATTATTTGTTTCCAACGCGAAGAACTTAAGAAAGTGCACTTTACGTTCGAACTCTTGTTAGGGTGCAGCAAATTCACATTCAAGTGTAGCGTTGAAACAGCAGCGGGAGCAGGAGAAAAGCAATTTTGAAATTGCCCCAGTTTTAATCTATCTTTTAGATGACAGATTCCACTTCGTTGTCACATCAGATTACATTGCTAACCGTTAATACATCATAACTATTAGGCGAAAATTATCAAGTATAAAGACAAGTGAGAAAGCACATCTGGAAAAAAATGTTCATATACAACACAAATACACAGACACATATCTATCTATCTATCTATCTATCTATCTATCTATCTATCTATCTCTCTCTCTCTCTCTATATATATATATATATATATGTGTGTGTGTGTGTGTGTGTGTGTGTGTGTGTGTGCATGAAAAAATAAAAATAAATCGTTCTTAGCCCACGCGTGTCGTCTTCTGGTCGAATTTATTAAGGGAAATGTGAAGATTTTATTTTGCAACAAGTATTTATAAACAAAAATAGAAATTTTGATAATTTAAAAAAAATTAAATTCAAGAGACGGACATAAATATACATTGGGTTAAATGAAAAGCTTAGATAAATTATGGAGGATCTTAAGTGACGTGATTTGATATATATATATATATATATATAATAATAATAATAATAATAATAATGTACTCTCCCGTCGGTTTCGACGTATGAGGAACTGACAGCTTATTAATTCAGTTATGAAATTTTGTGCGATAATCTTAAGTGGCATTTAAGACCCGCTAGGGATTTACAAAGGAGGCCTGATATGGAGCAAGTGTGAGGATTGTGAAATGAGATCACTGTTAGATTGGCTGACCTTTTAGATCTTGCTCTCGCTTCTTGAAGATATTTCAGACAAGCAGATTGAAAATTGATGAGTTCACTAAAACACGTTCATCTACCCGCTGCAAGGCTAAGCGCTCCATGGTGTGATGTGGTATATTGACTGCTTTTCAGCTTGTCTTTGTATCTTAGCCATGGGCGTCCTACATTCCTGTAGCCGTGATCTAACTGGCTGTACATAAGGATCTTCGATATCCTGTCATCAGACATTCTCAAGACATGACCAGTCCACTGTAACTGAGATTATATGATAATATGATAAAAGTCTCGATTCCTCCAATATTACACCTCTTAAACAGGTCTTCATTAGATGTCCTATCTTGAAAGTTAACGCCACAGATTGCACGCAGACAGCTTTTATGGAAAACATCTAGCTGGCATATATGGTAGCTGTATGGGGTCCACGATTCTGAGCCATACAAAAGGATGGCAAGTACAAATGCTCTGTAAACCCGAATTTTCGTATCCAGTCGAAAACCCCGCTCCTTCCACAAGCGATGGCGAAGTTTGCCGAAAGCACTGGTAGCCTTAGTAATCCGATGCATGATTTCATCATCTAAAGTTCCACTGTAATTGACTTTGCTACCAAGATAGGTGAAAGACTTTACATAGTTCAGGGGTTTGTCTTCTACTCTCAATGGTCTCTCTGGAAATTAGACTGGTGATTTTTGTTTCTCAGGACGCATTTGCTTCGGAGTAGGACAAGGTTGGTGCACAACTTCAGTTTTCTTTATGCTAAGTGTAAGACCAAATGCTTTACATGCAGCAGAGAAACGATTTACTAGATGTTGGGCCTCTTCAAAGGATGTCGCTACAAGAGCCGTATCATCAGCAAACAGCATATCACGAATAATATGCGTACGAAGGTGGGTATTGGCTTTGAAGCGCGGATGATTGAAGAGACCACCAGTTGTTTGAAACTGAAACTTGACGCCACTCACTGTGTCTGCAAATGCATATTTCAGCATCACTGAGAAGAAAATAGAAAAAAAGACGGGGGACATGACACAACCTTGCTTGGTGGCATTTTTGACATTATATATATATATATATATATATATATTACACGATAAAATCCAAAATTTGGAATGTAAATTTCCAAGAGAGTATAATCCCAGGTAGACCTCAATGTACATATATATATATATATATATATATATATATATATATATATATATATATATATATATATATATATAATATAAAATGTTCAAACACTAATATTTTCATGGTTATAATTTATTACATTGATATCGTAATCACGATCCAAATGAATCAGACTTACAAATTCAAAAAGAAACCAGAAAATATAACTCCGGCTCTATTTTCCGATTTCCTTTTGAATTTGTTTGTCTGATTCAATTGGATCGTGATTACGATATCAATCTAATAAATTATAACCATAAAATATTAGTATTTGAGCCTTATATATATATATATATATATATATATATATATATGTGTGTGTGTGTGTGTGTGTGTGTGTGTGTGTGTTGTGTGTGTGTGTTCGTGTTTTGCTCGCGCGAGTGTTTATGTATCAAAAATAAAGTTTTAAAGTATGCTATATTTATGGGTTAAAGTGCTCAATATCAGTGTTAGAAATAATATAAAAATAAAAGTGCACATAAATGTCAATATGCAGAAACAACATTGCGTTTAACATGAAACAGGCTGGATACTGAAACGGAAACTGGATGCTGTTGAAATGTAGACATTTTAAAGTTAATAGTAAGATTATATTAAAATAGTCAATAAATTTCTGTATGGTCCCAATTCGTTGCCTGGAGGGAATCTCAGCGACACTTGATTTCTGTCCGTATACTTGGTAACGTACCTCCATCAATATTCGGAGTTTAGTCCGTTATTTTTTTTTATTAAAGTCATCCAAGTGCTTGACTATAGTTCGGTACACGATGTCTTTCGTGAAAGATGACATTAAATTAACTTTAATATTAACATTCAAGACAAATTTACATGCTACCTATTCTGGCCTTTTTTTTTTTTTGTAATGACGTTTTGAAATTGTCTAAAGACTTTGTCGCTGGTTACTGATTTCTGAGCATATGCGTCGACCATGGCGGCTAGCAGGTGCCTATCTGGGAGAGAGGGCATAATCTGGCGTGATCAATCTTTTGGAAAAAGGCCAGCACGCACAAACCCTCGATCACGATGTCTTGTGATTTCAGGCAAGCACAACCATTGACAACTTTTCAACGGTTCCGTCTACAGTATTTCCCTGCCTGACAAGGGTTGTGTTAGCCCGTGGTATGGTTTGTCCCAGGCCCTTTGCTAAGGTGCCGCGTAGTAAAATCATTTCAATATAATAAGGTCATCTTCTGAACAAATCGAGCATGGTGAGATTCGGGTACTGGCCTTGCAGCCAGAAAGCGAACTTCTCCGCCTTTCGGTCATATATATATATATATATATATATATATATATATATATATATATATATGGAGAGAGAAAGAGTGAGAAAGGGAGGGAGGGAGGGAGAGAGAGAAAATGTTTGAGAAAAGTGAAGAAAACCAATAATCTTGAAACACAGCTCTACAAATGTAAATAATTATATTATTAAGTATAAAATATTTTGTTTTCATTTAAACTGAAAGAAACAAGTTACAAAGTTTCTCACAAACAAAGTTCAGACGAAAAATGTTTTTTTACAACACGAAAATGAATTGGGTTAGCACAGTATGATAAGTATGTGTGAAATTATCACAAGGAAATCACAATTTACATATTTTTTGTTTCTATAACGTAAAATTAGGAGCTGATAGGCTCTTAGCTGATAAAAATCAGTACTAATAGGATTTTACAAACACCATTTGTTTAAGTGTCGCTTGAATATTTTCATAATGTATACTATACAAAGTGGTACATGAATATACTTTAAAAGCTTTACTAATTTACAAAAAGAAACGTAGTATTCAATAGATTTCAAGTAGAAAATTTAAGTATTCAGTATTAGTCCCGGTTAAAGTTATACTGAATAAAAATATTTTATTAATTTACGTTAAGCTATTTCACAGAAAGTTAAAAGTTAGATTTAATAAATTCAGAAGAATTATTGTTTAATGAATATATTTCTCAATTTTTAATATCGCTATATAGGATGGAAAAGTGTAATGACAAAATTAAGGAGATGTAGGATTTAAGAAAGCTTTATTCAACTGAGAATACAAGGTTCACATATAGTGTCCTTTTATAGTCCCAGTAAACAGAAATAGCTATCTGAAAGAGGAGAGTAAAAAAACAAAGGGAAATCTTCATCTTTTTGGTTTTAACATATGACACGAAATTGCTTTTGAGACAACATCACTGATTAGTCAATAAATGTTAGCGTGATTCCATTTTTGCTGAGAATTAATATTTTAGTGATAATAGTTAAATCTATGTATATATAACAGAACTGAAATTTCTACCCGGAAAAAATATCACTTTTATCCACACCTACTTAATCTTGTTGAATATTTTGGATAGATTAAGCAACTTAGCAATAAAACCTAAGGTCGTTTGGGGTATTTCGTACTTGTCCTTAATTCATGAAGTAAAATTATTTGAAATTGTTCTTTTTAAAGACGATATTGTACGACAAATTGAAATTATTCGGCTATACGTTTAAGATATATATATATATATATATATATATATATATATATATATATATATATATATATATATATATACACACACAGATACTCAGGGTGTCCATAATGTTCGTGTGCACTTTAAAATGTTATAACTTTATTTGTATTTGCGATAGAAATAATCTGTAAAAAATGTTATAAAGTTTAATGTACCTAGTTTTAAGTATAGCTAAATATAGCATTACTTTAAATCAGTTGGCAAATGTTTTCCGTGAAGTGCGAAATCGTATTACCCTTTGTAATGCTAATGATGGAGGACATGTGGAAACTTAAATAAAATTTCAATAAAACCTTAAAAATATATATATTTACTTCTTTCTAATCCTTTTTACAAATTATTTCTATCGCAAATACTAATAAAACTATGATTTTTTTTAAAGTGCACACGATCTTTATGGACACCCTGTATAATCAGAAGTTTTTGTTCTTGATCCATTAAAACACGTTTGGTATTCTTCAACCGGCCTTCGATTATTCATCCAATCATAGACTTAAAAACTCCGATTCGACACTTCGTAATATTTTACACCATTTTCCAAGTTAGTTTTATTGCGTACTTTGACCTGCCATATCCTGCTTTTCTAAGATAATATGATATTTCGTCTTTGGTTAAAGTGTTAATGTTCTAACAATGAGAACCGTATCTGAATCTCATCATGGTCGATTAGCCTCGAAGAAGATTATCGTCCTTGTGAGACAGTATCGGCTTGCGAAACTACTGCGAAATGAAATCTGAGTGAAACTGTGTCGGTGTAATTGTTCATTGTAATAGTCGTGCCAATACGTAATCACAAGACCTTATCTAACGGGCAGACTGAAACTATTTAGCCATGGCAATTTATCTAGAAGCGATGGTTGGGGTGATTTATCGCTAAAGAAAAATGTTTGAAATGCAGAAAAAAGATATGTCAGATGAATTGTCAATCTATCGCAAGCGAAAATTGCTTATCAAGCAAATGTGAGCGGGGACCTTTCTTTCTTTCAATGATATTTCGGAAATATGAAGGACAAGGAAAATTTAATTAATTTTTATTTACTTTTCTAGCATTCTTATATTTTTCCGTTTGGTAGGAGTAAGGGAGTTTCAAAATTGATTTTAAAAATTGTTCATATTCTCCATTGTCCGAAGAGGTTTCGGCCACTTTAGCCATTTTCAAGGGCGGTTGTTTACGTGTTATTAACTTTTCGTCATGATTTGACTGTTTAATGTGTTTTGTCTGTGTTGCTTTGAATAATAACTGCAGGGTTTATTAATCATCGTCTTTTATACACCCTGTCCCTTGAGGGCGTGGGCGATCTACAAATTCATATTATTTGTAGCTCTAAACAATGTTTCATCCCTATCATCCATCCCAGTTCATGTTCTGTCATCCATTCACCCAAGGATGTTAGTATATTACTCGCTTTTCCCTTTACCCTCTTGCTTTTAATGTATTCTGAGTGTTAAATTCCCCAAGCCTTCTTCATTTAACTGTTTTATTTTTATGTGGTTAAGCAGAAGCATTCTTTTCATTTCTATTTTACTGAAAACCTTCTCGCTGCTTCTTTGATTCTATTTTCGGTATCCTTCTGTAAAAGCAGATTCTGTTAGCGAAAAATTCTTCCTTCCCTGTGTGGAAAATTCCCTGCATTTATATAGATTGATTGATATTAGATCAAATTTAATCACAACTGTTTATTTCCAGTGAAATTTACCGTTACTTAATAAGTTCTTTATTTTATGGAAGCCATCTTTCGCTGTTCCAAGACGACTTCGGATTTCTGTATCATATTTGCCATTTTTTAAAATCATACTCGTAAACGAAATACAGATTTTCTAACGTAATATTTAGATGAAATTATTTCTTATATCAATAGCAATCACACATTGCTTAACAAACGTCATTGAATATCCTTTTGTATTCGTATGATTAATATTCGTAATTTTACCAATATGATCATTATAGAAATAGCTATAAATTTTAAGCAACATCTTTACTCACATTTCGTGTAAGGAACTACATTTTTTCTCAACTCACTCAATTCTAATAGAAAAACATGTTAATTTATGTAACGCTATACTCAACATAAATAATGTAAAAAAAAAAAATAAATAAGGCCAAAATAAAGAAGAAATATTTGAAAAGCGAAATATATCATAAAGTTGTTCCCGTCAAAATATGCATTATTTAAAGCGGGGTCGGAGATTATCCATTAATCTTAAATGTAATAGAAACAACAAAACGTATAATAAGGTAAGACACACACAAGTAAACACATATATTCAGATTATACATACGTACATACATGTTGTGGCTTTATTTGTTAATATGATCAAATATATATATTTCACAAGTGTGGATGCCAATAGACGTAGTACACATACACACATACACACATACACACACACACACACATATATATATATATATATATATATATATATATATACGGTGTATCACAAAAGTGAGTACACCCCTCACATTTCTTCAAATATTTAAGTATATCTCTTCATGGGAGATCACTGAAAAAATTACCTTTTCACACAATGAAAAGTAGTCTGTCTGCAGCATATATAACAGAGTTAATTTCTTTTCCCCTCAAAATAACTCAAAATATAGCCATTAAAATCTAAATCCCTGGCAACAAAAATGAGTACACCCCTAAGAAACTACACCCCTAAATGTCTAAATTGAGTACTGATTTTCAATTTCCCTCCAAAATGTCATGTGACTCATTAGTGTAACTATGCCCACGTGTTCATGGGGAGCAGGTGTATTCAAATTTGTAGTGCAGCTCTAACACTCTCCCTTACCAGTAACTGAAAGTTCCAACATGGTACCACATGGCAAAGAACTCTCTGATGATCTTGAAAAACGTATTGTTGCACTACATACAGATGGCCAAGGCTACAAGAAGATTGCCAACACCCTGAAACTGAGCTGTAGCAGATTGGCTAAGATCATCCAGCATTTTAAAAGAGCAGGGTCCACTTAGAACAGGCCTCGGGTAGGTCGTCCAAAGAAGCTGAGCGCATGTGCTGAGCGTCACATCCAAGTGCTTTCTTTGAAAGATCGGCGTAAGAGTGCTGTTAGCATTGCTGTAGAGATTAAAGAGATTGAGATTCAGCCTGTTAGTGTTCAGACCATACGCCGCACACTACATCAAATTGGTGTGCATGGCTGTCACCCCAGGAGGAAGCCTCTTCTGAAGGCAATACACAAGAAATCCCGCAAACAGTTTGCTGAAGACATGTCAACAAAGCCCATAGATTACTGGAACCATGTCCTATGGTCTGATGAGACGAAATTTAATTTGTTTGGTTCTGATGGCCTTAAGCATGTGTAACGGCGACCAGGTGAGGAGTACAAAGATAAGTGTGTCATGCCTACAGTCAAGCATGGTGGTTGGAATCTCATGGTCTGGACTGCATGAGTGCTGCAGGTATTGGAGAGTTACATTTCATTGAGGGAAACATGAACTCCAACATGTACTGTGAAATACTGCAGCAGAGCATGATCCCCTCCCTCCAGAAACTGGGTCGCAGAGCAGTGTTCCAGCATGACAATGACCCGAAACACACATCCAATACAACCACTGCTTTACTGAAGAGGCTGGGAGTAAAGGTGATGGACTGGCCAAGCATGTCTCCAGACTTGAACCCAATAGAACATCTTTGGAGCATCCTCAAGCAGAAGGTGAGGTGCGCAGAGTCTCAAATATCCGCCAGCTCCGCGACATCGTCATTGAGTAGTGGAAGAGCATTCCAGTGACTACCTGTGAAGCTCTGGTAAAGTCCATGCCCAGGAGAGTAAAGGTAGTTTTGGATAATGATGATGGCCACACAAAATATTGACAGTCGACATGTTGTATGTTAATATTGACAACTTTTCCTAAGAGGTGTACTCACTTTTGTTGCCAGGGATTTAGCTTTTAATGGCTATATTTTGAGTTATTTTAAGAGAAAAATAAATTAACTCTGTTATATATGCTGTAGACAGGCTACTTTTCATTGTGTCAAAGTGTCATTTTGTCAGTGTTGTCCCATGAATAGATATACTTAAATATTTGAAGAAATGTGAGGGGTGTACTCACTTTTGTCATACACTGTATATATATATATATATATATATATATATATATATATATATATATATATATATATATATATATATATATATATAATACAATATAATATGACTAAAAAGAAAAATATTAGGCAAGACTAGAGTCAGGACAATACTTGAATATTTTGTAAAAAATTGCTCAATGCACAATTCAGAAAAATTGTAGAGCTGGTGATATAATATGAGATTAGGAAAGATACACACACACACAGACACACACACACACACACATATATATATATATATATATATATATATATATATATATATATATATATATATATAGGGATGCGTGATAGTGTAATGGAGAAGGGTTTGGAATGAGGAGATGGGGAGTTGTTATCGAGTTTGCACATTGACTTACGAGAAAACGCTCTTGGAAAAAGAATGAATTCTAACAAGGGTTAAATACTAGAGCAGATTGGTTTCCTTATCCATCTTTGACAACCCGTCTAATAGAAGGAAAACTTTTAACTCCAAAGCGCGGAGGAGTGTCGTTTGTCGAGCTTGAGTTGTTAGTGCTGTGTTGTTGTACGGTCATACATCCTTTGCGGATCATTTTATAAAGAATCCCACTTGTGCTATGAATTTCAGTGTGAACTGCTTTTCCGTTTTGGCCAGAGCACACTCATTATTGCATCTTTGTAAACAAAGAGACTGTTTGCTTGGACTTGCTGTGCTGCGCCTTCTAGCATCTTTGTTGGTATAACTTTTATAATTATCTTTTCTTTCCCTGTCTATTCATTCACGTCATCCATGACAGACTTTCTTTTTTTTTCTTCATAATTTGTGTTCCCTGTTAACAGTTTTGATGAGAGGGGACGAAACCGGTTGACTGGTGTGTGTGTGTGTTTTTATTTTAAATCTATCATGGCCTATAATATAACATTTCTTGCTTTTTATGTCATAATACGTTTTTGTTCTGTTTCAAAAATCTTTATATATATATATATATATATATATATATATATATATATATATATATATATATATATATGATGAAATATAGTTGTAATGTATACCATATCTATAGGTTAATGTACACAATATCGGTAATAGAGCATATGTAAATATAAAAACTGAATTCAACACCCCGCGGCAACAGTCTCTTTCATGGTAATGTACAGTCATCAGGCACTATCTGACTTAGGCAGATGATGGCGTATAAGGATGGAACAGACGGTCACCGCTTAGTGACCATATATATGCATGTCTGTGTCTGTGTGTGTCTGTGTGTGTATGAATATGAAATTATATATACAGTTATATACATATATGATTGATGTGAAAGCGAGAGATCGAACGAGTGGCCAAGAGAAAGAGATATAAAAGATAGAGGACGGGAATAGACGAATCAATCCCAGTGCATTTGCATAGACGAATTGTATGTATACCACCTTTCTTTACACACACACGCACACGCCCAGGCACGCACATGCACGCATATGCAAATACACCTGTGGATGCTTCATGTCTTGAGAGTTCCTCAGGTCTAATAGCTAAACGCGTGAAATTACCAATTACCGTGTAGTGTTGATTTTTATGCAAACACGATGTATTACAAACAGCGATATTTAAAATATTTAACTCATGAATATAGAATAGCATCGTATACTCAGGGACGTGTGCACAAACACACACACACATATATATACACACACATATATATATATATATATATATATATATATATATATATATATATATATATATCATAAATGTGAATGTCGGTGTGTCACTATGTCACACTTTTTCAATTAAAGGGACACAACTCTTAATAACATATGTTACAGATATTTTGGATTCTCAAGTTTTCACTACAGTGTTTCTTTCCGGCAATTTTGTTACGTGATTTTTTGCGACGAATTTGTTATACGATAATAATTTTTTATAACTTGGAAATAAATATTGGAATAATTGCAATTAATAGCGAAATCCAGCAAAAGTCTGCCATGAAATAAAAATAATTGTTTGTAGGGAAAGTAAGGACTGACGTACATCAAATTGTCTTTAAGTGGCGGCGGAAGAATTATCGTTGAGATTTCAAAAGGTAAGCTTAAATATTAATGTTATACAGTAATGCAGCGATCAATTTTGAGTTTTTCTGTAGTTTATGCTGCCTATCACATACAGCAGCACTATGCCCCACAAAAGAAATCTCCACATGCAGAGGACCAGATTACAATCAAAAGAAACAAAACTGCAGTGAGGAAAAGAAAGTCTCAGGCAAATGGAAACCCATATCTAACGACAGACTTAGGGATTCTCAAAATCCTAAACGAGCTGAAGGTCTCTCCGCATGAGCTAGCTCAATGATATAGGGCTGCGGCTTTTAGGCTAGTATATATATATATATATATATATATATATATATATATATATATATATATATATATATATATATATATATATATATATATATATATATATATATATTCTGTATGTGCCGATTTGATTTAGGACGTACGACAATCATGGCTCCCGACGACTTTAGATCTGTTTCGGTCCTTAGCAGCGTTTATCTAATTACCCCCCCCCCGTTCTGCCACCCTTTTATAGAAGCATCTTTATTCATTGGCCTCGCCTTTCACTGTCTTACAAGCCAACCTTCCTCATTATATGTCCAAGAGATTTTAGATATTCCTTTCGAATTCTGCGAAAAAGTGCTCTTTTTCTTACCATTTTATTTAAAACTTCTTTGTTGCTTACCAGCTACGTCCATAGAATTCTCATTATCCTTCTGTAGAATCATATTTCTGGTGCATCCAATATTCCTTTCGTCTGTGAGGAGATTGTCCGGCATTAACTGTCATAAAAAAGGATTGTTATCACATATCACCTCATCAAACTTCGTTTGAAGCGAATTAATATAACCTATGTCGTGACTGAAACATTTCTCTCTCTGCCTCTCTCTCTCTCATATATATATATGTATTTAATTGTATATATATATATATATATATATATATATATATATATATATATATATATATATATATATACAACACACAAATATGCAAATACAAACATATGCGCTCAAAATCTACAAAAAAGAGTTGAATTTAAGTCGGTCAGACTACAGATACAGTTCACTGATTAGAACAATGAAAACGCATGATAATTGAAATAAAAGCGATAAAATATTTAAATAAAGGAAAAAAATTATTTTCCAAGAAATTACATTGTTTGGATTCATCTTGAATGGCGCCTTCCTAAAATAAATTGACGTATTTTTCCAGCTCCTACCAAAACCCCATTAATTTTGTATTCATGAGTTGGAAAATCGATTGGAAATTTGCCGAATATTAGTCCATCGCAACTATAAGTCTTGCTCGTTTTGTGTAGACTTAATGTATTTAGATATACCTGTAAATTATCTGGCAGCTTTCTTGTCAAGTAATTGAGCTGAATGCTAGGAAAATCAGTCACCAGCAACAGAGGCATATCATTATGTATAATTAGGCAGTAACTTCTGTAAACTTTTTTTACTACGAAAATCAAATAGAACTTATATTTATACAAATTATTTTAAAATGACTTCAATTTCTTATAAGAAAATGAAATGTGAGGTTTTAAGCGATAATTTCTTCCCACTCAATTTTAAGGGATTTCGTCCACTATTTACGGGTTTATGATTTATGATCAATGTTTTGAATTAATCCAGCGGATTTGGCAACAAACACGCAAACAAACACACGTACGTGTGTGCATATATACGTGTATTAATAGATTTTCTTTCTTGCTAGATACAATGTCCGAACATGGAATTGTTTTCGCCGTTTCTTTCTCCTGTTGTTCTTAATTTTATTGAAAGGATGTCTCCCAAGCCCACTGTTTGTAAGGGCGGAGTATTGGCTGTTGATCCCCCCATACCAGCTATGTGTTAAGTAGGATACTCGATGTATCCCTGTGTTCTTTCCCTTGATTTCATATCCATCCGATAATCTACAGACATTCTTCATTTAGGAAGTTGTAGTTAAACTGACGCCAGAGCCAAAAGTCCGTTAAGAAAGTTATATTCTTAATAAGTCATCCTCCGTCTATGGTCCTGATTAGGATCATCTCTGGTTTATTATATGCTTCAGACCAGAATGATGGGTTTCAGTGTAGGCTGACTGGGTCCAGACATTTTCCAGGCTCTGTTCAATTAAACAGTTGATTGGATCCTCAGAATGAGTTCAGTTTAATCATTATTATAAACCGCTATAATAATAATAATAATAATAATAATAATAATAATAATAATAATAATAATAATAATAATAATAAAGTTTCTCATTACCTAAATGTTGATTATATGTCTCCTGATTAAACAGATTGATCTCTTTCGATTTTGACCGGAAATTAATTTATGAGCGTAAGGAATATCTCTCCTCATCGAACTCCTGTGGCTCACTGGAAAGTTCATAAAAAGTAAAACAGAAAGAAATACTGGTTTTAAACTAATAATTAATGTCATAATAACCCGTAAAGTGTGATCTTGGCTATTTGTAATTTGGGGGGTCACACACGCTTAGTGGTGACGTGTGTTTTACTAAATGTAATTAATACTGCGACTTGGAAGTTATTAATTAAATTTTACTGTTGCTACCATGAAAAAAATCAATATAAATTATATTACTATGATTATGAAATCAGGAACGCGTGAAAACGATGAAATAAATGTGATTTTATTTATTTTTTTTTTGTCGGGGGTTTCATGAAAATATTCTGTTGTCGCTTTCTTTTCCACTTGATGTTAAAGAAAAACAATATAAAATTATATCCAAGGGGGTGCTGAAAATTATTGGTCCTACGAAATTCAGTTCTTATGTTGTTTAATGCTACCACGAGACTTAACATTACCACGAGACTAATATTTGCCTTTACATTTCACTTTGGTACTTCGTCAGTTAGTGTGTAAGTATCAGAGAGAGAGAGAGAAGGAGAGAGAGGGAGAGAGAGAGAGAGAGAAAGAGAGAGAAATAAAGGGAGAGAGAAAAAGAGATAGAGACCTCATCTCCACATAGGGGTGAGATTTTATATACCTGCCTCTCCAACGGTTTTTCTCGGGCACGTACATATCAGGTTCAGTTAGATCGACATATATTCCCTTACCGGAGCTGCAACTACCATCAGGTCAACTTCAGGTTTTCTCCCACTCCAGACAGAAGGTTATTCCACTTCAATCTTTCAGCGAACTTCTTTGTCGTACACAGACTGCAATGTCTGCATGGCCTGATGTAAGCCACATACCGCATAAGAATATCTTCCCCCAAATTATGTTTAGTCAGCTTTTGAAACATGGGTCTAACAAATGTGTGAGAGGCTTGATGAAGCATATGCGAAGATACTGGATATATCATGCTAAGAACACCAAAGAAGTAAGGAACTCTATAGAAAATTATAGAGTGTAGCGGAAACTACGAATTATAAGACTGCTGTGGGAAGAGCCAGTTACTCTCCTTACTATCACGAAGGGAGTGGTCTATTGATGATAAGTAGTCCTGGCTAATTATCTAGGAAGGAAGATGATAATACTGTTGCAGTAACTTGTCTGTATATTGAATCCTACTATCAAAACTAACTTCTTCGAGATACGTGTTATATCTTTCCAGACCCGACACCACAACAAAGACTATGATTCCTTAGCCGAAGAATAAGAGCTGTTAAATAAAGTACCCTTGTGGGAGCCTAAAAACTGAAAATGGAAAAGATGAAAACCGACTAAATATATGTGGATCAGCTCAGAAAAGATACTGGTTTGAGGATTGAGGAATTAATAGATGCGGGAGTATAGCTGTCCGTTTTCATTTGAAATAGAAAATGAAACAAATAACCTAATAACTGATATTATCTCATATTTTCTTTAAAAGCTCATTATTCAAGTTAGAATTTGTTCATCCAGTCTTCAATGACGAATCAAAATGGACATCTAAACTAAGCTTCATTTAATCCTTTTTATATATTTTTAGTTTTCTTCCAATCCCCATTGGTAGTTAAATTGCTGAGTTTAACACAATTGTTAACAGACGACAGCTTAATCTGCTTTTTATTGGATACACACGGATCAACAATAAGTATTGGCGTACATATCTAGAGCATGCAGTCCAAGATTATTCAAATGCTTTAATCATTGCGCTGAAAGAATGGTCTATGAATTTATACGGCTGATACTTTACGTTATTCGGACTATTGTCTTTGTCGCCATATTTATTACAACGTTTCGACCGTTGTACGCTCCGACTTTCTTCAGATGGTTGGAATGTCGAACTGAACCCTCTATTTCGCTTACTGGGGTAGACTGTTCTATTTCCACGTGCCATGTTTAATGGATGTCAGTTATCAGTTATGTCCAGTTAATTTCCCTCGGAATGTTCTCCACTGCCTTAACCGGGTATTGAACTCACACTGTTTGGGTCCTGTCACTGGATCTAACCAACGCGTTTATCCACATAATACCTCATCTCAGAAATATAGAAAGATACGGTTGATACTATTAATTAATGTTATCAATTCGGTAAACAAATAAGGCTTCGTCTTCATTTTGTTGTTAGACTACCGTTAGTAGCGTTTAGTTTTAATTAACTTTATTGAATCTAAGTTTTTTGTATTCCGCTTTATTTAATATTCTGTTAGTTGTGATGGTCATTGAAGACCGACTGACTTCAATTTACAGCAGTTTTTTCTAAGAGCAAGTTTGTTTCTAATTTTCGTTAACAACCTTCATAATATCATCAGTTCTCAACACGGTATATATGCCAATGACACAACTATTTACTCTTGTCTTAATAGTTATTCTGATCTGTTCGATAAAGTCAAATTGGCAGCTGATCTAAAAAATAACAAACAATATATTGTTAAACTGGGCAAGGAATGGTTTGTTATTTTAACGTCTCCAAAAGGAAGCTACTATCTTTTAATCGTCCAAAAGAACCCTTTTTGCCTTCCATCAGTAAGTCGGATGCTAATCTCCATAAGAATGACTCATTGCACCTTTTCGGACTAACATTTTCGGCTGGCATGTAGTGGAAAGACTTTATTGAATCCATTGCTAGGTCAGCTGCTAAGAAAGTGCTAGACAATGTTTCTCACTAGAATTTATCTTAAATATCTATAAGCCATCCATTTATAAAGTAGAAAGATTACATTGAATCAATTACTAGATCTGCTGATGCGAAAATTGGTTCTCTGTATCGTGCTAGACAATTCTTCTTGCCAGAATCTTTCCTACATATTTATTAATCTACCTTTCGTTCATGCTTTGAATATTGCTGGTCTGCTGCTCTTGTCGTATATTTAGGGATTCTTGATAAAGTCCAAAGAAAAATTTACAATCTTATTGGTCCTGACATGGCATCTCCGTTCCGGTCACTTTCACTTCGCCGTAACTTAGCTTCCCTCTGTCTTTTCTATAAGTACTTTAATGGAAATATTGCTAATGAACTTTCCTCTGTTGTGTCTAGATTTTATGAACTTATGTACAGGTCACATTATCTTACAGCTGAAATTGTTTGATACTATTGTAAAGTCTATGCTAACTGTTTCTTCTCTCGAAATTCTCACTTGTCAAATTTTCTCAGTCGATTTTGATCTTCAAAGATTTAAATGCAATGTCGATCGTTTTCTTACGTCTTTTTAATTCCTCTTCTTTGTAATCTCTCACCTTAACAGTGTTTTTAACTAATATTCTCTCACAGTCAGTAACACGTTGCTTCTTAGTGGGTTTATTGCGTTGCTTTGTGTGAAATGAACCGACAATTGGAAATTGAATGGTAAACAGACAAAGGTTTGTATTGCAACACGCAGCCTTTTGATGACTACACATTTCTGACTCTCTTTTTGTCTTCGCGAAGTCGAATTTCTTGGTTCAAGATGCATCTCCTTAATATTATTGATTCTTGCGACCAAGTTTAACCAAATCTGGATTTACTCCCGACATTTAAAAATTACTACATCGCGCCTGTTGGTTTATTGGTTTAAGGTGAAAGAAAAATATTTTCACCATGTTATAAATCGCCTCAAACGAAAACGGAATTGTTGTGATTATGGAGAAGGATCGAACGTATCAAAAGTGGTTTGAAAAGTATCGCCTTCGTAAAGTTTGCCAGTTTAATTTGATCGCAAACAAATCGAGAACAATTTAAAAATAATCAACTTAATAGGATAGAGAATAAATTCCTCATATTCTAAATACCTAAATCAATTGTTGAAGATCATTTACAAATGTTATCAATGCAAAGCCGCTTTGATATATAGCACCCCCCACCAAAAAAAAAAAAAAAAAAAAAAAAAACAGAAATGGATGAAACAGACACATCCTGATAACAGCCATTGTTTAGACTCCAGAAGCAATGTAATAAAATAAGCAAATGATTTTACAACCCCGGTTCAAGGGTCACTCAAAAGGTTATAAAGAAGCAATCAATGCTTACTTAAAGAGTGAATAATTTGTGATTGGTCGTTGTTTTACACATTCATGAACTAGAAAATAAACTTAACTAACATTTATTAAATAAATGACACCAAATACTAATGAATTCATTTTTCAAATTTTCCAGAAGACATTCCTTCAGCTATATTTTAAACTGAAAATAGATAGTGTTTTCTTTTGAGTTTCCCTATTTAAAGTAACGAAGCTCTCCTGGCATTGAGTAAAATTGTGAAGGGTGGTGTTTTGATTGACTGATTTGTTCTTTTTTACGGTATATTGTCTTTTTGTCGATTATTTAAAAACGAAACATTTTAGTTTGTATAAATAATTCTTTTTGTTTGTGTGTGAATGTATTAATGATTATTTTTGAAAATAACAATAATTCTTCCAAATACAAGTCTTTCAATTCAATCCATACCTGGGGCTTAAAATATATGATAGGTGAGGAAAAGTAAAGTAGATATTGATTGCTAAGTGAAAGGAATCATCATTAACTCTACCAGAATTCAGGCTTCATCCAACAGTAGATGATTGTATGGTGGATTATGAAGAAAAACAATCGATTCGTGAAACTAATGTTTTTAATAAGATCCATTAGAAGCAAGTTTGAGAACGATTATTCCAACTGATTCTTTGCTTTTCACTTTGGTTTATATTTTCAGATTGTCGTTTTGTTCCAAACGTTACAGAATCCTCTTAATGAGGAAATTCTCAATTCTCTGTAGATCCACAGAAATTACCAAAATCTGTTATTTGCTTAAGGAAGCTAAACGTTTTTGCGTGTCGGCAAACTTTTGGAGAGAGCGGGCCAGACAGCTATGCAGTGACTCGGAAGTGGGTGATGATATCAAATGTACTATAAGAAATTGTCACAACCTCAGAACGATCCGTCCAGTATGATGCATTGTTCTGGGATTTAAAGAAAATCAAAGAAATTAATATTACAGTAGAATCTGACAACCAGACTAAGAAGGACTTCCGGATATGAGGAATTGGTTACAAAGTCCGGATATGAGGGGTTATATTTAGATTAAAATAAAAGAACTGAAATCACGTTTAACATTTATTTTCAATGTTTTATATTAAACAAAATAAGCTAATGGTGAGTGAAATATAATGGGACTGATTTTAAGGAAAAAGAAATAAATTATGTAATGTTAATGAAAATTCAGTATTCCACGTATACAAAATAAATAATGTAACGAGGATTTTTTAATCGCTGTTGCATTATGATTCTTTCTCTTCTAATGTCATTCTCAACTTTTTCTGCATTTCGTTTTGCTTTTCTTGAAATTTTTTAAACGAAATACACTTTTAACTTTGTGTCCGTTATTGCAATCGTCATAGCTGAATGCTGGCTTTCTTTCCATAAAACATTTTCAAAAGTTTTAGTGCAGGTTTCATCACAACCTTATTTTTTATTTCCTTGTACATTGTTCCCGTGTGAACGCTGGAGAATAGATTTTATGTCATAGTATGTTCACTTTCCTATGTTGAACTCAGCCATTAGTTTTAATGAACTTTCACCAACGTTTAGTCTAGGTTCCACCATTAGGTCACGTAAAAAAAAGCAGCTTATCACGATGAAAAAAAAAGGTCCATAAATCAACGAAAACAAAGTTTTGTATCAATATGTTTATGTTGTTATGAAGAGGAAAGACTAAAGTATTTTTAAAGTATTTCTTGAAATTTTTTACTCCTTCCTAGCACGTAGAAAATCTTGGTTAAAAATTTATTTTTTTTTTACGACAGCGCGAAAAGACTAAAAAAGGTTTGTTTTATTTTGCGCTTTTCCCGAGGAAAACACACGTTAATTTAGGAAATTCTTGCAAAAATCAAATAATTGTCGGATTTTAATGAAACTTTCAGGACTAATTCACAAATAAATGAAATCATTTTTGAAAGTTTTTTTTTGAAAATCCTGTTAAAAAGAGATTTTTTTTTAAACATGTTTCCACCCACATACATATTTTCATGAAATTTCGAGAAATTAAATCTTCAAGCGCGGGATTTGTTTCATTAGTTATAAACAGGACTCTTTGTAGAAAGTAAATCACAAGTTTTTTTTTTTTGTAAAAAAATACCCCATATCATAGAAAATCTGCTCTGAATTATAGAAAAATGTAAAAACTATGACATTAATTAATTAGAAAAGCTTTCACCTGTTTTTGTAAATACGTTATACTAAGGACATTATTTTGTGAAGAAATAAAATTTTTTCGATGAATAATGTAATTTTTATAATTTTTTTACCATTTTAAAAAATTTTTTCATTACTTATTAATACTTCAAAAATCGTTTAAATTCTTTATTGCTTTTAAACACGTAATACAATGATAACGTTAATGAAAAAGTAAATTTACGAATCGAAATTTTAAAACCCATAACAGTCGTTTGACCCCAAATATTTTAAAAATAATTAAAAAAACATTTATTGAAATAAACGTTCATAATTTCTACGTATGGAAATGTATACATGACATAATCCTTTAAAAAATTTAAAGAATTATCTAATTAATAAAAAACTTTAAACTATTATCTAATTAAGAAAGTATGAAATAAAAAATACATATTACATAATTGCTGAATAAAAATGTTAATATTTAAAAAAAGTACTAGTTAAAAACGAAAAACCGCGTTCGCTTACTTTGCAAAGATTGTCAATTTTGATCATCCATAGTAATCTGTCATCTCCTCGTCACAATCGAGTTCTTTGATAAATTCAGACACATCGTTAAGAAATGTTTGGATATAAATTTTTATGCTATAAGTAAGTACTGTTTGTTTCATATCAGATTAATTTATCTTTAAATTTTCTAATTTTACTCAAATAACGTGCCAAAAATATATAAATTTATTTTAGGAAGAAATTTAAAATCAAAATTTTGTTCGTTTACAAATTTCTTAAAATTTAAGAAATTTAAGAAAATGGCCGCTTTTAAGAAAATTAAACAAAAATCAAGCATATATTTGACATTCCAATCTATATAATTTATGTCTGAAACACACCAGAATATGTTACTTACTGTAAGTAATAAATTTAATGCTTTAGCTTTCAATTAATAACAACATATTGAGACAAAAATTTGTTTTTGTTGATTTATGAGCCTTTTTTTAATCTGATATGCTGCTTTTTTATGTGACCTAATCGAGGAACCTAGTTTAGTCTGTTTAAAATTTCCACTTTTTGCGATAACTCCAAAGTTGTTCTTTTCCTCTTATTCCCATCAGTTTTACACCAATAGAAGACATTAGTATGAAATAAGCCTAAGCAATTATCGAAAGTAAATTTCCTGAAAAACAAAAAAATTCAAATGAGTTATATATCACCTAAATAATTCAAGATCATGTCCGGATATGCGGGATTCCCTATATGAGGCACTCCGGATATGAGGGATTCAAGAGATGAGGAATTCTATTGTAGATTATTTAAACAAAATATTTTACTGCCAAAAATAATAGGATACCAAATTAGCATAATCAACAATAAAATCCAAATTCCTTAATTTGGCGGGTTGGACAAAAATCATTCGCAGGCCGGATGTGACCCGAGGTCCGGACATAGCCCTGGTTCCGGACATGGCCAGGGGTCCGAACATGGCCCGGGGTCCGGACATAGCACGCTGACCGGATGTGGCCCGAGGAGCTGGCATTGACATGAAATGAATTATTTTCAGTTAATAAAATGAATGATCATTTAGTCACTCAATATTATCTATTAACGCATATTGACAAAGACATTTGTAGTGTTAGAATGTTCTTAGTTAAATCAATGTGTGTAAATTGCAGTTAAATTATAAAAGAAATATTTTTTATTTATTATAATTTCCTTAATCCAGTATTCAGGATTTCAATCACATCGATCAAATATTATACAAGAAAAATAAGATTCAAATTCAGCTAATATTGCTTTTCAATTCATGCTCTGGCATATATATATGACGTTTGTGTAGGCCTACCCGATAGGCACGTGTGTGAAAGAGTACAAAAACTCATAAGAGCTAAGTTAGAGACTGAAAATGAACGTGCTCCATTGAGGGAGAATTTTATCACGTTTATTTTGATAAGCTTATATTTATAGGAATTCAGTTGCTCTTTTTAAGTATACTCGTTGCAGCCATACTTATAATTATTTATCACTTTATAAATGTTGTCAAAATTTCTGTTCTTCATGGTCACACACTAGTCATTTCTTCGGTTGTGTAGAGGCCGTAATTTCTCTAAAACCCGAGTTGACATGAATCAGTGATGACGAGTCTTTCTTCTATTAGGTTTTAATTCATATAAATTTATATAAAGATCCACTCAGTTCACTCCAAACGAAAGATATTTTGCTTGATAAGGATTTTCTCCTATTCTCTGAAATAAAAATGACAGTTCTCTCGTCTCCCTTCGCAAAAACACTAATTCATATACTTATATCTTTCATAAGCTTTCTAATTTTGGGTCACGTCAAGGAAAAATCTTTCTTCGTCTCCTGAGATATTGTCTGTGTACTTTTATTTTTGCTAATTCCGATAAATCTAATCTGATTTCATGATATCAGTGTTATCTATTTCGATTCAAAATCTTGCAGTTATCATTATTGCTTAAGTGGATTTATTATTATTATTATTATTATTATTATTATTATTATTATTATTATTTTAGAGAGTTTATTGATTGATTGATGAATTTCCCTTATGGCATATCAAGCTTTTTGAAATTTTAAAAATTTATTGAAGATTTGTGGGTTATTTAAATTTATTTTGAAAGAAAATCTATTTTTTGCAAACGAATACTGCATTATGTTTGGAGATAACAATGATTTTTCTAGATAAAAATCATACAGTTTAATCCCAGGCTGGCGGAGAAGATATATATTTATATCATTCTCAAGTGTATTTGCAAGTAAGTGAATGCAATGAACTCGATTGGAATTCGAACTCGGCTCTCCAATTTCTCATTTCAAACCGCTATTACACCACCCGCACACGTAGATTTTGACGGGGGTGTGGTGAGTTACAAGTATACAAAGCTCAATGAAACACATTATGGTACTAATTTGATATGAGTATAGCAGGCACACGCATCGCAGACAGATGTGTGTAATGTGATTACCAATTGAGATAAATGCAGTATATAAATCTGCAGCTTAGACCTAGTTGCAAATAACTTCATGTCGGATAAAACTGTTTGCTCTCCGATTGATGGTATTCAGAAATATCTTCATGCGTCTCCCAAGTTGCCTTGGTTGCATTATCCTTCAAACCTAAGGAAAAATAACTCTCTTGACAACAGTTCATGTTGCTCTCTCACTTCTTCCACTTATGAAGACCGAGGGGACATACGCACCTGATTAAGGTGAGGCAAATGACAAACGCATCTATGGAACTGAACGGCACATTTTTCATCAGACGATCTTTTTTTGCCAAGACATAATATATACATAAAAACATCTCCAATCATTTAAGAGCAGAAACCACGAGTGTCATACTTGATTTCGTACCAGGGGGTTATCACCAGGGGGCTATCATCCTATTATAATTGTGCTTGCCTCTGCCTTCACTAGTTCGCACGACGGTTACGTCTTGCCATTAACTAATAAGTAACGGACTATTCCGATTTTATAGCGTGGGAAAGACTGAAAAAAGACACTACTTGGTTTCAGTTGGAAAAAGACAGAAAGAAGAAATGAAGAAAAGAAAAATAGAAGCGTTTAACACCTTTTGTCAATACCTCATAAATAATGGACTCTTCCGTTTCAATCGCGTGGAAAGTGGAGAAAAGACACTACATTTTTTTAGTAGAAAATGAAAGAAAGAAAGAATGGAAGATAGGAGTGGAGAAAGAGATAATTTTTTTCAGCTGATAAGCATAGATACTACACTTTCATCTTTTAGCTAAGAAGCTGAGAAAGTGTGGAGACAGCGATGAATTCACCTTTTTTCATTTGCAGACTATCAAAAGATGGAAAACAGAGTAAAGCAATCGCCAAAAATCCAATTACTATAAATAAAATAACATCGTTTGCTGTGAGTACTTTTAAAATTTTTACTAAGATAAATGTTCGTAAGAGGTGGATTTGGCAAGACAGAAAGAAAGAAAGAAGAAAGAAAAGAAGAACGAAAGAAAGAAAGAAAGAAGAGAAAGAAAGAAAGACAGAAAGAAAGAAGCAAAGGTTGAAGTGCTTAACGTCTCTTGCTAATACCTCATAAATAATGGACTATTCCGTCTCGATTGCGTAGAAAAACACGAAAGACACACGCTTCTTGGTTTCAGTGAGAAAAAGAAAGAAAGAAAGAAAGAAAGAAAGAAAGAAAGAAAGAAGGGGATATAGAAGTGTTTAATGATTGTTTCAGTGTCAATTAGAAATCTTTTCATTTGTACCCACTTCTTAAAATAACAATCTGAATTCGTATTTATGATTGTTACTGCAATATTTTCTTAAAGTCGACAACTGAAATATTTACTGATGTGATAAGGGGATTTCTACAGATATTTTACTGACATAGAACTCGCTATTAACTGGAGGATTAAGTAAGATTAATCAGAAAATTCAAATACGAAAACCGTGAAATTTTAACGGGGCTTTTTATTTGTTGTTGTTGTTGTTATCATTATTATTATTATTATTATTATTATTATTATTATTAAACTTATTATTATTATTATTATTATTATTATTATTATTATTATTATTATTATTATTATTATTATTATTATTTCTTTTTGTGGTATGTTCTGGTTGAGGTTGGAGTGAGATTAAGTCTTCTAAACACTGCAACATTCTTAAAAGTTTCGTTTTTCAATAATGCTGTCTTCCTTTTCGTAGTTTACTATATCTTTTATCCTTTTCTTTTGTTCTTCCATATTTTTCCCAGTGCTCTCATAACTATTGACATTCCCAAAATATGTTCCAAGATTTCCTTGTCATGGTGAAAATGTCAAGATATTTATTTATTTTCACATTTTTTTCAAATGTATTTTTTGGTTTGCCGGAACAACGATGCTCACAACTAGAATGTTTTTGAGTTGAAGTCTACTAAAAGTAGACCCAGTCATTTCGCTTAGATTAGGAGATTTCTTTGGATTATAAGTAGTAAGAGAGCCAACTTTATTAACAATATAGAAAGAACTAATTATGATTACTGTAGAGTGGACTAGTTATTATTGACTGTATAGATTGAACAAATTTTTATTAGTAGTATAATGGACAGATTATTAGTAGTGACACTAGAGTTAAAAAGTTTGAAGCCACCATTAGAAATAGCATGGGATGAACTTGACAGAAAAGTGAGAAAAATGAAAAAGAGCTCTTAGATTAATTGAAAAAAAAAATAATGGAATCAATTATCAAACTTATATTTTGAGAAACCAAAAGAATACCAAAAATGTATACTTCAGTAATCAAAGCTAAAGAACCATATTTATTTTGCCTCAAGTCTCATTTCATCTTTGAGACGGTTATGATATAAATCCATTTTCACGAAAGCAAAATTTAATCATAAAATCCTTTTTTCTTCTTTTTGTCATAATAAAATTTCTAATAAAAAATCATGTCTCACTTTTTTTTTAACCATGTATAATAATTTTCTATCATTTAAGGTACAAAACAACTTTTTGGACAATTTAAAAATTACCAGGGAACTCCTCAAACTTTTGAACTGTAGTGAATATAGAGTATACTAATTATTATTTTAGGTGACCAACTTTATAGTGAACTAACTATTATTAGTAGTAGCATAGAGTGGGCCAATTCTTATTAGTAATATAACGTGGATAGATTATTTTTATGGAGGGGACAAATTAATATTATTAATATAGGGTGGAAAAATGTTATGAGCACACTAAACCTCATTAACAGTATAGAGTGGTCCAATTCTTAGTAGTTTGGTGTGAGCTTAGTAGTATAGACTGGGACACTTATTATTAGAAGCATTAGAGAGAGAGACATTTTATTAGTAGTACATAATGGATCAATTCGTATTTGTAGTATAGGATGAATCAAGTATTGTTAGTAGTCTTAGGTGGACCAAAGTTCTTTCTGTAATAAGAAACATTACGTGACTTTTATATTTATCGATTAAATGGTAAAAAAGACAATATATCATATATTTTATAAATCTAATAATGGAATATGATATCCTATAACTATCGTTCAGTTACCGTTTTGCAAATGCGTGTTATTTTACAGTTTGAAAGTTACTTTGGTCCACTCTATATTACTAATAAACAAACACTAGTCATCGACTGTGTCTTATTATATAGAAATATATTAACAGTATTTTACAGCGTTTGTTAAGTTTTACTAATCAGTAAAAGTCGTTAAACCGTGAATAACTTTTTGTCTATTGATCTACGTGTCTTAATATGTGTCTTTCTCGAGGACTAATGCACTTTGCGAATGGCATTTATATTGTGGTCAGCGATCTAGGAAATTACAAATATGAATTTTTGAGTCTCTCTAGGGAATATCCTATTATTTATTACCATTATGAATTTTTTGTGGTTTCAATATCAGCAGAGTGCTTCCGTAGATATCTTCTGGCAATAAATGGCGGTCTCCACCTTAAAAGACTTCTAAGTGTAGCCATTTTCCAACGTCAGTGTCTTCGGGTGCCAATTCACCGCATGGAAGATTTCGGTATTTAAATACAATAAGCTGCCTTAATGGAAAAGCGGGAGACGCCCAGACAATGATAAAAGAAGACTGAAGCCATTTCGAAATGAAAGAAAAACGGTCGTGTATGACACCGAGGAAAGAGATATAAAGATTAAAATGGCGACCAATCTTTATACGATTACGAAAGTAAAAGTATCTATTAATCGGATGAATGTATCCACGCATATATATATATATATATATATATATATATATATATATATATATATATATATATATCCTTGTGCAGGTATGCAGAAAATAGAAAAGAACACGTTGGGTGCATAATCCGGGGTTCTTTAGTATTTTTGTTTTTATTTTTAAAAAACAGTGCTCCATACAGAAGTAGAGCTTATATTATAATAATATTTTTTGTTTAAAAATATGATTCCTTCGCTACATAAGAGTTCTCATGTTTCAAAAACGAGAGCCGAAATCATCCAAATAATTAATAAAATTAATAAAATTATTTGGATGATTTCGGCTCTCGTTTTTGAAACATGAGAACTCTTATGTAGCGAAGGAATCATATTTTTAAACAAAAAATATTATTAAAATATATTATATATATATATATATATATATATATATATATATATATATATATATATATATATAAGTATAAATAAATAAATAAATTAAGTAAAAAAAAAAATAACAAACTGCTGTTAAGTATTCATCTCCTTTCTGTATCCCGTTTCTTTGTTACATGACATCTTTCCTTTGTTACCAATGCTGGACGATTTCCTCAAAGATGAAGTATATACTCAAGGCGACGGAGATGTGGTTCTGCTCCGGATATCAACGACAAGGAGGGGCTTATACTTAACACCAAGAAGAGGCAGCTGAAGTTCCTGGAGCACACATGAGGAATGAGGGCCCGGAGAGTCTGATACTCACGGGTCGAACAAAACATGATATATCTAGCGGACAAGTGGATGACAGCACGGGGTCTGGGGGAAATGGCTGACGGAAGGAACTTGTTGAAAGCTGCAAGTGATAGAGTTGCAGAGCCATGATCGCCTACGTCATGAAAAAAAAGTATCGTATGCAAATTAGACAAGTATAAATAGAGAACAAGTTGCGAACATGAGATGGGGGTGGGGTTATTCCTAGCAATTCCAGTTGATATTCAGGACACGAAGATCTGTACTACAACTACTACCACGCAGAGATATCTCTACAAAACATAACAGCTCACATATTCAGTCAATGTCATTCTCAGTATCCTTCTGCAAAACCACATTTCTTTTGGCTCATTTAATCTTTCAGTAGGTTATCCTGCATTCACTGTCATATAGGACGACCGATATGACATAAATATTTATTATTCATTTCATTTCTAACGCCATTTTCGTGTTTCTTAATACTTTTTTTTAACTTTAGGAGGACATCTTTCGTGATTCTAGTATATCTTCGGATTTCGGTGACAAATTTTTCTTGTCTTCTTTCAAAACATTTCCTCCATATTTATCTTTTACTGTTTTCATTTTTCTACCTCTACTATTATTACTACCACGTTGTTCAAACAAATATATTCATTAAAAGTACCCCACTGATTCATTTCCCTTTTATAAAACACCTTGACAAAATTAAAAATAAAAGCTAAAAACAAAAAACAAAACACCTTGATAAAAATAAAAACAAAAAAAACACCTTGACAAAAATAAAAATAAAAACCAAAAACAAAACAAAACACATTGACAAAAATAAAAATAACTGCAAAAAAAACCCAACCGCAAAACCCCAAAAAACAAAACAAAAAAAAAAAACAAAAAAAAACGCAGCTTTTCTCAAGGAAACCGAAAAAACAGTGAAAGCTTTAACAATATCTTTAAAATGACAAAAGTTTTTGCTTCTTCAGAAGAAACCTGTCAAATATCAGCAAAACATTTACTAATAGAAGTGAATGTGAAAGATACGCGTACATATACATTTGCACTAGGATAGGAATTCTTCTTTGATACGTGTTTGATTAAAAGCCACTCGTAAGAAACGCTGTTAATTCTTTTACTAGAATTTTGTGTATGCATATGAGTAAAATAAGGAATTATGTGTTCCATCTAATTCACTGGAACACTTGACAGGCATAAATTTATTCTGCGGGCTGATTATCAAAGAAAATGATAAACATCCATTCTGATTGTAGGAACCATTACATGCAATTACATCCTTGTGTAAATTAATTGAAACCAAACGAATAATTTTTAAATAAAAAGACGTACAACAATAGAGTTGAAAGCATTTAATAAAAATAACTAGATAACGGAAATTAAATAGCCAATATATTTAACACCTGTAAGGAATATATAATGTTGTGAAAACCGGAAAATTCTGAAATAGAAATTATAAACATTAATATCAATGAAAAATTGTGAGAATTAAGACAATAAATTTCAGTCAGAGAAAAAATAAAGAAAAAATATACATATAAGGATGGATTAGGTAACGAGAAAAGAAGAAAGTATAACAGATGGAGCAAAAGGTCGATTGGTTCAGAAAACGCAGTAAGAGTAGATTTGAGCAATGGAGTAAATATGATTATAAATGTTTGTGTTGGCATAATATTGCAGAATATAGAATGAATTCAGAAAGTTCTTTGCGTCACACGGGAGTCCCACAGATTATCAGAATATCACAGGCAGACGTAAATACATTTACCATGCAGTTTATCCATAATGGCTAAAGGTAGAGCCGAAAGCGCCCGGAACTATAAAACATTTGGACAGTTTTTACACACACTTTGTTCAGAAAAGAAAGCTCTTGTTCGAACACAAGAAAACTTAAATAAAAAGTTTAACCGTAGCATCTTGGTTGTCCTTTTTCATGAAACATGCATAAACGAAGATTTGTTGCCTAAATATACAACTATATAACTTTTTTAAGGTGTGCTATATTCTTGGGATAAAGTGCTTATTGCCAGGGATAGAGCGGGTTTAAATATAAAAATGAACATTGAATTCAAAATTAGAGGCAAGAGCCTGTTTCATGCTAGACGCAATCGTCAGGCCACGAGTGTTGTTTTTTTTTCTCTCTACTTATTTATATATACGGGTCAGTGGTGCATTGTGGGTAGTCCATTTTGGCTGTTATTTTACCGGAAGTCGATTATTTCTTTCTTTATTTATTTGGGTTAAATTATTTTCCTTGTTTTTATTTATTTTCATTTTTTATTTTTTACTTTTATTTTCATTTTTTTTTATTTTGTATCTTATTTATATATTTATTTATTTTATTTGAATAGAATTTTTATTAACGTAGTAAAAATTTATTTATATCACTTATTTAATAGTTTGCATTGGTTTGGGAAGATAATTAAAGCAATTTATTCAATTTTGGGGTTGATTGCTGTAGTTTATTCGAACTATTATTTTGGCGGGAGCAGTTTTTAATTTGTTTATTCCAGGATTTGGGGTCTATCATTGCTTGGGGTATTGTAAAGTATTTTTTATCACTTACTAATATTTTTCTTATAGTGATATCCATTTCACGGGAACACCGAGTTCAGCACTGCAGTGTTTCATGTTCCAACGCTTTTTTCCAGGCCAGCATAAAATAGACTGCCCCCGCTTGATGTTCACCTATATATATATATATATATATATATATATATATATATATATATATATATATATATATACCCAAGTATATGATTGGTGTATATGGAATGAATTCCAATAACCAAAAATTACTATTCTTAAAAGAGTGCTCAATACAAAGTAGAGCAGATATAATCATATATATTTTAAAAAATTTATAACATAAATATGTTATAAAATCACTACAAAAATAGCAATTTTCTTTCAACACCCTCGGTGTCTTATCAAGTAATGATGTTGAATGTAAAATAAATGGTTTTAAAAGTT
>OZ010594.1:98721217-98723717 GCA_963932145.1 Acanthosepion lycidas | reverse complement strand
AATAACATCTATGAAAAAGTAACTGAAAACATAGCTATAAAAGAAACACAAAAGTTTACAAGCAACATCAAAAACTACTAAAAAATGAAGACTACTCCTGGTTAAAGCTCATTGAATACCATCCAAAACACGCATATTATATGGATTACCAAAAAGGCATAAACCGAACATACCAATGAGACCTATCATATCAGGGATAGGTAGAGCTCCACATAAAATAGCCCGCAAACTAAGCAGAATTTTAACTCCACTTCTCGGCAATATTAGTCCATCACACATAAAAAATTCAGGCGACCTCTTAAACAAGCTAAAAAAGATAGACATTGAAAATAAATATATGACTACTTTAGATATACAATCTCTTTATACAAACGTCCCATAAATAAATGCTTAAATTTACTAAAAAAACACCTAACAAATGCAAAAATCAAATTACCTATGTCGACACACAAAATTATAAAAATGTGCCAACTAATTACCAAGCTATGCTTCTTTACTTTTAATAACCATTTGTGACATCCAACTGTTACGTCAAATTGTGACGTCAGCCGATCCCGGGTCTTATCCTGGTCGCGGCGCCAATAGTGATGATCTAACCTTTAAGTGATTCGGATGGGAATCTGGTTAGATTCCATATCAGTCTCGTCGTTCCCAACCAGCCTCCAACGTCTGGTTACCGAAGTAACTACTTTGATCTCCAGTCTGCCTACCCACGTTGTGAATTGATCTTAGGCAGACGAAATCAATCAGCGTCGGGGCCGTACTGCAAGGTTGAGTTTGAATGAGGGCGGTATCGCACAAGTACGTGCAAAATAAAATAAAATAATAAATCGAAAATGGTATCAAAAAAAGGATAACAATACTTTATATCTGGTTGCTGGATACATAGGACTGCGTCTATCTCCCGACCCGCTATATGGATTGTGACACGTGGTTTTTAGGCGAGTCTTAACATCTTACGTTGTCTGTTCCCTAATAAACTGGCACTTGGTGTGTCTTCAGGCGAAATTCACAAAACTTATTTTGGTGGTGTGAATCTAAGTCGTTCTTCAAAAAAATAAATTGTTCTTGGTTAGAAGATGAGTTCGGAATTTGCGCGAATCTTGGTCAGCTCTTCGTGGTGGGTCTTCAGAGCTCTCAACTCGAACTGTCTCTCCAACTCTCCAACTAACTCAAAACTGATTTTTGCTCGCTGCGAATTTGCTTATATGGGCGCTGATTCAAAACCGGGGGTGGGCTCGTCGGGGTTTGAGGTTCCTTGATAAGTCTAAATCCATAAACCCCTTCTTTTGTTTTCGGTCAGGAAAAATTTATTATTTCCATTTTTGGAAGTCTTCTCTTACTCCCACCTTCTCTTATTCTCATATGGACACCTCACCATGCGCCAGAGGGGCGTCAACGGTCCTCCCCGCTTCTTCGTAGTAACCCCTCATACCTAAACTCTCTGCGGCTGCCTACTTGCGTCACATGATCACCTCCGCCTGGCTGGTTAGCATTCAACCAATGGTCGATCAACAGTGTGGGCGTGACTAGACTAGCCTTGTTTCTAAAAAAATATATATTTTGCTCAAAGAAAAAAAATTATCTTTTTCTTTTCCTTTTCTTTCTTTTGTTTCTCTCTTCTTCTCTTGCCGCCAAGAGGACAATACGATCCGTAGAGTGATAATCTCAATTCTTATCCTAACGTCACGGCATATGGAATTCTTCAATCAGATTTTCGCCAGCACCAAGAGGCTAGTCAACCAGACACACTCATTCTTCAGCGCCAACGAAATATTGTTTCGCTGTCATATTCAAATTCCAACACAGCCCAGATATGTTTTCTCTCAATGACACCTCCCATCGACAAAGACCCGACCTAGAGATGGCTCTCTTTGTGTGGTCAACAGATGACCTATTAAATTGTTTGCCATCATGACAAAAGTAAATCTTTATCTATTTAAAATTCTGTAACCACCTGGTGTTTGTCAATTAGCTTTATGACAATGGCCATAAGAATTTTCAGCATTCTTCATTTATCAAAATAACATTTTCAAATGTCTCTTCTCGTAGGTGACATTATCTTTAAAATTTCCTCGCAGGGAATTTCACCACTTCTGATAATCTGTTTGCCACAAAGACCGTTAATTTTTTATCTATCTAAACAAAACAAAAAAAAAACGTGTATCAACCTGGACCCTGCCAGCCAGCCAGCCCCAAGACAATGGCCGACAGAACCCTGACCATTGTCTTCCATTATCAAAATAACATTTTCAAATGTTATTTCTCGTGGGTGGCCTCACTTTATCATATAAGTTAAGTCTTGCCTCTCTTTTTCTTTCTTTTCTTTCTCTTTTCCCTTTCCTTCTTTTTGCGCCCCTAAATGGTGTCACAATTATTACAGGCAGAAATTTGGTTTGCCAATGGGATCTCCTCTCAGCGGCGTTCTTGCGTGTCTATTTTTAGAATTTCTAGAAAGTGACTCATTCAAAAATATTCTCCCTACAAACTCTTCATATTT
>OZ010594.1:98586217-98716217 GCA_963932145.1 Acanthosepion lycidas | reverse complement strand
ATGTATTTAAGCCTACTACTAGATTTGCGGTAATGTATTAATGTCAAACTTCAACTTTGTCTTCTTAGTACCTGTTTTTATTGTACTCTCAGCTTAATAATATTTTCTCTTCATTTTCTCTCTGACGTAGTAATCCCTTGAAACCTAGTAGCTTTATTGCCTTGATTGTAGTTAGAGGATTAAAAAAAGTACTCGGATCTAATTTGAGTTCCAAAAGAATCCGGACAAAATTTGCTGATGTCTCGCCATTTCGATAGGTCTGAGAATGATAGATTTTCAACATCCCCCTCATTGTTATAATTCATATCAACTCCCGAGGAAAAATGATAAGATATTTTTTAATATGTGATTACAATATCAAACATGTTTTAAAGGTATAATGCAGTAGAGGCAAAGGCATTCATGAAAAATATGTTTTATGACAAGCTTTAAAAAACCTATATAAAAAATCAATTCTTACTTAGGAGTAATTTATCACAAATGCGTGATATTTTCAATAAGCGAGGATTTTAAGTAATGTATTTTCTTTTTTTTTCTCCCTTGCCATTTTTCATGTTTTATTATTAATCAGAAGAGAACCTTTCAGGATTGCAACAAGGTATACGGAAATTAAAATTCAGTCTATTTTTCTAGATTTATTTTATTTTTTTACCTTTTGGAAAAGCGTCATTCTGGAACAGCAATGCTTTTTCTTTACATATGGTTTTTTTTTTCTCTACGGAAGGGCAGAGCAGCAAAAAAATCTTTCTTTAACTCAACTCAATCTTCTTTTTCAATATTGTTGTATATGTTTTTATTGTTTCAAAATCGCGCACTGTTCTTTTTATTTTATCTTTAAGTAGCCCAACTTGAAACGAAAGGCGCTATTTCGGAATTCCTTCCGGGTTTAGGAACTGGCGCATTGTTCAAAATGAACAATAAAGTAGAATTCTAAAAATGATTAACACTGGTTGAAGATTAATGTTACTTAACGCACCAAGATTAACTATCCCCAAAAGATCCACGTAAGCAGAAACTGAGTTCAATTCTTGCAATAATGTGTTCATTCCTCACTAGATACTCGATAAAAAAAAATCAACTTAACCATTTCTTTTTCTTCTTCTTCCAGTATCTATCTTTCTATTTTAGCCCTTCTTGAATTCGACAATTATTGATCACCACAGCTTCCTTTATCCCAGGTATTTTCTTTACTTGAATATTTTTCTCGCTTGAAAGTACATCTCTTTTAATAACGAACAAATATTTCCTGTGGGCATATCTTGAGGCACCGTGGACAATCCAATTAAAATGATGTCATTAAAATTTGTTTATTTACAAAACTGAGAAAGCGTTAGCTTTGTAAAATATGAGGGAACGTTCCTTGCATGAATATAATTTTCAGCTTAGTCATATGTACCACTCAAAAAACGTCTTGCCTAGGAAAGTGCAATAATCTATTTTTCGTTCATTGGTATTAGGCATTATCTCCAATTTAGACCCCTACAAGGCTAGTTGTGGAGATAGCTAACCAGCCATTGTCTTGAGGAAATGCGCACCTGAGCTAGCGCCGGCCCTCTCTAAACTATATATTTACTGCCTCAAGGAATCCTCTTTTCCTGACTGCTGGAAGTCCTCATCCATTGTTCCTGTCTTTAAGTACTCTGGAGACACCCCTGACGCCACTAATTACCGTCCTTTTAGTCTCCTACCCGTCTTCGGCAAAGTCTTCGAAGCCCTAATCAACGCCGAAGTGGTTAACCAACTTACCTCACACGACCTGCTCTCAGACAAGCAATATGGTTTCTGCTACGCCGATCTACAGCTGATGTGCTTACGGCCATCACTGAAACCGTCTACCAAGCTTTTCAAAATAACGGTGAGGATCGTGCCGTGGCCCTAGACATCTTCAAAGCGTTTGATAGGGTTTAGCATGACAGCCTTCATCGCAAGCTCCAGGGTTATGGTATTACAGGTCGATTGTTTGACCTAATACAATCATTCCTGTCAAACCGTGAATTGAAGGTCGTTCTCAATTGATTGTACTACAGTTCCTATACCACGAACGCAGGTGTTCCTCAAGGCTCCATCTTTGGTCCCACTCTATTCCTTATTTTCATCAACGACCTTCCTGACGCCATAGATTCCCACTACAATTTTCTCCTGCCTCAAAAACAAATCTAGTGTCACTGACAAAACTAACCTGGCTGCTCGTCTTGAAATGGACCTCCAATCGGTTGTTAATTGGGGCAAGAATTGGCTGGTCAACTTTAACGCCTCAAAAACTAAATTACTCTCTATTAATCACCATAGAGATCCTTCCCTGCTCACCATTAGAATGTCTGATAGTCAACTTCTTGAGAGCAACTTTCTGCTTTTGCTCGGACTCACGTTGACTGCTGATCTGAGATGGAACAAATACATTGAGTCCATTGCTTCGTCCACCGCGAGGAAAATTGGCTCTGTGTGCCGCGCCAGGAAATCTTTCTCCCCGGAATCGATACTTCAAATATTCGCCCTTGCATAGAGTATTGGTGACATATATGGTCTGGTGCACCTTCTGTTTACCTTGGAGTTCTTGACAAGATCCAGAGGCGGATATGTAATATATTAGGTTGGTGCAAAAATAATGACGTAATAATGTCGTTTTTTGACGTCTAACGTCAAAAAACGACATTATTACGTCATTATTTTTGCACTAACCTAATAATTGGCCCTGATCTGGCATCTCGTCTACAGTTACTCTCTCACAGACGCGCCGTCGCCTCTCTCTGTCTTTTTTACAAATACTTTCATGGTAATTCCTCCGATGAGCTGCTTTCACTGGTTCCCAGACTTCATGAATTCAAGCGCCCTACGAGGCTGGCATCCCGCTCTCACCCTTTCACTGTCGAAACTTTTAAATGTAGCCGTCTCTTCTACTCCAATAGCTTCCTACCTTGAACCTTTCGCCTGTGGAACACCCTTCCCTATTACTTTTTCCCTGAGAGCTATACTCTCCAACTATTCAAATGTAATGTCAATCGACATCTCCAGTTGCCTTGATCTATCCACTACCCCTCTCCTCATCCTTTCTTCTATCACTCCTATCTGCTCCCCCTCCAAATCTTCTGCAACCTGCTGCATCCTAGTGGCTTCACGCCTTGCTCGCGGCGTAATGCTTAAAAAAAAAAATTATAGGAAAGTATAAATTTGCAAATTACAATAGGATCTCAAAACATTAGACTTTTTTACTTTCTAAGAAATGATGGTTGATTTTATCCAACATTATCTAAATTATATCCAACAAATAAATTTCTAACATACCTGTTACGTCCATCCAATGTAACTCCATATTGATTAGTAATATTTACTGATGAGAAATTTGTTTACAGGTACTTCTCCCAACTTAAATGCTTCTCTTGGTGATGTTATCATAAAGGTGTTTCCTTATTTCCTGTCTATGTTCAAAATTTTCTACCTTTCACTCAGTTTACATTTCGCTTTTCTACTGTTTGATATTTGTTTTTGATTTTGTCGACTGTACAGTGTAGTAGGCTCCGTTGGGCGCCGTCTGGTAGAAAAAGAGTACCATGACGAATTTCATGGAATTTATGCTTGAAGCTCCAATACGAATATTTCAGAGTGTTTGGGTGTCAATACGAGGACAGTGCAGATGATTCGAAAAGAGTCGGATGAATCTTATGGTGATTCCGAATGTACGGCAGGTCAAAAGAATTTATTGGTGATGTCCTCAGGCTCAATACAGAGGCCTACTTAAAGTGCCCTGAGGAGGTAGTGCAGCCCTGGGTCAAGATGGTGACTACAAGAAAACACAGTCATAGATGTCAGACAGTTTCTGTGGCTACATCTCCCCTTATATCTGGCCACTAACTCCGCAGTCTGTAACCCCCTTTTTTGTGAACGGGAGAGCAACAAAACTAACACCGAAGATGACCTGAATGCAAAGATTATGACAGCCTTCACCAACTTAAACAAAGAGACCGTCTAGAAAAGTTGCAGGAGATTCCTAAGTCGTCTGCTGTAGGAGGTTTTTCCGCCGCACGTGTCGGTTTCACGTCAGACTCCTCCGCCGGTTTTTCTGCAATTTCTTCGCCGATTCTTTATGAGTAGGGGACACTGCTCGGCATCTCCCTCTCGAGTTGCTGCATGCTCATTTGATTATCGCTGGTTAATTTCCTCTTACTTCTAATCTTCCATATTGCCATACCCCCTATGGCTATAATTATGAATGTACCCATCATTGCCGACCAACTTACCGTGATCTGCTCATCATCTTCCCAAGCCATAACTTCATTTCCCAACGCACTTAACTTGTCCCTCAATTGATCCATATCGATCTGTTCTATCGGCTTCATTAGTACTGGCATTTTATTCAAGGTAACATTGGAGAATTCCCTCACTATTGGCGCTCACAACTCTGTACAATTGACTAAGCTTCTGCCAATCATTTCTATGATTGAATCTTTCTCTTCATATCTTTCTTCTTCCTGGTAAAAGTGGGGTAAGGAAGTAGATATCCCAAATGCCGAACATCCCAGGAGTAACTTTATCAGGGATAATGGTGGCTTTACTCTTAATGTCCTGGTGGACTCTCCCCCACATACCCTAGACAAGCTGATGGGTTTCTGTGTCGCCACTGCCCACACCCCGTCTGAAACACTGATAGCTTGTGGTAATGCCGTGTTTGCTAATACCTCCACTTGAGAAGTTCTCTTAATTCCCTCTTTCTTACCTTCAAAAAATTCCAGTATGCACATTGTGTGGTTACCAGCTATATAGATAGGGCTTAACGATGTAAAGGTCCCTAGAGCATCATTTCTATCCTTTCTAGCTTCTTCAGCTGTTAGCAACATGAATTTTGTTCTACCCGAATTTAAAGCTATGTATTCTGTTTCCATCTTGTACCTTGCTACCAAGGTCACACATCCGAGTGCATTATAATATTTCCACAATTCTTTGGTGGGATCCACTGGCAGTCTTAAATGGTAGGGTAACTCGGCCTGTATTCCGAGTAGCAGTTCCCTTAGGTGACTCGGGTTTACTGTGCTTGGGGAGAGGTGTCCCAATGACAACATATCTAATTGCGCTCTCACATGTTCCAGAAAGGTCGTCAACGACTGACTAGTTTGTCGTACTTTATTCGTAATTGTCATTAGTTGGAAATATCTTTGCATGAATCCACTCATTTCCTGTAATTCTATCATTACAGTTTCTGTATCATTAATTACCTCTTGTCTCAACCCCGCCAGGTTATTTATTAACCAATTGATTCTGGCTCTATTCTTGGCCACTTCCAACCTTGTCACATTTAATATTGTCACACCCTCTCTTGCCACTTGAGCCAGCGTCCTCTGGTTTATTTCCACTTCTCCCAGTTTCCTTCTTATGAATTTAACGTCATCTTCAGTCACTGTTCCAAACAGGACATTTAACGCTTTTCCTACAATCGGAACTACCGATCTCTTTTCCTGCGTCTGCAGTAACTCTATTCCCTTCAGGTAATTTTGCATGTCCCTCCATTGAGCCTCTATCATAGTGGCATCCGATTCTAGGGAGTGTAATAAACTGAGATATCTTTTCTCCTTGGAATAATCTTGCCCTACCTTCAACCGGGCTGCATCCAGCTGCGTTAGCTCATTTCTTAGTTTATTTAGTAGCGACTCGTATGGTTTTAAATCTATCACGAATGTGATCAACCATTTAGACCTGGTTATTATTACTTCACTCGTCTTTTTAAAATGGTATTTTGGCTGTGCTTCCAAGCTTCCGCCATCGTCACCATCAGTGTGTCTACCAACATCATCATCCTGCAAGGCAACAAAATTAGCTTGTTTTTATTCTTCATAACCATTCGGTCTTGTTCAATTCTTCACTCAATTATTCCATATTTTCTTACTAAGTTTTTAACACTTCAACTCTTCCCTCCGCTAACTAACTCCTATGGTCCGGACAGATGCGTGGGGCTCCTACTTCAAAGGCCGTAGTTCATGACACCACTGATGGCCAGTCAGCAATGCCAATAATCTTCTTCCGTCCTTCGTGAGGTGCAGCTCGCGACTCCATCCACATCCACCAGTCAGCCAGTAGGTTTTTGGATGAGCCAGTGTCGTTATCTGTCGACACCGAGTGTTTCTATTCTGCACCGCTTTCTTTGTTACACTGAGACTTGGGGATTTTCACCCTTCTCAATCTCATCTTCAGAGGTAGTTCTTCCGTCTCCATTTCTCCCGGCTCAACCAGAGTTACCTTCCTTGTCGTTGTCTTCTTAGGCCTCGGCTCGCTCATTTCCAGGTTAGCTATTTCAGTCTTCTTCAGATTGTTGACATGGAGCCTCCTTGCTCGCCCTGCTACTTGATCCCGTATTACATATGATACTGGATCCGTCTGCTCTACTATCCGGTAGTACGGTTCCCATCTTTGGTCCATCTTTCCTTCTCTCTGTTGGATTTTATAGTAGACAGGGTCTCCAACCTTGAATTCTACTACCTTTCTTTCAGCATTGACTCTCTCATTTCTTCTCTTCTGTGCTCTCTTTATTCTTCTTCTGGCCTGTACAAATATTTTATGTTGCTGTTCCAGCAACAACTGATGATGATCTTCTCCCATATACTTTGTTCGGGGCTTCAACAGGTTATCCACAGGCAGGACCACGTCTCTGCCAAACAACATAAAGTAAAGAGAAAATCTGGAGGTTTCGTTTATCGTAAACCTTACGGCCGCCAGAGCCTGCGTCAAATACAAATCCCAATTTCCTGTATTCTCTCTGGCACTGTAGGTACTGCAGAGGCTTGTGGTCTGTCTTTATAGTAAAAACCGCACCATTCAAGTAGTAGTCCAGTTTTTGGAAAGCATACATGATAGCATATGCTTCTCTTTCTATTACTGGCCATCTTTGTTGTGTCTCTGACATCTTATGAGAGAGAATGTATATCGGTACCTCCTCTGGTATGCCTGGCACTGGTCCTTCTTTATCGGGACACGGCTGGGTAAGAACTGCTCCTACACACTGCTCACTGGCATCAGTGTATAGTACCACAGGCTTGCTGAGGTCTGGGTACGTCAGCAGTGGGACGGCTGTCAACTGTTCTTTTAAGGTATCAAATGCCCGTTGACAGTCTTCTGTCCACTTGAACCTAGCGTATTTCTTCGTCAGGGCTACTAAGGGTATGGCAATTCTCGAGAATGCCGGGACGAATCGTCGGTAGTACCCTATAGCTCCTATAAAGCTTCTTACTTGTCTCACTGTCTTAGGTTCTGGCATCTCCCTTATGACTTTCACCTTATCCATGTCGGGTTTAATACCGTCTCCGTTTATAACAAAGACCTAATATCTAGTCTCCTCCTTCAGAAACTGACACTTCGACAATTTCAATTTTAAGCCGTGCTTTCTTAGTCTTCCCAACACTTGTTTTAGATGGAAAAAAATTTGTTCTACTGTTTCTGAAAATATCAAAATATCATCTAAATATGCCATGGCAAAGCTCTCGCATCTTCCTAATACTATTGACATCAGCTGTTGGAAGATTCCCGGAGCATTGGCTAAACCGAATGGCATCACCCTGAACTAAAATAGTCCCAAGTGACACGCAAATGCAGCCTTTTCCTTGTCAGCCTCATCAAGGGCTACCTGCCAATACCCGGACCTCAAGTCCAACGTAGAGAAGTACTTCTCTTTCCCTAATAATGCCAATATGTCATCGATTAGTAGTAATGGCACCGGCAACGGCTTCGATATAGAATTCAGTTTCCTAAAATCTACGCAAAAACGGTGCCCGCCATCTTTCTTACCTACTATTGGGATTGGGAAGCTCCAAGGGGAGATCGATCTTTCGATCATCCCAGCTTCTAACATCTCTTCTACTGCCTCTTCCACAAGGGTTCTCTTATGAATAGGTGTTCGGTAGGGCTTCACTTTCACAGGATGGTGATCGCCGGTGTCGATTTTCATTTTACTGTGGGTCTGGCCCAATTCCTTATCTGCTTGGGCCACCACATCTCGATTATCTCTCAGCAGACTTCCCACTCTGGCCCTAAATTGATCAGGTGCCAATATATCTCCGTCTACTATTCTTTCTGGTTTTTCTATGAGTTTTCTTTGTTTCTCCTCGAATCTAACCCGATTCAGAGTTCGTAGGGGTAATGCTTTTCCTATCTCTTCCCCTGTCTTAACCTTTATCGTCTTTTGGGCCTGATTCACCATCATAATGGACACTAATTCAGCTGCCTCCACTACTGCCTCACACAGAGTTACATCATTTTCTTCTAGGCCCATCCCTACTACAGGGACCAATTGCAGGGTTCCTTTTCCTATTTTCTTCCCTGTCATTAGCCTACCCCTTCCTGACACCGCCGTTCTGGCGGGTAGCTTTACATCTTCCTCCACCACTATTGTTATATCTTCTTCCGTTGGGCATCCCAATGGCGTTCTCTCGCCATTCACTACCAGCACAGTGGGGCTGAACTCTATCCGAGCTCTGAAGCCAATCTTCTCCCAAGATTGCTTCCGTACACATGTTGGGGGTTACGTAGAAGTTCTGGGTGCTTCTTAATTTCCCAATCCTCACAGGGAGCCTCGCCATCCCTCTTATCTCCAGGGGAGCTCCATCTGCTTGCGTGACTTCTAAGTCTGCTTCCTGCAACCCATTCTTCTGTTTCACCCGTCTGTATGCTTCCTCTCTCAGCAATGAAACAGACGCTCCTGTGTCTATCAGAGCTTTCATTGCCCTACCTCCTATCACTGCCCTACAAGATAGCTCCATCTCTTGCGTCAGCGAAGAGAATACTTGGGCTTTCCTTTTCCTGGGTTCCCACCCTTGGGTCATCCCAGACATAGGCGCCGGTAGCAACAAACTCCTTTCATTATTCTCATATGGGGGAGTTCTGCGTTTTCTGCACCTGGGAGTCCCGGCTGGACCTCTCCCAGTCTCTTGCGGCTGTTCCTAAGAGTACAATTCCTCTTCAGGTGCCCTGGTCTCCTACAAAACCAGCACCTTCTTGTTGGACAGTTTACCGCAAAGTGGCCCACCTGACCACGTATCCAATATTTTACTCTTCCTCACTTCAACTGGGCCACCCTCCCTCTTATTTCTGGGGGGACCTGCCCTCTACCTAAGTGGCTCTCCTGATCACATGTCCAACGTTTTACTTTCCAGCTTTTTAACTGGGCCACCCTCCCTCTTAATTCTGGGGTGGCCCGCTGGCTTTTCCCTGGTTTTGTCTTTTGGGCTCGGCCTTCTTTAACGATATCGGTAGGGCACCTTTTCTTAACCCGCAACACTTGGCCAGGTGTCCCCTCTTCCCACACTTAGTACATTTATCCTGTTCGAAGTCTGAGGGCAAACCCCACTTCGTCGGACATTCCGCTGCTTTGTGGTCCTCATATCCACATGTCCAGCACACCAGCCCGTATCGAACCGGCGTGGGCTTATAGAACCCACGCCTTGTTGACCAAGCTTTTCTTGTGGGAGCTTCTTCCCACACCTCAGTCTCATCCACCTCTAGCTTGACCTTCCAATTCCACGAGGGGGGGTCTTCCTCCTTCTCCTTTTCTTCCAACCTTTCGACTTAGCTCTTGCTTCTTCCCACCTCTTTTTACCTTCTCCCAAACTCTCTGGCTCTCTTTGGCCAGCTCCACTGCTGCCGATAACCTTAGTGGTCCTTCCTTCAAAACATCGTGACGAACACGCTCGTCACTGAGCGCTTCCACATACAGATCAGCCAACTGGGCCTGCATGAACGCATTATTTCTCACTACCTCTGGGAAAGCTAATAACGACAGCTTCTCCGCTCGGGTCCCCAATTCTCCAGGGGTTTCGTCCCTCAGCTGCGTCAACTTCAGGAGGGCTCTCATGGCCTCTATCGCCGTCCCCTCGTCAGCGAACTCCTGATTTAATAAGAGAGTCTATATATTACGCAGCTCTTATCCAGGGCTGCCAGCTAGTCCCTAAAATCCATTGAACTCCCATCAAAGGCCGGAACCCTCGGTCCACCAAATAATTTTCTTAGGTCTGCCGGCAATCCCTGTTCAACCCCCTCTATGTCTACCCTATCTGGCTCATAGTCAGACATATTTAACCCAGCAAAAGAAAAACAATCTGAGCAGCAACAATCGAAATTGGGAGATCAACCGAAATAATGTGTCCTACCTGACAGACGATTTTCAGCTCGTTCTTCTCAGGTTCTGGGTTGTCGTACTCGAGTGTCTGGAACCGTATGGTTATAGCCAACCAAAGTCCTTTGGTTCCCACTCTAGTCTGTTTCAATTTGAGTCCTTGAGACGCCGTGCAACTCCTGTGGCAGCGGCTGATCCAGGGTCTTATCCTGTTGGCACGGCACCAATTGTGACGCCCCCCACGATGTCGCTGCGCCAATCGTGACGTCTGCCTGGCTGCGTCCGTCGTGCTATCCTTTCCTGTGACGACCAACTGGCTTGGTATTAGTCGCGGCACCAAATGTGACGTTCTAACCTTTTGGTGATTCGGATGGGAATCTGGTTAGATTCGGTATCAGCCTTGTCGTTCCCAGCTCGCCTCCAACGTCTGGTTACCGAAGTAACTGTTTTGCTTTCTAGTCTAACCTACCCACGTTGTGATTTGATCTTAGGTAGACGAAATCAATCAGTCGCCGGGCAGTAATGCAAGCTGAGTCCGGGCAAAGGTAACACCGCACAAGTATATGTAAAATAAAATAAAATAATAACTCGAAAAGTTCAAATGTGTTAAAAAGGATAACAATATTTTATATCTGGTTGCTGAATACAGGACTGCGTCTTTCTCCCAAACCCGCTATATGGATTCGTGACACTTTGTGTTTGTTAGGCGAGTCTTAACATCTTAAGTTGTTTGTTCTTTAAGAAACTGGTTCTTGGTGTATCTTCAGGCGATATTCGTAAAACTTGTTTTGGTGGTATGAGTCTAAGTCGTTCTTCAAAAATAAATTGTTCTTGGCTAGAAATTGAGTCGTGATTTGCGTGGAATCTTTCGAGTCAGCTATCTGCGAGGCGGGTGCAACTCCAACTGCGAACTTCACTCAACTTAACTGGAACTCGAACTGAACTGGTTTTCACTCGTTGCGACTCTGCTTATATAGACGCCGACCAAAACCTGGGTGGGATTGTCGGGGTTTGAGGTTCTTTGATAATTCTAAACCCACAATCCACTTCTTTGTTTTCGGTCAGGGAAATTTTATTATTTTCCATTTTTGGAAGTCTTTCGTCCCCCCCCCCACCTTCTTCTGTTCTCATATTGGTATCTCACCATGCCCTCAGACGGTGTCAACGGGTTTCCCCTCTCTCTCACAGTGGCATCTCACACCTATCCCTTCAGGGGGTGCAACAGGCCTCCCTTCCTTCTTCACATGAATATCACCGCTTAACGCTCATGCCACCATCCAGCCAATGGGCGCTCAGCGGCGTGGCTGCGGCCAGACTAGCCTCGGTTTAAAAAATCTTGCTCAAAGAAAAAAAAATTATCTTCCTTTTTCTTTTTTTTTTCTATTTCTTTTCTTTCTCTTTCTTTCCTTCTGCCGGACAACAAACCTTAGACTCTTATCATAGTCAAATTTCACTTGGACTTTATCACCCGGGGCCTTTGCCAAACAAGTGGGTGGTCAATTGGACGTATTTGCATTCTGTTGTTAATTAACTGTTCTGATAAAATAATTTCGCTATCATAGCCAGCCCTGACAATAAACATGTGTTTTCCCAAATGACATGGAGGTGGTTCCACGGACATTTTGGTTTCGGTCAAGCTTGACCTAATTAATTTTTATCTCCCAGCACCCTGCGGGAGGTCTCTTGTCCAACTTGAAAAAATCTTTTTTTTTATCATTGCCATGGGCAGATTGGATATATCTTACTCGCCGCCCCGAAACATAAATCAGATTAAATTCTGTGTTTCACCTTCTCGACAATGGAAATAAAAATCTTACCACTTTCCCTGTCAGAAAAATAACACCGCTTAGTGTCCTTTTCGTGATGGCTTCTTATCACCTAAATTTAATTCTCGCCTTTCTTTTTTTTCTTCTTTCTTTCTAGCGACGTAAATAGTGTCACATTTGCATATGCTTATGTTGTTAAGATGGTGGCCGCTAATAATGAATAGCATTAGGACACTTAATTCTCTCAGAATTGCCTTGCTGTATTGGTTGAATAAGTCCGGTGAGAAGACACATCCTTGCCTTACGTCTCTTTCTATTTGCGTATAACTCTTGAATTTATTTTGTATCCGCATGCAGGTGGTTTGCTGCCAGTATAGGTTCTTGATTATTCTAATAACCTTCCCAAATATGTCAAGGTTGCTGAGCAGTTCGAACGGATCCTTGTGGCATACTTGATAGAACGTTTTCGCGTCATCTATAAAGCACAGGTACACGGTCTTCTGCATTTGTATTGATGTTTCTGATAATTTCTGAGTATAAATATGCGTCCGTTATTCATTGACGAACTTGCTTCTCTGATTAGGCCCAAAATATAGAATACATCATTATGCTTATGATATATTACTAAAACAAACATTTCAAACATGATAATAATTAAGTCAAGTGCCTGGCCTAAATTTCTACGTGCAATTTCCTACAAATATGAGATTGGCAGAGGCATGAACGCGACTTTTCCTTCATCTTTGGTTATTGGTTAAATACCGATTAAATGGCTATCAAAGAGAAGGAATTTTAAATCTTGGAGAAAGCGACGGGTAACTTCTTCATTATTTTTATCAAAAATTCATGGCAATTCGAAGTAAATAAAGAAACAGAATCTGTGGAGAACAATGACATAATTGCTGATGTAAAATGGAAATTAAACAAAAGACACGATCAAATTACTTTTTCTTCATCGTGAAAACAATGATCTTTGGCTTTGAGGGGGGAGTCATAATCATTTTGCATTTACACTGTCTTCTTGATAATAGCAACATTGGTATTGAGTCTAGATAAAATCCATAGAAGAATCTGCAATGTTATTTGTCTTGTCTTGGCATCTCAGCATCAGTAATTTTTACACCCCCGTAACTTAACTTCCCTGTGCATTTTATATAACTAAATTTTATGAATTTAAGTGCAGTACTAGATTTGCGGTAATGTATCAACATTTTACAGTGGAAATGCCTAGTTCTAACCTTAAGTTCTATGCTGATAGTTCCTTCTACCGTATATCTCTCTTGTAGAAATAACTTTGATATTCAAAAAATTAATGCAATGTCAAATTTTAACTACTGTCTTCTTAATTCTTGTTCTTTTTTTGTTCTCTCTTCTGAATAATGTTTTCTCTTCATATTCTCTCACACTCAGCAATCCCTTGTATCTTAGTGGTTTTATTGGCTTGCTTGGAGTTATAGGATTAAAAAATCTCGGATCTCATTTGTGTTCCACAAGAATTCAGACAAAATATTGAACTTTCTAAAGACTAAAAAAAAAGAAGCACTTTAAGCAATTTATATTTAATTGGACTTTTTACCTTAGGTTTATACGAAACTTACTGGGTAAGTACCAGTCTTTACATGAAAATATAAAACATTCATTACTTCGAATAAACCGCAGTATTCAGTTTCTAATTATTTACCCGATTTACATTCGGCCTAATATCCTCATCTTTGCTATTATGATCTTTGTGCATTCCGGCCTTCTTCAGTGTTTGTTGATCCAGCTAACCATATATGGCAAATCCCTGTGTTGGGTAACAATAAATGAGGAGCATTAAAACAGAACAAGAGATATCCATAAGCATCAACAGCAAAATGAGAAAAATCTTACCTCGTAAATAAAAGAAAGCTTCCGTACTAAATTCCATGAAAATTACGTGGATCGAGAGAAACTTGATCTAGGCCCCGGAGGTCATAACGGTAGAAAAGTTGAGATAATAACAACTAAGATGAGTACATTAGACATAATTTTTTTACTAAAAATAATGTCTCCTCATCCTTGATATTATGATAGGAATTCAGAATTTTGTGAACGTCTTGCTATTGAACAAGACCGTCTGGAAGAAAATGCTAAAATTATTTATTTGAGACGCCATTAAAACCCACAACATTCTTTTTTCCCCAAATAACGTTCTGCATTCTTAACAGAACTGATCCAACCCTACCTAGAGACAAGATGTCACTCCTCAAACACTGCATTGATCTAACAACAGAAAGTCATCAAGAGATAAAAAAGAAACTATATTTCTGAAGTCATGAACTAATAAGAAACAATTTCCCACACTTTAAGCAAAACAAACGACTATTTATCTTCAAGAAAATGATTTATATACCAGAAGAAATTTGTTGAAATTAGATTCGTGATTAAACTTTTTACTGAAACTAGAAAAGTATCTCTAGGGAATTTTGTTCTTTTCGTTCAATATATCGACGTTTATTGTTTTTCTTTCCTATGAAAAGGAAGTAAAAGTAAAGAAAATAAAACACTAAAACGTTATAAATACAATCCCGAAACAAGACGGACGAAGGAAGGTATTAGCTCAAAATTACAACTCATAAAAAACTTAGTAAAATGAAATATAAGAAACAAACATAAAAAAAAAATATTTTAAAGATTTTCATTCAAAAATGTAAAAAAAATCAATTGATGAAAAACAAATGCTTCGAAGGAAGATAATATAAACTCCCCCATTAAAAAGAAAGAGAAAAGGAAATAAAAAACTCTATTACAATTATTATTATTATTATTATTATTATCATTATTATTATTATTATTATTATTATTATTATTATAGGAGGAAAATTATGAATAAGAACGGAAAAAAAACTATGAAATAGAGAAATTCTGCTGACAGAATTAAGATAGCAATAAAAAGTGATATCTAATATATCGTAAATGCTGATATATGCGCATCCCCACACATATATAACAGGAATTTACTGTATTGGGACAGGTATATCATTATTTAAACATATATTATTAAATGTAACAATCAGTGAATGTCTATCATGTCTGACTATGAGCCGTTCTAATGTTCGAATATTTACCTTAATTTCCGGCGAAAATAAAGAGAAAATTGTCCAACATTTGGTTATTTTTTTTATTAAGTTGGTCCAAAGCATGCGGATGGCTCATGTGGGGCCGAAATATTTAAGTAAATGTTCTGTTTCTAATAAACAGTATTAACAACATTTACGGGCCTTTTTCTATGAAATGTTTCGGACGTTCAGGCCGGGAAAGGTTTTTAATACTGTTTGTTATAAACAGAGTATTTACTTAAATATTTGTGTATAAATAAATAACGTATTACAATATATATATATATATATATATATATATATATATATATGAAGAAATATAGTTTTAAGGTATGCTATATTTATGAGATAAAAGATTGTCGCCTCTCAGTGTTGACTTCAATATATATATATATATATATATACTGTTTTGAATATACGCTCTTTTAGCGCTAGAGGGCGTCGTCAGTGATGTTCTGGAGATGGATCATTGGGCAGTTTCGGGTCTTTCAAACATCATACTGACCTCACCAAATCGACCCCTTCAGAGCTGATCAGACTCTGAAACGCCCTCTAAAAAATGCTCGTAGACACTGACTTCTAAATATATACCCAGTTATCACACACTTGATTAGAGATTGACCAACAGCCAATCACAACGGTGAGAATTCTATTTAAGCTGTTTACGGGTAATTTTTTTTTTCTCTTTTTCTCGTGGACCACCCTTCATCGGATACTTAGAAGGTAATTATGTTTTCCGTTTTTACCCATTTCCCATCACGTTTCATTTCACCAGTTAATAATTACTATTTACAGAAATAAGACAATACGGCCATTAAAAATTAATAAATAAATTACAGCGAATTAAGCCGAGAGTGCTTATAAATATAATAAAACGTTTAAAATAAACATAAAATAAAATAAATAAATTACAGCGAGTTAAAACCGTGAGATCTTATAAATTGCATAATAACATTTAAAACATATTGACGAATAAAATAAATAAATAAATTAACATAAAAATAAACAATTAATAAGTTACAGCGAGTTAAAACCATGTTAATGAGTAAAAAAAAAAATATATAATCTCGTTTATGCGATTAAAATGAATAAATACAACGAATTAAACCAAGAATGCTAATAAATATCTTAAAACGTTTAAAACATGTTGACGAGTAAAAACCCTGATGTATAGAATATAAAATTAAATTTGTTTTTCGTTAGAAACGAAACGAGAAGTGGGGTAAAAGAAAAAAAAAACTATTGGTGAGAAATTCGTGATCAATCATGCTTTGCATAAATTCAAATAGCTGGTGAGAAAGAAAAAAAAGAAAAGAAAAGGAAAACGGAAAATAAAGTCTCAGTCAAAACACAGAAGATTTCTAATCAGTAGTAAATAAAGAACGAAAATGGGGGGAAAATGACTAAAAGACGAAAATGGACATCTTTTGAACGTTACGACGTTATGCAATAATTTCCGATGCTGGGGTAACGGGATAATAATGGTTATGTAAAAAAAAAAAAAAAATTTACGCCACGTGAATAAAATAATAATAATAAAAAAAAAGGTAAGTAAAATAAAATAAAAATAGATAAGTAGAATAGGATATAGAATGAAAACGCTTTCTTTCCCCCTTTCCTTTGAAGGATCGTATGTATTATTTACAATGGCTTACAAACGAAACGTGTAAAAAAAAAAATAAAGTAAATTAAAATAAAATAAAGTAAAACGACTGTTTTCGATTATACGTATTTACAAACCGATTACGGCATATCTAGTTAGTTAAAAGTTGTGGCATATCTTTACACTATTTACATTTAATATACAATGATGTATTAAAAAAAATGACACTTTTACATTAATTTAGGCTTTCCCCATATATATATATATATAGTGGTAGAAACTCTGACTAACTACATATCGGTTTGGTTTCGATCTGGGCTTGAGGTATGTCAAATCGCCCTGAGGAACTGTGATAGAGCGAAACAGTACTGTCTGCGAATGACAATACATAGTATATATATATATATATATATATATATATATATATATATATATATATATATATATATATGCAATTTCTTTAATATATATATATATATATATATGCTATTTCTCTAATGCTAAACTCTTCAGTAAAATGAAGTGGAAAACTTCCGCTCATTGGCATTTGTTTACATTCTTAAAAACAATACGCTAGATTTAGCGGTTTCTCTCTGATGAGAGAGAAACAGCTAAATCTGTAGCTGAGTGGTAGGAACTCTGACTCGGTTTCGATCCGGGCTACAGGCATTTGGATGTCTACTCGCGCTGTGATACAGCGAAACATTACTGTCTGCGAATAACAATATATATATATATATATATATATATATATATATATATATATAGGGAAGGATATAATTTATACGCGCACCGTCCTCTAGTGGTCGCTAGATCATCCTTATTGTAGACGCCGGCTTGTAGTCGATGTGGTAATTATAATGGGTAAATACTTGTTGAGAATAGCCTGCGTGATAATTAACGATTTCCACTAACATTAAAAATCTCTATATTCATACATGGAATAAGATACAAAACTCAACGGAATGATTTCAAAATATAACAATTAGATTTATTAATGTTTGATGTACAAGCATGCGAACTGAAAAGGTAGGACAGAGTCGTGTCCCTTTGATTTGGTAATAGTTGTACCGGAGTTCATATTAAGAAGAAGTAATATTGAATTTGTAATTAGGATGAATAAAGTTTGGAATTGTGAGTTCTAAAGTTAGTAAAAGTTCAGGGGTGATTTCAGAGTTCGTGAATGTTGGTAATTATCTTCAGCGTCTGGTCAGCAATGACTAAGACGGGAGCTCCTGATGGTTACATCTTGGCACTTGGTAGCAAGGAATGAGAAAAACTACTTAAAAAGTTCACACGTGTTCGGTTTATATAATGGCCGTGTACCACGTGAGAGGATCACAGCATATGAGCGGGAAAATAGATTGGTCGCGTGCAGGTGGTTTGATTGGTCGAAACTGACCAATCAGCAAGCAAGATTAGAGGTGATTGACCAAGGAATACTTGTTATATTTATGGAAAAGTAAGATTTTATTTACCAGATAGGAAGAGTGGATTTCCTAAAAAGTGGTAAGGCTGGTTTGTTGTGGAAGATTCCACAAATACTCCCGCGAGATTAAAAGTTGCGGGAACTAAAACTTTTAATATGTAAAAAGTACTGTCCTTGTGGCTGAAAAGAACCTGTGACTAAGTGTGGTTCAGCTGTTTCACTTGACGAAATGTAAATCTTTACAGCAAATTTTATGTGTAAGATGTGTTAAAAATGTTTTCGAAACAGTGAGTCGTTCGAAAAAAGTTTGAAGCCTGGGAAGCAAGCAGTGGCGTGGAGATATCGCCACGTAGTGTAAAAAAAAATGTATGCGCCCCTTTTGAGTTTCAGGATGGAACAATATGCAAAATGCTATGACCAGTAGCAAAGAATGCGGAATTTGCAATATTAGTAGCGACGAATAATGTGCGTGCAAATCCTCAGTGATGTCGCATCGTATATAATGGAACAGGGAGTCGTCCAGAGAAAATTGTACGTTTATTCCAGTGAAACTTGAGTGTTGCTTCCATGACAGAGTCACCAAACTTGTAGTTGCTGTTAACTTGCACATCGGAATGACTATTCTTGTAATGGTAGATATCGCCACAATTATTTATTTCCAACGGGGTCACAAAAAATGTATTCACCAAAGCTAAGTCGGGATGATTTCTAAACATACAGTGACCAAAGCTCAACGGAATGATTTCAAAACATAAATTAGATTTATAAATGAATTTAAAGTTTAAAAAGTCGTGTGTACATCTAATTTAAAGTTTAAAGCTTCAAAAAAAAAAAAAAAAAAAAAGAAAAGGAAATAAAATCCCTGAGTATTTAGAATTTACCAGTTATTACCTCGTTATGCTCTGGATTGTGGATGCGTCCATAAAAATGCAAGTCTGGGTCCATGCAAGTTTGGAATTGTTAGTTCTAAAATTGGTAAAAGTTCAGGAGTAATTTCAGAGGTTGGTGAGATTTTGTAATTATCTTTAACGTTTGGTCAGCAATGACTAAGACGGGAGTGCTTGATAGTTACATCTTGGCACTTTGTAGCAAAGAATGAGAAAAAACTACTCAAAAAGTTCACACGTATTCGGTTTATATAATGGCCGTGTACCACGTGAGAGGATCACAGCATATGAGCGGGAACATAGATTGGTCGCGTGCAGGTGGTTTGATTGGTCGAAACTGACCAATCAGCAAGCAAGATTAGAGGTGATTGACCAATGAATACTTGTTATATTTATGTGAAAGTAAGATTTTACTTACCAGATAGGAAGAGTGGATTTCCTAAAAAGTGGTAAGGCTGGTTTGTTGTGGAAGATTCCACAGGCTCAAGCATATTTCTGTATATTCAGCCCACAGCTAACCTGCTGTTTATACTGCATCTATTCTATACGGACCTTCGATACAGTTTTTGCGAGAACGCACTATATGGCGGTATCAGTAGTTGAACAATACCAAAATGCAGACACTATAATCATAATGAAGGTTGAAAATAAATTTCATCAATTTGCATATATTAGTCATTGTTATGTGTAACATCGTAATTAAAAATAACGCACGTGGAAAAATATGTTTTCGGCTGCTGACTGTCTGTTTCTGCCCTTACCCGTCTGCTGTAAGAATTAGCTATTAACTGTCACAGGCGAATGTATAGGCGCATTTCTTTTTCATCGACGCGCACGGAGCCAATCTTAATTTTGTACAGGCACTATACTAAGCGGTTCTTAGTTACGGTCTCAGGGAGAAAACGAAATATCTAACGCAATTAGTAATTGAACAAGACTAGTGTGTTCAAATTTCGACAACACAATTTACATGTCATGGCTTGAATCAACACGTGGTAGGGCATCCATATATTCTCATAACTATTCCTGCCTCTCTTTCCTTTCTCGATTATTCGTTCCCTGCTCCAGCGCTATCAAAAACGTAGTACTCTTAGTGTCGTTACTTGGATGTGTTTGTGATTTGCCTGGTTTCTGTTCGGGAAGCGGAAAGGTATCTACATACTACAAGGATTTCACCCAATGGAATTTCTGATTCTGCCAGGATTGCATGTATGATATATTCTCAATCAGCTTAACTTGCTTCACAATACAAATCAATTCACTCTGTTTATCCACAACAAAAGGATTTAATGAAAACAAACTGAAGAAATAAAAAAATACATAAGGATTAAATTGAATCTTTTACTGCAGAATCGTTGTGATAGTTATTCCAGCAGTAATTCGAAAGGACATGCCTCGATCTTCTGACTGCTTATTTTTTCAGTGGATTCCTTGGTGGCAGAAACAGTACCTGTAGCAGAAGACCGGTAGGATTGAATCGGACTTTACCTATCCTTTTATCTTATCTTTCTACCTTTCTGTGAAGACCTCCTATCTGAGATCTGAGTGCTGACTGATTTTTATAAGAACATTTGATTTACTGTGTTTTTTCAGATGAGACATTCATGATCTGTTTTTGTCTAACAAAGATGGAGGCTATCGTGGAATGCGGTCGGATGTTGAATCTATTTTGTAACAATATAGTTTATGGGGTTTGATAGTATTCTAAATAAACATAGCAAGAATTCGTCTTTGCAATATGGTAAATTTTAGAAGACGAGTAATCTTATCATCCTGCCCAAAGGATGATCTAATTTTTTTGTACGTGTTCAGATAAAACAAGTTTACTTATTTGTTGAAGCGATTCATTGTGACACACTTTACACGCTCTTTTGTATAATCTATGACACATAGATATGCATCCTTTTTGATTTCTATTATTTTCTTCCTGGTATCATTCTGAGAATGAATGTCGCAATTCTTTGTTCCAATGCCGCAACCTATTTCCGGTTTAGTTCTATGGGTTCTTTCATCATACTTTCGATGATCAATTTGGTTATGGGGACCATTAAGCTGATTGTCGGATTTCGAACGCAATTGTTTGCATTTGGCTTCATTGTCAGTGCTATGAAAATGTATCCATTTAGGCTTTCTGGGTCAATCGTATATTATATTTTTTATGTTTGTAATTTTGTAAATGCCGTTTAAACTGCAAGGATTTTTATTACAATTCCATTTCATCATGATGATTTTGTTCTGTTTGGCTAATGTTAATTTCAATTCAGATTTTAATATTTCTTGTCCTTCGATATTTCTAGGTAATTCAGGTTTTCCGTATTTCGTCATGAAAAGTAATTCTCCTGATGACCATATCTTTTCTTATGTTAGTTCTCTTATATGATTTATGCATATCTACTTTATATGTAATATACATCCTTTCTTATCTGAATATTTCTGAGATGAGGTATTATGTACACTATTTAAATTATTCGGACTATTGTCCTCATGTTTATCGCCATATTTATTACAAAGTTTCGGCCGTTGTACGCTCCGGCTTTCTTCAGGTGGTTGGACACATCGCACAGTGGATAAAGGCGTTACTTAGATCCAGTGACAGAACCCAAAGAGTGTGAGTTCAATACCCGGTTAAGGCAGTGGAGAACTTGGAGAGGGAAATTAACAGGAGATAACTGACAACTGACATCCATTAAATATGGCACGTGGAAGTAGAACAGTCTACCCCAGTGAGTAATAAATGGATCAGTTCGACATTCCAACAGCCTGAAGAAGGCCGGAGCGTATAACGGCCGAAACTTTGTTATAAATCTGGCTACAAAGATGAGGAGAATAGTCCGAATAATTTAAATATTGTACATTCTTTCTTTTTATGAAAACCTTTTGTAGAGTTATTCCCATATTGCCTGCTTTCATTAGATCTTAATTTATTTATGTAATTTGTTATATTATGTGCATATATAACCACTGTTAAATCTTAATGAATTCTACTTGGTTTATTTCAGGTTCAAATCCTGTACCGCTCTAGGCATTTAGACGCATCATGCTATCCTCTACTTTTACAAGTGGCAGATCAGGCCAAAAATGGAGCACTGTTGTCATATTTGGACGGTAGCTTCAGAGTCGTCACTTTCAAGTCTCGATAGAGTTCAGAAGTGTCTCAGAGTTTCTTTGGGCGACCAATGATTTTCCATCCTGCAACCTCTTTCTCACAGGTGGGATGTGTTTAGCCTCTCTCTGTTCTATAGCTACTACCATGGAAAGTGATCGTATGAACTACATTCATTGTTTCTACCAAGTCTAACCTCCTCAGCTAGGGCACGCTATGCCACTTATATTGTAGCACAGTAGGACACCCAGAGGCAGTGTAATGGTTAGCAAGCTTGTCCCGCTAGAACACTTACGACTGAGTAGTGAGTTCGATCCACACTGGGTGCCCCCTTCTTTCGGTCTTGTGCCACATCTAAGCTACGCTTGGAAAATCACTATATTGTAGCAAAACTCTTCCTAATCTCTGCGTATTCCAGTGGTGCGAAGTCAGTTTCACTTTAACAACTTCGTCCTGCGCATATGATGTTTGCATGTTGTTGCCATTGCTCATGTTATATAGTTTATGATATTTGGCACAGTTCTTTGTGATTCTCTGTCGCCAATCCATGTTCAAAGGAGGATGTTTTATAATTCTTTCACACTCAGTAAACCATTGTACCTTTGTCATGACTCTCAAGCCGTACTTGCTCAAAGCTTTTTAACCGCTGATCTTCTGAACGGTTTGGGCAGCATGAACGAAGTCGATATGAATTGTCTTGATCTGATGAGGCTATTTAAGAACATGGCTCGAGTAGAAATCTCTCTGCAAAGCTATGTCTTTTACAGCGAGAAACAACGTTTACTGCTTAACAAGCTCCTTTTTATTGTTCTGCGTTCCATTCACTTAAAATCGCAAAGTAGGTTACATGCTCATTCTTCCCGTTTCTTTTGCCTTCACTATGACCTCTGGGTGTTCAATTCCTGAAACCTTCTTTCTACGTTAGATTTTTTTCCCTCCCTTTTACATTCAATCTAATAGATGCATTCTCACAGAAATCTTTATCATTCCCTATAAAGAAATGTTTAATGTTCATTTTTTCAGTCTTCCATAAAACCTACTTTTTTAAGAGACCAGAAATAATGGCAATTCGAATGTCCAATGTCGGAAGTACACGGCGGAAATGTGATAGTTTCTCGGTTAATCTTGAGCAATTTTTACCTCTTTCACAAAATAATATGCGCTCTAATGGAATATTACGCATTTTCTCTTAGCTGAATATGGATGGAATTTTAGCTGTATTCAGTTGATCTAATTGTGAACTGGGCTTACTCAAAAAAAGCAAATAGTAAAATTCTCGTTTCCATTCCCATTATCAATACACAGTATCACGTTTGAATGAAGTCTGTTATTTCATACTATTAGTGGTTACCCATTTTGCTTGTGCAAGATATTATTTTACCTCAAGATAAAATGTATATTTCCCCCAATCTAATGCCTGGCCAGGGGGTTAGAAGTTTATCTTTCCGATCATTACTGCACGATTCGGGTGTCAGTATACGTAATTTGTCAAGAGGTGATATTTTTTTATCGAATTCACTCAAGTAAGGCAGTGAAGTCACGAAGACACAAGAGTTTACTGGGTGTGAAAGAATTAGAAATCAGAAACATTACTAAGGATCGAGAATAATAAAGTAATCAGGAAGACAGATAGAGATTAATATTGCAATTAAATTGTTTAAGATCAAGTTTGGCTGGAAATCATGAAGCCGGTAGAGATTTCAACAAACGAGAAGTGTTACGAAAGAAACTGTTAGCATAGAACTTACGGTTAAATCTAGAAAATTCAACTGTAAATTGATGAGATCATGTAGCTTACCTTGTACTGCGCTTCAATTCGTAAAGTCTAGGTGTGATAGCGAAGGTCTCATCGGAAAAATTACTATGAAAGTATTTATAGAAAAAGGCACAGGGAAGCAACTTCACGGTGGTGGAAAGGTGACTGAATCGAAGATGCCAGGTCAAGACCAATAATATTGCTGATTCTTATTTGAATTTTCTCATGAATCTCTAGATATATAGCAAGAGCGCCGAACCAAATGAAGCAGCACTATTCTAAGCATAGACGAATGGTAGAGTCATAGAAAGGTAAGATAGATTCTGGAGAGAAAAACGGTCTAGAACAACACAGGGAGGTAACCGTTTTAGCAGCTGACCTAGGAATGGATTCATTATAGTCTTTTCACTTGAAGTTAGCCGAGAAGTTTAGCTAGAGAAGGCATACTTTCTTGAAGGTCAGCATCACGCATGCTAATGGAGGCAGATAGAGTTCTCTCAGCAGAATTATAGAGAGGTGTTTTGTCTTGGACGCGTTAAAACTAACAAGCCATTCTCTTCCCCAATTAACAACAGAATGTAGGTCAATTTGACCATATCGAAATGACCAGACTTACTATCGAGAGAGTGGTAAATGGTTGTGTCATCAGCATCGAAAATATTATCATAATATCGGCCAAGATAGAATCGATCTCAGCGAGCGGAACTGTTGAGAAATGTCTGAAAATCCAAAGCGCTGTGAGCGATATTGTGTAAAATGTTTCATAGAACTTCAATAGTTGTGCTAGCATGAATCCACATAATATTGTGATCAAGGATTTGAGTGTACATACCTAGAACATACCTACTAATCACGACACAGCTTACCGTTTGTCCCAGAAAATATAATGAGGATTTGTTTAGTATAAACCATAGACTGTCTGCACGCGCAAAGTTCTCTCGCAGACTCTCTTCGTACCGGATAGAAAATGGAATCAGTAAATAGATAAACAATAAGTCCACATGCTTAGAATATTGCTGCCATACATGGTCCAGTGCTCCCGCTCTTTATCTAGTGCTCCTTGATATAATCCAAGGAATAATCAGCAATATTATTGGTCCTGATCTGTAGATTGTAGCCGACAATAATGAATGCTGGGGGGATATTTAATTCTCTTGGAATCTCGTAGGGGTTGAATAAGTTCGTGTAGGAGAACCATCCTTGTATTACACACTTTTCTATTTTTGTACATTTACTTAATTCATTTTCTGTTTGTATAAAGAATGTTTGCACCCAGTACACGTTCTGGATTATTCTAATATCTTTCACAAATATGTAACGGTTAGCAGTTGCAACATTAATTGTGACGTAGTTTATCAAACGGTTTGCAAGAATATATAAAGCATAGGTATACGTCCTTCTGCATTTACACTGCTCTTTCTGTTAGCATTCTAAGTATAAAAATCGCATTCCTTGTTCCAGTGTCTTTCATGAAATCGCATTGTTCTTGTAGAATTTATTGTTTACCGGCGTGTGTTCTATTCATCAAAATTAGGATGAGTTTTGTAATATGGCTCTTTGATTCTTAGTTATCAAAATATATCTATTTAGGTCTTCCGATATATCACCACTGTTGTATATTTCGTTTATCAATTTCAGGATGCTAGCATCTCTATTAAAATTTGATCAGGTCTGGTTTCTTTGTTTTTATTCAAACTGGACATTACTGATTTCACTTCAGATTTTAAGATTTCTGTCGCGTCGACATTTTATAGTTTATTACCAATTTATTCTCTTTAGTCTTGAATATGTTCTCAGATGCACCCGTCCATTGTCTCATGCATTTTTCTTTCTATATGTTCTCTAATATCAGTATCACTTCTTTGGAATTTACGGCATCATGTAGAGTGAATGGCACGAATGCAAATTTGCATTTTCCCGTTTCGAGCCGCTAAAACCTACATTGCAAGCGCATATATATATATATATATATATATATATATATATATATATATATATATATATATATATTGTGCGAGTGTTTGTTATTGCTGAAAACTTTAACGGATCCACCGAAGAGCTGTGAGAAAAGTTCGTCTACGAACCTCAGAATATATATAAAATATAAAAGGCTGAAACATTAATATTCCATGGTTATAATTTATTACATTGGAATCGTAATCACGATCCAATGCATCAGATAGTGATTACGATACCACTGTAATAAATTATAACAATGGAATGAATGTTTGAGCCTTTTATATTATATTCTTGCTCGGGCTTGTGTAGTGAGGTCTATCTGGATTCTGTCCTCTTGGAAATATATATATATATATATATATATATATATCCTATCACCATTTTGAATAGTTTATACTAAACAATAGCCATTAGAAAATTTTGGTTAATATGTCCATGCATCCTGACGACAAGCAAGTACAGCTAATTGAGTGATAAAATACAGAATAATGCGACTAATCTCGAATTACTTAAAATAGTAAGATTTTTTTTATTTGTAATCCAATTATAAATTATTATTGTAATCCAAATTATTTGTTCAAACGTTGGAGCGAAATTAAATCTTCAATAAGAACAAAAATAATGTTGAAAACCGACCATGAGAAAAAAAAAAAAATTGTGCATGTGGCTTAACCAAAAAAAATGATCACAGGAAAATTAAGAAGACATAACAAAAGCTGACAAGTTGAGAGGCAAGAAATTATTTTAGATGTGTTTGCGCTCCTATATATGACGTACCGATTGTTTTAAAATTTTCCAAGGACATTCTGTAAGGTCATTGCAAGAGACCACGTATGTTTTTATTAAATAACATCTAAAAAAAAAAAAAAAAAAAACAATTATTCGAACACAATGTTAAAATAAAACAAACCAATATATTATTTCAATTTTTTAGTGACTTGAAGTCCAAGCGAAAGAAAAAAAATTGTAACCGGAGATAAAGACAGAAAAAGATTATCTTTCATGTTCTCGGCATGAGAACAGACTCTGTTGGGGGCGTGCACAATTTAAAGATTTATTATGTCAGATATTAAATATGCTTTGCGAATGAAACTGAGTAGAAATCTTTAACAACGTCGGATTTGATTAAATATTTTTGGCATCGTCATCATTACCATTGGTTTTATTATCCTAATTTTATAAAATCGATATCTAAGATTATTATACATGACTTCATTTTAGAATAGGAAGATTAATTTTATTGCCGACATGCTGATTTTCATTTTAACACGAAATGGGACTTTGTGTCAATGTCAGAAAAATAAGCGGCAAACTAAATAAAAATCAGTTGAAGAAAGGTTGTGACACGTCTTGACTTCTGGCAATAATCATTACTCTCCATTCCTGAAGTAATTTTTTTTAATACATTATTTTTTTTTATTACTTGTTATGTATTTTTATGTTTACACGATTGGCTGCCTCTGGATAAATTAGTATGAGAAATTCTCCACATATTCTCAGCATCTTTCACAGTATCCATGCAAACTCCAACAATAGCTATCAAGAAGCTTCGAATAAGATATTCCGTTTCTTTTTTTAGTTATCCTCTGCGTAGCCATACGCGTGATTTATCATCTAATATCACTGATTTCTATCACTTAACTTATCCTGGAAGATGATTTCTTTTCTTATGAATTATTTCTTTTTGCGTTCCTTACTGTACGCGCCTTTTCATCTTTTCAGCCTTTTTGTGATATATTTGCAATAAACGTTGCTTGCAGTTTCAGAATGACAACCTGATATTTCTCTGAGCCCAACAAGTTAGCACCTACATATTATAACTTTTTATTAATAAATATTGTTGTTGGTTATCAAGTGACGTTAAACACCAGCAAATGATTCTAGTCAACTAATTAAAATTTCTTCATGTTCCTCATCTTTGCATCATTGGCTAAATATTTAAATTACTTAAAGCCATGAACTCGACAGTAATTAAAGCAAGCCAGAGCTTTCTTCTAAATAATAAATATAAATAAAAATTACTATTATTAGTGCCTCCAGACAAATCTTACATTTATATGATTACACCCGAATCCTGTTGGTTATCCCCTGAGACTAGTTAATAAGAATACTCTTCAGATATGTACGGTACCCTGGTGCATTTACAAACTTTCCTGTCCTGAGTATGACGATAATCTAAATCCGCGTTCTGTGGAAGATAAACTACATCTGACAGCAAGGCCTTTGATCAGGAGGTTTTGAGGAGCGTGCAAGCACCACTTAATTGCTGGTGTTTGCAGGTCCACCATGACCTGAGGTGGTAGCACCCGTTAAGAGCCTAGCAATAATCAAATAGTTAACCCCCAAACTATAACCTAAACACTGTGAAAGTGTAAAAATAGAATTAGAAATACTTTGTAAAAAGATTATTACCAGTAATACATTTTTGAAGATAATATTACCCGCGATACATTTAAAAAAATTACCAGCGAAGGAAAATATTACCAGAAATAAATTTTTGAAAGAAAAATATTACCAGAAATGTGTTTTCTAAAGGAAGGAATATTGATTTTTGGAAGAAAATATTACCAATAATGAAAATTTTTACGGCATTAAATCACCCATTGAGGTTGATATGCCGTAAAACAGACCAAAGCAAACCATTTACAAAGTTTCTAATGTTATTTTTTACACTTGCAGTTTTCCCCCGACTTTTAAATTCAATATAGTTAATCAATAGCAAATGAACCCCGACTTAATATTTATGTTAACTACCTTTAAAATTTTCAGGAAAAGATCCGTTTTCCTCGAAGAATTCTATCCTTTCATCTTTATCTACACGGTCCACAGTTCTATTGACGCATTCCGCGCATATTGTTCGATCTACTTGGTCCGAAGATACTGCGTTTTCTACGTAATCCGCAGATACGGCTCTGTATACGTGAGTTGCATATCCTGCTCTATATACGTAATCCAGATATAGCTCTATATATGTGAACGCAAACACGGCTCTATACACCTGGTCCGTAGATAATACTCCACGTGGTGTGCAGATACTGCTGTATATACGTGGTTCGCATAATCTACTCACTCTACATGGTCCACAGATACGACTTCATGAACTTGTTCCACAGATAATTCATTATGCACTTGGACCGCAGATGCCGATTTATATACGGGGTCTGGCGATATTCCTCAATCAAGGTGAACCGTTGATATGGCTGTATATGCATGGTCCGCAAATATTGCTCTATCGACGTTGTCCACGGATCTAATTCTATCTGCATGGACTGCAGATACGGGACTATATACGGGGTCTGGTGATATTCCTCTATCAAGGTGAACCGTTGATATGGCTCTATATACTTGGTTCGAAAATACTGCTCAATCGACGTTCTGCACAGATCCAACTCTATCAACATGGACTGCAGATACGGTTCTATATATTCATATTCTACATTAACTTTGTGGTTCACATATATGGCTCTACATAAGTGTTCTGTAGATACTACACTACGTGATCAGCAGATACAGTTCTATGTACGGTGTTTGCAGATAAAACTATATACGTGGTTCGAAGATATTGCTCTGTCTACGTGGTCCACAGATGCTATTCTATCCACGTCGACAGCAGATACAGCTCTATATACGCATTCCTCGGATACTGCTTTATCTTTGTTCCTCAAATACGGGTCTCTATACGTGGTCCTCAAATACGGCTCTCTATACGTGGTCCTCAAATACGGCTCTCTATACGTGGTCCTCAAATACGGCTCTCTAGACGTGGTCCTCAAATACGGTTCTCTATACGTGGTCCTCAAATACGGTTCTCTATACGTAGTCCTCAAATACGTCTTTCTATACGTGGTCCTCAAATACCTCTCTCTATACGTTGTTCTCAAATACGGCTCACTAGACGTGGTCCTCAAATACGGCTCTCTATACGTGGTCCTCAAATACGGCTCTCTTTACGTAATCCTCAAATACGTCTCTCTATACGTGGTTCTTTGATATTACTCTATCCACGTGTACCACAGATACATCTCTATCTAAGTGACCCGCAGACACAGCGTGATCTACAATTTTTAGAATTTGTTTATATATATTTGCACCAGATCCTGTCTTTTAAACTAAACAGAGTCGATGATCTGGATATCAGCATGTCATAATAGCTAAACCAGTTTCTAATATTATAAACATAAAGAATGTTATGTCTATATTTCTGTGATGAGGCATTATGTACATTATTTACATTATTCGGTCTATTGTCCTCATCTTTGTCGCCATATTTATTGCAACGTTTCGTTTTTGCACAGTGGTTAAAAGCGTTGGTTAGATCCAGTGACAAGACCCAAAACCAAAGAGTGTGAGTTCAATACCCGGTTAAGGCCGTGTATAACTTTCAGAGGGAAATTAAGAGGAGATAAGTAATAACTGACATCCATTAAACATGGCATGTGGAACTAGAACAGTCTCCCCCAGTTAGCGACATAAAGGGTTCAGTTCGACATTCCAACCACCTGATGAAGGCCGGAGCGTACAACGGCCGAAGCGTTGTAATAAATATGGCGACAAATATTAGGACAATAGTCCGAATAATGTAAATAATGTATAAAGATTGTTATTTTATTATACCATACTAACCAGTCTTCCAGCCATTTTTTCATCCTCTTAATATTTGGTAGATTATTTCTTTTCCATTTAACTTTGTTAGTTCTCTCAATTCGTGATATTTAAAAAAATATAGAATTGGATAAGAAGTTAATCAGATTCATTACCAAAGAATATAACACCGTTTTGGAAGTAGAACTATTGAATTATTAATATTTCTTGCACTTAAAATTACATCGCGTAAAGTTAAAAGTTGATGGAATAGACTGTAGAATAACTTTTTTTCTTACAATCTTTGAAGCGGGGGGAGGTTTCCTTCCTTAGAAACCTGCAATCTAATTCCTGAAATGGACTCGAAAACTGCCGTTTGACCTAAGCGAGAAATATGCACCTGTCAGGTAAAAGAAAAAAAAGAAGTTGTAGCTGTATTTTTAACTTGACAATTCAATATACTGGAGGCTATAGATACAGATAAATGAATGTCAATCATCCTCAAATCTCCAAGACCTACCTAAGTATTCTCATCGAATTATTGCAGCCGTCTGTATTGTCTCGATTCTTCTGATCTTTGTCATTTCCTCTGCAGAAAGAACATTAGACAATTCCAAGCAATGCTTTAAGCGTGACAGGCAAAACTCTCATATTAATATTCCCCGAAGTTATTTTGGAGCTTTTCTTCATTTTTCGATTGATTTTATATTCTTCTATAACAACTACTTTGTTTGACGATTTTCATATGTCTGTTCTTTAAGATTGAGCAGGAGAATGTGTATATGAGAGAATCGCATTTTTTATGTTCTCGAAACAATTTCTAGTTCCACTATTCTTAGTCTGTATGATAGAAGCTAAGTACAATTCCCTGGGATCAGGGTTCCGACGAATTGTCATCTATTATTATAACCTTTCATGTCTGCTTATACATTTCTTGTTTTTGTTTTTTCTGTCTGCCTCTCTTTTTCCCTCATACTTTTTATGCTTTATATTCTGACTGTCATGTATTTTATTCTCACGGGATTAGCATCACGTTGATTTTGATTGTTGTGACTATTTCGACTATTATTATCGTTATTAGAAGTTACAAACAAAATTTATTCATATTTGATAAGAATTTAAACTACATGCGCGTTCTGGGTAAGACTATAAAATAGATCCAACAGCAAGGCCTCTGATCACGAAACCAAACGAAACATAATTAAAATTTATAATGATAATGATGTAATATTGTAGAGGACCGTGTGGGTTTGCGCTTTGTTGTATTAGAAACACGTGTGTAACTCCTGGTAGAATATTAAAAGGGCCAAGTACAAGAAAATTGCAAGACTCAAGTTAAGTCCAACTAAAGTTGTAAAGAAGAGAAACGAGACCGATATATATATATATATATATATATATATATATATATATATATATATATATATATATATATATAAACAAATATATGTATTAAACAAAACAATTTTACAATGGGTGTGTGCAAACATTGGTGTCTGTTGTTTGGTGAATGATCGTACGTACGTGTATGTGTGCATAATGTTCATGGCGCCTCCCACAAGACGTGGATCTTCTAAAATGAAGAAATGAAAAAGAGAACGAGACGAGAAGTCGCCCAGTATTTATAGTATAGGGAGAATGAACCCTAGTGACAATTTTGGAACTATGGAGGAACTAACTCCGACAATACTATTATTATTTCATAGGTTAATTAATGTAGGTTATGATTAGAAGAAAGAATGTAATACTAATCCAGATCCACAATCCAACGGTCGCAATCCAAGGTCGAATGAGATGTTCGAGAATGTCTTAATGTCTGAAGGCACAGAGGCAGATTACGCAATATTAGCAAATATCCTATTTCAGACGAGAATTCTGTTAGTAAGATGATCGGTTCCTTTTCTCACGAGACCCAGAGCTCCGATTCAGTCTCAGTCTTCATTCCCCACATCCTGTTAATCTTGATCTCCATGTCGTTGTATTTGGACATTTTTTCTTAGATCGTACTGTATATACTTCGTGAATTTCTTGTCTTTGATGATAATATGTATGTTGGCTTTTATTTCCCTTTCAGTTTGAACTGGCAAAACCCAGAGGCTAATTTCATCGTCATTTTGTGTAACTATCTAGTTGTTGCTCATAACATCTCTCAGTGGTTTCGATTTTGTGCTTCTTAGATATATTCCAGTGCACATATGCACCTTATTATTATTATTATTATTATTATTATTGTTATTATTATTATTATTATTATTATTATTATTATTATTATTATTATTTGTTCTTACCTAAATTACTACAAGTTGTCTTATGTAATTCTACAGAAGGATTCTGAGAATAGTATGGGGCAAATATATGACCAACGCCAAAGTATTTGTGAAAATGGAAACACAATGATACTTAAACTTAACACCAAGAAGAGACCATTGAAGTTTCTGGGTTGCAGAATGCGGAAAATGGGCTTGGAAAATCCAATATTCGCATGACAGATTGAAGGCAAGAGGGACAGAAGAGAGCAACGCCTCTTCGGTGAATGGATGGCCAACCAAAGATTAGATGAAAAAAGACAACATTACTAAGAAATACAAAGAATAGAAAATTGTGGAGAGCCATGATCGCCAGCAGTCCTGAAGGGATAAAGCACATAGAAGGAAGAAAACTATGAGTTGCCACCAAGTCCCAGAGACGATGAGATATTTGTATGAGAAGATGAAAGAAAAAAAATGAGTTGTCCTGGAGAAATGATTTTTTACAATTCAGATATTTTAGGGTAAACGAATTTGATGCATATATTTGGTTTTTATGTTTTGATCATTTCCAAACACCTAATTTCAATAGGTAATGTAATCTTGAAATGCTATATTCTACAGATTTTTGTCTCTCGGTTCTACGAGTATCTTCTTTTCTTCTTCTTCTTCTTCTTCTTCTTCTTCTTCTTCTTCTTCTTCTTCTTCTTCTTATTATTATTATTATTATTATTATTATAATTATTATTTCTTGTGGTTGTTGTATAATATTTTTACTGCTTATTATTGTAAAATATAAAAAAGAATCTAGCCTAAGACAAACACATTTTACATAGATAACGCCCTGCATAATGTGTGAGCTGTACTTGTGAGTAAAATTTTGGGTTATCAGTGATCCCTTCAATGAGTCCAGTAGAACACTTTCCAATCAAACCTAAGTTTACAAGTACAACTTGAATTATTGATGTCCTCGTGTGTCACATGTTTTAAATTTCTACTTCAACATTAATGAATCTTGACAGTTTTTTAAGATTTTCAAAGATACATTATAGCCTGCAAGAACTGCCATGCCAATAAGAAAGTACATTCTGTTTTTCTTGTTTTTAAATACGACATATGGGCGATTAGTGTTGACTTTTCAGTTTGCGTGTATTGTAAAGTCCCATAAAATTGTTGCAGGTCCTCTGTCTGTAACTCAGTTTGGGTTGTGATCATACCAGTTACTTGCAATTTCCTTTTCGTAAAAATTGCAGATTTTTCAGTGCAGATATTGGTCCACTCTATCATTCGAAAGTTTATATTCAGTTTGTTTTAATGCCATGCAAGCTGTTACTGAAAAACCACAAATTTTCAGAATATGTGCTTGATAATTTCTAGTTAGCAAGAATTGGTTTTATGCAGCAAGAATAAAAGATTCAGTCACAGTTTTTAACCCTGCATTACATAACCACTGATTGGTACGGGGATTGTCTACATCCATTTGTTTGGTACGGGCAGAATATGAGCCGTGAATAAAAAATGACATTGATTCTGCATTTGGTATATAGAATTTGTTCTTAGTCTCTTTTTTAACGTTCTTTGCCAGAGAAGTAGGTGTTTATGTTTTATTTGAAATTCTTCACCAACTTGGAATTCCCTTTTAAATTTTTTGGTTTCATTTATTACTGAATAAAGATTCTTATTTCTTTCATGTTCTTTGACAAAGATAATCATCTAGTCCTCTGTAGTTTATAGACATCTTTGAAGACCGATTTTTGTAGTTTTGTAAGACAATTCTATTCAGCTGCCTCCTTCGGATCGTGATGCATCAAGATCAGCCTTGGCATGATGCATGCGGTAGCAGGTGAGAAGCCTTCTCATTTGGGCGCATATTCGCTTAATATCAGCTATAGTCCAATTAAGGATGTTCAAACGAGGACACTCAAGCTGCTTAGGGCTCTGAGATTCAGTTTTTTTTTTTTTATAATTTCGCTCGCTTCAATAGCAGCCTCTAGTATTCTATGATTATTTTCTCCTTCATTTGGATATACTGTATTTCGACTTTGCAAAAAAAAAAAACAAAAAAAAAATCAGATATGGCTAAGACTCCGATCGTTCTTATTGACAAAAGCCAGTCAACATCAGCCAATGAAATAAAGGATTTTCACCCTTCCTTCTTATATAGACTTGTCTTTTGCTCCATACGGTTTTGAATCACGATATTTCCCCGGAATTCGTAACGAGGTAAGCAGGCCTAGTTCTTGCATCGTTTAATCCAATGTTTTCACATTTTAAATACTAATTCCATAACTAAACCTTACCATTTATATTACTTTTCTTCTTCTTCTTCTTCTTCTTCTTCTTCTTCTTCTTCTTCTTCTTCTTATTATTATTATTATTATTATTATTATTATTATTATTATTAGTAGTAGTAGTAGTAGTAGTAGCAGTAATAGTAGTCGTAGTTGTAGTAGAATGATACATTTTAGATGCTTCAAGGATGGTCTTCAATGATGCAATGTCTTCATCGCCGATTTCGTGTTTTGCATTATATCGGCTCAAACAGCAATCCCAACTTGATTCCAAAAGGGTCAGGCCGCCTACTTGAAAGCGTCGTGCTACGCACTTCGACATTGCAAAAAAAAAAAAAAAAAAAATCAGATATGCCCAGGAGTCCGATCGTTCTTATTGACATACGCCAGTCAACATCAGCCAATGAAATAAAGGATTTTCACCCTTCCCTCTTATATAGACTTGTCTTTTGCTTCATACGGTTTTGAATCACGATATTTCCCCAGAATTCGTAATGAGGTAAGCAGGCCTAGTTCTTGTATCGTTTAATCCAATGTTTTCTCATTTTAAATACTAATTCCATAACTAAACCTTACCACTTATATTCATTTTCATAAAAAAATACATTCATTATTTCTACTATTATATAAAAATCCTTAAGTCTAACTTATGGTCCAAATTCCTTGTACCACGGTGATTGTCCAAGGTTAGAACCAATGAAAGAATAACACGAACACAGGTATGGAATACAAATATATATTACAACAGAAATATAATGCAAAGAAATAGAAGTATTAGTAATGACTATCAGATTTGGTAGAGTGAACTAAGTTGTCTCGACAAGTATCACTATTCCCATGTCCTTAGAATATGCTCTCAATTATCTCTCCTCGTCTTCCATCTCCTCATACCTCTTGAGAGATGCAGTATTTATAATGTCAGGAGTAGTCCATTATTATTATGGGTAAGTTCCCATAACACTAACCTTATACTCTTTATTAAACAAAATTAGAAAAATGTATCCACGTTCACGCCTCTACAAATAAATGTAGTAAATGTACTCTCTCACACACACATACACACACACGGATACGCACACATACACACACACGGATACGCACACGTAAAACCTATCTCCTATTTACATTAATTCTACGAAAAGGTTCATTACAAAATTATCTCGTACTGCTTATTTGAAATTCCTTACCAGTTTTGTAATTTATCGATTAAAATGATACGATGGCCTAATCGAAGGAAAAAAATAACTAAAAATACTTAAATAACTAAAAAAAAACTAAATGACTAAATGAAACCTAAACTACTCAATTAAGTAACATATTCACATTTACTATCTGCTAAATATTCAAAATGAATCTAGCGAATTAATACTAGAATACTTTAATAGCCATCTCCCTCCCGTGACAGAAGTCGTTGTAACGGTTAAATCATCCATATACTCTCTTATCAGTCTCTGACTCCTGATTTAGACGCAGGGTCTCGACATTCAACCTCTGTTGCCTTTATCAGTATGTTCATGGTCAATGAAAATAAGACTTCAGACATTGTAGAACCTTTCATTATTCCCTTTTCCAGTATCACCCATTCCGAGGCTGTTGTACCTGCGCCCACTCTCAGCCGGAAATTCTCGTAGTAGGTTACTAAGAGATCGCAAACTGATGGAGGTGCGTGATTTCTCTTTACAGCTTACTCGACCGGTTTGTGTAGCATGGACCCGTATGCATGGGCGAGATCTAACCACAATACAACCAGGTCCGCTTTGCTTTCCTTAGATTCTCTTAGGAGCTGTGTCAAGTCTCCTGTATGCTCAAGGCAACCTGACATTCCGGCTACCCCGACTTTCTGGACCGATGTGTCAATGTAGCCATTTCTGAGAATGAAGTTCGAGAAGCATCTTTACAAGAACCCGAAAAAAGATCTTACTCTCGGTGTTCAGCAAGTAGATAATGCGAAATTTGTCCAGCAACTTTGATTTCTCTTCCTTCGGGATCCATACCCTCTCAGCGAATCTCCACTGATCTACTATCCTGACTCTTCTCCAGATTACTCTTAATATTTTGCACAACCTTTGGAGAATTCTTCTACACCGCTTGTACACGATGTAAGGTACTCCGCTCGGTCCCGGTGCTGATGCGGATCTGATTGCTCTCACAACTTCTTGCATTTCTTTCGAGGTGGCCAAGCAAATGTCAAGTTGGAACACTGGTGGATCCTGAGGAATCAAACAGGTGCTTATACTTAGTTCCTCATCTTTTGAAGGATTACTCATGGAAGCTAAAAGGATTGGACAGGAAATTTCCTCGCTTCTCTGCTCTTTCTTTTCTTCTGCTCCTATGTCACTAAGCGCGTCGTATGGTTTTTAATTTCCCTCTGAGTATTCCTCGGAGCTCTTCGAAGGTTTGACGCTCCTCTGTGTTTCCCCTTTTAAAAAGCTTCTGAAGGGATCTTATTTCTTTTCTTACTTCTTTAATTCTTTTCATCCTACGGTTGGCAGTGTAGGGCATCTTTCGTTGACGGGACTCAACGAAACCAAATTCTGAAGCCATACTTGTTATTATTGTAATCATGGACTTTAGGCGACTGTCCACGTCTCCCTTTGTAGATGACTGGAGTATCTCGCAAATTATTATTAATATTATTATTATCATTATTTCGATTTCTGCTATAGTCACGCTAATAACCCTGTCTGCGGGAAGACATAAGACAGGTATGTTGTTATGGCTAACATTTCATGATTTGTTTTTCCAATGCCCATAACATCACTGGCGTTACATGGACAAGTTCTTAGTGTGTGGGCTGAACTTATCAAAACAATATTTTGTATTTCTCTTAAGCTGTGATTTCCGGGGATGTTTCAAAGAGTTTTTGTATTCCTTTTTTTATTATTCCAAGCGTACCTACTAGGACTTGTATTAGGTTGGTGCAAAAATAATGACGTAATAATGTCGGTTTTTGACGTATTTTTTAACGTCAAAAAACGACATCATTACGTCATAATTTTTGCACCAACCCAATACTTTTTTTTTTTTGATTACATCATTTTTTTCTATTTCTATTTCCGGGTCTTTATACTTCGACGGTTTTTTAAATTCCTTGGTTGCTATGTTACAGTCCGCTGGGTAAGCCATATCAATTAGTAGGCGAGTTTATTCTTTTCGATTTTTTCCGGTCTATTTGCTTATTCCTGTCTGTAACGATGGAATAATCCCATAGAATTGTGATGTCATCTATTTCTGTAATTCGCGCTGGGTGATTTTAATACCAGTGTCTATTAACATCTTTTCTTAAGTGTTTTCCCCTTGTCCTGTGTAAGAATTGCCCCATTCTATCGTGACAATTTTTATATTCATTTAGCGCAAGTACAGAACATCGTGGGATTAGATGGTCTATGATTTCCTGATATTTGTCACAGAAACTGAATTTTGGATCCGCACTATTGTGTATGTTAGTTGCCTGAAAGTTTCGAGTGAAAAGACTCTGGTCCTTCGTTGCAAGAATAAAGAATTCCGTTTCAGCCTATAATCCAGATGCTCATAAACATCGGTGAGTGTTAACTTTATCAACATCGGCTTTATTAATACAATCTGGATATTGGCCATTGCCAACGTTGTTTCGCCTGTTAAAGTGATTTATACTTGACTTACTTTTCCTAATTTTGGCTGTAGACAGAGACAGTTGGTTCTTGAGTTCTATTTTGGTTTGGGGATTATTTCTGAGTGTACTTTGTTTTATAGTTTTATCATCTATTTATATATTTCGGAGTCCTTTCTTTCGCATGATATCTCTACAGATATTGTCAAGCCTATTTGGGTTGAGATAAGGTCTTATTTCACTTCCCTCCGATATCTTCCCATATTTGGTATGTCATAACCGTGTTGTTCTTTTGTGAATTTTTGAGTGCTGTGAAAAAAATATCATGAGATATTTATTCTCTTCGTTTGCTTTCTTTTTCTTAAATGATTTGGTATTAAGTCATCAGGTCTAACGTTGGAGTTATTTTAGTTTTATTTAGAGTCCAGTTCAATATGTTTAAACTATACTGAACCACTGAAATGGCAAGACAATTAATAACCATGATTCTGTATATGTCTATATTTGTGAGATGACGTGTTATGTACACTATTATTCGGACTATTGTGCTCATCTTTGTCGCCATATTTATTACAAAAGTTCGGCCTTTGTACGCGCCGGTTTTCTTCCGGTGGTTGGAATGTCGAACTGACCTTTTCTTTCGGTCACTGGGGTAGACTGTTCTAGTCCCACGTGCCATGTTTAATGGATGTCAATTATCAACCCCTGTTAATCTCCTTCTGAAAGTTCTCCACTGCTTTAACCAGGTATTGGAATCACACTCTTTGGGTTCTGTCACTAACTAACGCCTTTATCCACTGTGCCATGTGTCCTTAAGGAAGTAGACCGGAGAGTACAACGGCCGAAACGCTGTAATAAATATGGCGACAAAGATGAGGACAATAGTCCGAATAATGTAAATGATGAGCAATCACGACAAATTTTAATATTCACCGTTTATGCATAAACACACGAACATATATATATATATATATATATATATATATATATATAGGTACCTCTACGAAATCGCTAAAAAAAGAGCATAGTCTGATGAAAAAGACTCCAAACTTTATGAAAACAAAATTTTATCGTCTAAATGCTTATGTTTTATGAAGAGGATAGACCAATTTTTTTTAATTATTTTTAAAAATTTTTTCCATCTTTTTAGAATATTCTAAATTTTGATTTAAAAACTTTGTTTATCTTTGTTGCAACAAGGGGTAGTAAATAACATAGATAATTTTTAGCGCGTTTTTTTGTCTTACACACATTAATTTGGAAAATCTTGCAAAAATAAAAATAATTGTCAGATGTTAATGAAACTTTCAGAAACTATTCACAGATGATCGAAATTATTATAAATATGTTGTTTTTTATAAAAGTCATGGTAGAAATTTTTTTTTTCATTTTTATTAACACACCATAACTAATTTTATGAAAAACTCTAGAAATTCGATCGCGCCGCCCTTTACAGATTGCAATAGTTAAAAATACAAGGCTTTGAAGAATGAAAATCATGTATTTTTTTTTAATTGTGGCCAACGTACCTGAAAATCAGCTCTGAATTGTAACATACAAAACTCAATAAAAAAAATATATTATTTAATTTCAAATCCTTTTATTTGTTTTTATTTGTTTTTATGAATATGGACAATATTTTCTGAAAGCAAAAAAAAATTTCAATGAAAATTGAATTTTTAATACAATTATTTGTTATTTCTTTTAATTATAATAGATTTTTACATTAAGTTTTTAAAAATATTATAAAATTAGTTAAAAGCAACGCCGAGCTTTCAATTGTGTCCAGATGAGATCGTCATTGTCTAGCGCTTTGAAAATTGTATCGTTTGGACCAATCGGATTAGCCAACGTAATTAAAAAATGTAACTTTTGTGCTTATAATCGAGCGGTAATTATAAATTACGGAAGATCAACCAGGATACAATTTAGTTCCATTATTTGAGTTCAGCATTGTTCTCCGATCTTAAGGCCTTTACATTTGCGAAACACGTATGGAGAAGTTAATTTGATTTTTCAATTTCAACTGAGAAGGGTACCTATAAGTATCAGTATCATCTTATGAAATTTAACTACCGCTAAACTTTAATTTATATGTTCTTATTTTGATTTTAATCTCAGTTATATCATTTTTCCATAAATGAAATATGAAAATTAATAACAAAATAAATGGAAATACAAATAACACAGTAAAATGTAATAAATATACATAAAATTATAGTATTTTATGTAAACTTCTGATAAAAATTCATAAGGTACGTATAAATTAATTAGATACCTTTTTCTTATGAAATTTAATCTCACTCTTAAATTGATGACGACGGCTGATATCCTGTATATATTTAAACACTTTAAGGTCCATTAATGGAATATACTATCCAATGACTTACAAAACTTATCCAGACAGTACTGAAATTTTTTTTGTATTGAAGCAGTTTTCTACGTATGATCTTTGACCATCACTTAAAGTCCTTCAGCTAGTTTTTTTTTTGTGAGCTGTATTTAGATAAAAACCCAAAAGTTTCTGGAGATGTCCAGCTGTGTACGTTTCAATCCATATTCAACATCCCTCTTCTGTGATTCCAGCCCAGATTTGTTCATGTTTTTACTTCATCCGTTCTACCTCTTGCGTAATCCAGCCTGCTTCTTTGTTGTGTTCTTAAGAGCAAGCCCATATTTTTCGCCGAACTGTATAACCTATTCCATTGTAGGGGTGTTTGTCACTTCGAATTTTTGTTTGCCTATTTCTTTGTAAAATTTCTGCGCATCCGTTTGAAAGATGTCTGTGGAATCTTGATATTTTTTCATAGCGTCTGATTTTTTGAGCCTTCAGTGGTATTGTTTGCTTTTTTTCTTTAGGTGATAGGAATTTTGTATCTTCTTTTGAGTTTTTTGCCTTTTCTAATCTTTACATCTGTTCCTCTTGCCAGTTCGTCGAGTACTGATAATTTACTTCTAAGTTTTTCAGTTTCTTTCTCCATTTTACCAAGGTGAATACTGACGCCTGTTCGACTGCCTTTTTTACTTTGATGTTTACTTTGGTAGTTGCTGCTATTGCTGATGAATATATTTTTTAGTTTAGTATTATATGTCAGTTTACTTAATCCAGAATTAATTTGAGTGCTGCGTTGTACAGGTTAACAGTGTTTAGGTTATGCTTTGTTGGAAATTGGGAAGTTTTTTCCGTTCCTCCATTTTAATATTTTGTGTATGACTTATATGTCTCATGATTTCTTTCATGTCTTCTTGTATACTATTCTTATTTTCCGTAAAATAATTCGGTTCAATGTGTTTTGAACTCATTTTATTGCAGGCTCGTGATCGACTAAGATCACACCTTTCCAATTCTTCTAATCGTTCAGGATTATCTTCACAGAGATTAGTGTATATCTCTTCATTATGATCTGTGGTTTGCCTGATGTTAGAACTTTTTATTCCCTCTTTATGGTTGCCTTTCATGTTCTGTTGATTCACCGATTCCGGTTGTAGTTCTTTTTATTTCTTTAATTTCATCATATCCCAATCAGTTATTTCTCATGATGTACCTTCCGACATTGTCCATTATATTAGGTTGGTGCAAAAATAATGACGCAATAATGTCGTTTTTTGAAGTATTTTTAACGTCAAAAAACGACATTATTACGTCATTATTTTTGCACCAATCTAATATTTTCGTTGATATACGTTCTAATTGCTTGTGCAAAATTTTCCCGCCAAATGTTATATGTTTGGCGAATGATGTTTTTCATTGGTTTGTGCAAGCCGTCATCGAATGCACTCATAACGAATTTATACTCCTTACGAGACTATTTTAAGTTTTCTTTCTTCAAATAAATGATTTTAGATCAAGTTGGAGAATTTGCAGGGGACTTGAAGATTCATTATTTGTGTAGGAGTTTGTTCCTATGGCAGATTCTTTGCCTTGTCTATCCACTGGAAGAGCCATAATGGAATTTTTGGTTTGACTTTTAGTTTTCATATGCTTCCCACGAGTGACACACGGGTCCAAAAGGCCAACCAAAGTTTCCGGCTTTATTGGGTAACGGTCTTTTACAGACAGGGTTTCGAAGCCTGTAGGATATCGCTCGCAGCTTCATAACGCATCAGTCATTCACTCCTCGACAAGCTTAACACTTTGAGTTTCTTGTTCGGAAATTTACTTCTCGTAGATTGGTTGCCAAGAGACAGAGACGCGATTGGCATTTAAAAAAAAGACGTTGGAAGAAGACACTAGAAAATGAAACAAAACATTATTACACTAGGGTACTATGCTAAAATAATACATTATATATCTATAATTATGAAGAAATTATTATTCATTTTATTATTAATGAAGTGGGTTCATAGATATTTTTTGATGTGAACATGGAATACATTTAAGTTTGGGATCTATAAAAAAGGTTAATTCTTTATTCTTATCTTACTATATAGTAATTTTGATTCATCGAAACATAAAATTAAATAAAACAATTTTAGGAAATTATTGCTGGCTCAAAACGAGCTCGATTTGCTATAATGTAGCAGTTTTTTATGGTTATAATCGATTCCATGGCTTTTGTTTAGACCTGATTCTAATTTGGCTAAAACAGGCAAAAATATCAAGTGTGTCTTGTCCCCGGAGATTTCAGTTCCGGATCAGGACCTCCCGATTGCGTTAACAGTGGCAGATAGTGAGCGCCATGTTGCATTTGCAACACAGACGCAAAGACTAGCAAGTAGACATTAAACCAAACTTTATATCGGATCTTCCCTTCTGAGAATTTAAATAAACACCAGATTAGCATTTCTCGTCTTTCGGGGAGACAGCATAAAAACGGAGCTTGCCTGACGTTTGCTTATTTTAAATTTCTGGTTGTATTGCTTAATTGTACTAAAATTGGTTTGGTCATTGGAAAATGTTTGCCGCCTCTTGCTGTGTGCATATTAAACCGATGTTGCGTCAAATTACTCCTAGCAGAGAGGCAAATAAATGCTGCTATTTGAAGTGTCATTAATACCATACGCTGAATAATAATTCGTTTATAATCAAAATCGTCATTACATTTATCATCAAAATTATCGTCATTACTCATATATATTGGTTTAGTTTCAAGCATGAAAATCACAATAGCAAGAGCGTAAAAAAATATAGAAATATTAAAAGTTCCTATTATATCCGTTGAATGAGACACAACAATGGGAGCAGTTGCAATCGATTCACATCAATAAATTGATCTCAGATTATTTTCCTATTAACAGTTTTGGCAGGCGTAGAACTAATTGTGTTCGAAATAGTCGTTGTTATAGAATATGAAATACCTAGAGGTAAACGTCAGAGATCAATTACAACTGGTCTTCACAGATCTCCGACGAGATTTTCTATACTTAGGCGTATTGAGATATACGATAAGTTATTTGCATTTTGTCTACATTTTTAATATTATTTTAGTCGATTATTATTTTTACTAATAGTAATAGCAATAGTTGTTATTGTTGTAGTAGTTGCAGTATTAGTAGTATTAGAAATAATATAATGTTTCGTTGTAATACCTTGTGGCTACAGTCAGAAAATGTTTTAAGCTGATATTTATACAATAAATATCAACGTTTTTCTCTATTTTTATGAAACTTTTCTTTCCTATTATTAATGTAAAGTTGAGAGGTAAGCACTTTTACTGTCATATACGTGAACATGATTATAACGTTTGGTTTGTTCTACGGCATATCATCCTGAATGGATTTTTTAATGCCGACAAAATTTTTAATGCGGGTAATGTTTTTCATCAAAAATCTATTTCTGGGAATATTTTTCCTTAAAGAAATCTATAGCTGGTCATATTGTTTCCAAGGAACGTATAGCTGTTTGTATTGCTGGTATTTTTTTTAAAGCATTGCTGATAATAATTTTTCCTTCAAAAATTATTGCTGGTAATAATATTTTTTATTACAAAGTATTTCTGGTATTAAAACCTATTTCACACAAGTTTGGGTGTTAACTATTTGTCCATAGCTGGGACCCTAATAGGTTCTACCACCCAGGGTCAGGGTGGAACTGATAACACCAGAAATTAAGAGATAGTTCTACGTTCCTCAAAACCTCCTGATCAGATTCTGATTGCTGCTGGACGTTTGGCTATGCTGTATTCCATTTACTTCGCAATACCTAGGTACCTACAGACTTCTTCTTGTTCCAGTTTCCTAATCTTTGTAACAAATTCTAGATCCATTAAGTGTGTTTCTGTAATTCTTCCTTTGTTGAATGTTACTTTTACACATTTATCTAATCGGAAATCCCTACCAATGTCATCACTGAAAAAGTTTACACTATTGAGGAGACTCTTCAACAGATTGTCGTCTTTGGCAAAGAGTGTGTGATCATCCATGTAGAGTAAGTGATTAAACAATTTTTTGTTTACTTTGTGTTATGGTCCGGTTCTTTGTACCACGGTGATAGTCAAAGGTAGAAAAAATAAGGAAGAACTCGAACACGGATATGGAATAACACAGATATATTACAAACAGGAATATATACAGAGAAGTAAAAATTGTTAGTACGAATAATCAGGTTTAGTAGGGATAACAATGTAGTCTCGACCAGTATCACTATTCCAATGTCTTGTAGTAATTGTCTGAACGTGACTCTGTTTCGGACTGCCTCTGACTCGACGGACTGATTCGCTCGCTCAGACTGACTGACAGACTCCTGACGGACTTCACTCCCGACTTCAGACTGAACAGTATTTAGTCACCGCCTCCCACGAGCGCATCATGTGGCACAAGGCCGGTTTAACGTGGGGTTTCCGAGCACGTGGGCTCGGGCAAAAATATGCCCTTTGAACCGGTATAAACGGGTTCAGGGTCGGTCTACCACCCCGAAAGATACTCCTTCGGGTTCCTCCCCGCACGAAGGCAGAGAGTTCAACCGATCAGCCGATCAGCCGATCAGCCTGTCGCCCGACTTCGGACTGAACTCTTGAGGCGCAGTATTTATTACGTATGGAATAATCCATTATGTTATTATGGGCAAGGTCCCATAACACTTTGTATCCATAGCTATTACTGTTTAATTTATGCGTAATACGGATTAAGGATAGACAAACAAAAGGGGTGACAGGAAGTTTTCTTGAAAGATTCCTCGTCGGATATTCATGCGATTGGAAGTGTCAGTTCTTTTCGTGTGATTTAGGTATAAAGCTGTTTTTAATGATTTTATGTATCATGTGGTTTTCCACATTCCCATGCAAGATTTTATAAATTTCCAAGATCCAGATGTGTCGAAAATTATCAAAGGTTTCACGATAGTCTATCCATGCTCTGCTGAGATATTTATGTCTTTACCTGCAATTTCCAGGTTAATTTTGTTTATCAATTGTTGACCTTTGCAAAAATATGAACCCCACCTGCATCCGTTCTGTTCCAGGGAAAGAATGCTGTTTTCTTCAAGAAAAGAGTAAGTACAATTAATCAGGGAAGACGTGATCAATTTATACGTGGTGACCAGGCATGTTATTGGCCTATAGTTTTTTGGAGAATCTGTTTCGCACGTTTTTGTTATGTTATATGTAATACCTTCATTCTGGGACTTCATTAGGATTACTAATAAGCATTGATAAGGTTTGTGCAAGTGTTTTATAGATTGATGATAGATGATAAAGCCAAAGACGGGGTAACTTATCATTTCCTAGGGATTTTCATTTTTGGGTTTACCTTAGAGCTAACTTAATTCTTGGTTATATTTTCCCATTCTTATAGAGGTTTATCCAGTATTCGTTCTTTTTGTCTTTGAAACCACTCGACATTGGTTTTATATTCCTTTGGGAATCTCCAAATGTTCTCCCAAAATTTCTGCACTTTTTCAAAAGATGGCGGCTTTTTTTACATGTATTACCATTTTTCTAATTTCCTTGTAAAATATCTGAAGTTCCGTTTGTAATATCTTTTTTTGGTGATAGAACCTACAACGTTTTCGTATCGTCTTATTTATTGTCTGTGCCTTTAACTTCAGTTTATGTTGATTGGTGGAATCTTATATAACAATTTCATTATATATTTCGCCTGATCTTGCTGAACTTGCGTGTTGAAACTTTCGTGTTTCTTGAGATTTTATCAAGTACCGATAACTTACATCTGATTCCTTTTATTTCTCGCTTCACTTTTCCCTTCCAAGCTGGCTTTTTTGTCTGTTGTTTGATCGTTTCATTGTCCTGTGACCAAGCTTCGCTGTAGCTCCTAAAGATGTTTCGTATATGACATTATTTACTTCTGTGATGTTTCCCAATGTTTTGTCTGTTAACACTATTTGAAGGACAGCGTTGTATATTTCCACAATATGTTTATAGGATTTTGTCATATGACATGACTTTTTAGGAGCTATTCTCTATCTGACATCTGATGTGGATTTTCGCTTCGGTGATTTTTCAAGGGATTTTGCCCTAATATCGTTTGAGTTATCTACAGTGACATAATCTGGATAACTGTAATTTATGTCGCAGGTAGATTCTTCAGTTTTAATTTCTGAGAGATTATTATTTTGTAACTAATTTACCTGTTATATTATTTATTTCCAGTCTCATCTCTTTATTATTTAAGTGATGAGTTATTGTATTCTGTCAGATATTTAGTTTTATCTTGTCTATTTCCGCATTTGTGAGTCTTTTACTTCGCACGATGTTCCTGTGGACATTAGCAAGTATGTTTGTGTTACGATGGGTTGTTAAGTTTGGCCAAAGAGTTAAAATTGTTCAGGAACGCAGAACTCAAAGACTTAAATTTTTTCGCGTTTCCTATATTCAAAAATAACTTATTTTCAGTCTAATATTGAACGTTCTTGCAATGTTCTCAATTCATTGTATTTTCGCTTAGATTGTAGTTATGGATACATTGTAGTTTTTTTTTTTTGTTGTTGTTGAAATATGTATAGTTCTTTACTATGCATAGGAAATATTTAATACGCACATAAAAAAAAAAAAACTTATAAAAATCTGATACATTTTTTCCCGTTTAACCGTTATGTATGACGTCACTTTGAATTGCTTCCGATTTCAATACCGGCAAAAAAACAAAAAAACAAAAACAAAACAAAAAAGCAGGAAGTAGTCAACGAAATCTTGAATCGTGTCCATCATAGGGACGAAACCCATAAGTCCAAGGCAGGCAACCCCAAGAATCTTTTCGCTCCCTCCCTTTTTTCTGTCTTATATTAACGATCTGACTACGGACATACACAGATTGCTGGCGAATACATATGCAAAAGATACCCTAATATATGGGTTCATTCCAAATATCTTTATGGACAGAATCTGAGAACTGATCTATTTTCTGAATTTGAAGGTGCTGCTTAAGCGTAAGAGATAGGGTCCAACACATAGAGGAGGGGATAAGATTCAATACCTATAAAACGAAGCAAGTAAGGTGTCATAATAATTCAGCAGACTCTAAATTTTCCCCCGACATAATTGACGGCTTTACTCTCAATAACACGTTTTCCTTGGAACTTATGTTATGACTTAAACTCAGTCGAAACATCAAGTGGAAATCGTCTATACTGTCCATCCCTGAAGAACAATGGGCAAATCCTTGTAAATCTCCAAAAAGTATGTAACTCTTCTAGCCTGATCTATGTTTAAAAATACCAGATCAGACAAAAAAAAAAGTACTGCTGCCATCCTACGGCTAGTGTTGCCTAATCTACACTTTTCAGCTTTGACAGATTTCAAACATCGTCTTGTAAAGGAGGACGTATTTTCCATTCAACAGCCCCCTTCAACGAGACAGAACTACACTGTCGATATTTTCATGGGAAGTGGTCAGACGAGCTACTATGCTTAGTAACAGCAATTCAGATGTTCATAGATAAGACTTGCCATACAGTTTACAGTGAATGAACTCATCGTCAATCCCTTTTATTCCATTGGTAAGGACGACCTTCCACACATACATCTTCTTTCTATGTATTCTTAAGTTGTGGGACGAATTTCGGAAAAGATGTTTTCCGATCACTACCTCTTCAAGTCTAAGGCCAACTGTAGGCTGACAAATTCAGTAACTGTAAATGCTGTAAAATTATTACAGTAATTGTAAACCTTAATTTATAACATTTAGAAAATTACAATGGGTCTAATCTAAGTTTGGCTAGAGAAAGATTTTATTCCAAATGTTAGTTACGAATCTAAATAATTTAATCCAAACCAGCTTGAATAATCAGATTAGATTTATTAATTTAAACCTGAAAATAAATAAAAATGTAAGGATATTAAATGAACTACATGCAGGCACAAGATTATTGGAAACATATGAATAAAAAATACAGGTCATCCATTGCTGAATAGAAAATAGTTTATCCAAAGAAGCAAAACTGCAAAAGGTATAGACTGTGGATTGGTCAATTCACAAAACAATAAACACACTTGGAAATGAAACAGAAAATAAATATAAATAAATCTAGGATTCGAAAAAATCATTTCGGATGAAATATGTGATTGATAAATGAAACAAAAACAGTAACATGTCTGGCAAAAATATGAAAAGGTAGATACTGAAAAGAGATGCTGGGTGGACATCGATTAATACAACTAATTTCTACATCGGTAACTATGAAAAAACAATTTTCAATTACTATGGTTAAACGGAAGAACATTTTCCGTCACTAATCAAGTATTATGCATGCACTAATCAAATTTTGGTACACTATTTACATTATTGGGACTATTGTCTTAATCTTTGTTGCCATATTTATCACAACGTTTCGGCCGTAGTACGCTCTGGCCTTTTCAGGTGGTTGTAATATCGAACTGAACCCTTTATTCCGCTCGCTGGGGTAGACTGTCCTAATTCCACGTGCTCTGTTCAATGGATGTCAGTTATCTGTTAATTACCCTCTGCAAGTTCTCCACTTAACCAGGAATTGAACTCACAACTTTTTGGCTCCTGTCACTGGATCTAACCAACGCCTTTATCCACTGTGGCATGAATCTTGAAGAATATCTCTGTATGATTTCTGTGATTTATAAACTTAATATCTTCAGCGACCATTTTTACTAGTGCTCATATTGCAATTTTTGCTGTTATCAATCTATGTTTTTACCAGAGCTCATATTGCAATCTTCGTTGTTATTAATGCTTTTCTCTGGCAGACCTTAGTACTGGTTGCCATAATGTATTAATTTCTATCCTTGGTTGGTTCAGGAGATTTTTTGTGGTAGGAAATCACTGATAACTCACATTCATTAGATATGGTACGTGGAATTAGAGCAGTCTACCCCAGTGAGTGAAATAAAGGGTTCAGTTCGACTTTCCAACAATCTGAAGAAGGCCGCAGCATACAACGGCCGAAGCGTTGTGATAAATATAGCAACTAAATGAAGACAATAGTCCGAATAATGTAAATAGTGTATATAATACCTCATCTCAGAAATATAGACAGATATCCAATTTTGATATATAAAATTTTTAGCGCACTAATAAAAAACGCATTTATGGAATGCGCATTAATCGAGGAATGCCAGTAAATGTTTATCTCATCTAGTAGTCATGAGTTCAATATCTATATCAGGTATTGAAACACTGATTCAGAAGGAATGGACAATAACTGACTTCACAAGGGCAAAATATCTTAATAATCAACATTTACCCAATATCAGACAATCAATGCACGCTTGATGATGACCAGAGTGTATTTGGTCGAAACGTTTTTTCTATAATAAATATTTATCAACCAACATGGGAACACCTGTTCGAAATAATACAAGAATATTAACACTTACTCACCTCTGAAATGGCATACTACAAGTATTTTAATAGTAAATATACGACCAATAGAAGGACCAGGAGAAATGCAAAATATAGGGTTACAAAAAGAAGTATACTATATGTTTATGATGTTATTCAGACAATTTAAGGGGCAAGTGCCACTCAATGTAAAGGACAACTAAAAGAGTTTGATATAAGGACGCATAAGCAATGAGCAAAACTGTACTCGGTATGACGATAAACTACATCCGACAACAAGACGTTCGATCAGAAGGTTTTGATTAGGTGGAACCACCACTTAATTGCTGGTGTTCTCAGGTCAATCCTGATCCCGGGTGGTAGCACTTGTCAGGGTCCCAATTATGAGAAAATATTTAACCTCCACAAAAAGTGGCCAAAAGAATATGAACATATAAAAATAGGTTTTAATACAAGAAAAAAAAATTACCTGCATTAAAATTTTGGGAAAAAATATTACCAGCAATCCATTTTTGAAAAAAAAATATTACAAGTAATTGCATTTTTGAAAACTAACCAAACAAAACAAAACCAAAGCGCAAAAGGTGCATATTACGAGGATATGTAGGATAGATAAGAATTGATCCTAGATTTGAATATTACCAGCAGTAAAAAATCTTGTCGGCATTAAATAACCCATTGAGGGTGATATGACTTAAACCAAAACAAATCCAACCAAACCAAAGAGCAAAAGGTGCATATTATTAGGATATGTAGGATAGATAACAATTGATCCTACATTTGAGTATTATCAGCAATATATTTTTTTAGAAAAACAATTAGTAACAATACATTTTTGAAAATTAAAAAAAAATATTACCAGCAATAATAATCTTGTAGACATTAAATAACTCATTGAGGTTGATATGCCGTAAAACAAACCAAACCAAACCAGAGAGAAAAAGGTTCATAGTATGAGGATATGTAGGATAGATAACGATTGACCCAGGATTTGGAAAAGTTCAGATTGTAGTGTCTGGAGTAGCATGCTTTCCTAGGTGATTCGTAGCTGTAAAGATCAAAATTAAACTAAAGAGTAGAGCTTATTCGAACGTTCGCCGTGGGATATAGGTATAGAGTAGCGAACAATTTGCAACGTTTTATCTGTGGAAAAGAAACCATTACATAGAAGCCTGATTAAAAGTGTTTAGAAAGTGAGGACTGTGAAGCTCTCTCCCAGATATGGCAGCAATATCCCATTTGTGGACTGACCTGATTTTTTGTATAGATAAATTACGATAGACGTAGTCAGTTACTCTTTGTTACGGTACAAGTAATCGACCTTGCATCCTGTATTTTTAGCGATGAGTCGTATAGCTGAGTTCCACTTGTGGTCCTGAAATGACCTTGAATCCCAATAGATGTTCAAAGCAGGTAGCCTCGTTGAAAGAAACAGCCGTTCATTGTGTGAGGAGAATCCTGTATAGCCGGGGTCGGCAAACTTTTGCTAACTATGTACGACTTAGGGCTTTAAAATCATTGTGTTCCAACATCATACGTATTTTTAGACAAGTCAAGGTCAATATACCTGTACTACAACATATTTTATACAGTAATATATATTATATATACTTTAATATATATTAAAATTGAAACAGCTAAATATCTTTGCGTTGTAGTAGTTATTTTTCGGACGTCATGATGTCTTTTGCGGCTGCGTGCCATTGGAAATTGCATGATGCACCAAATGTGGCACGCATGCCGTAGTCTGTCGACTCCTGCTGTATAGAATCTAAAAGAGTGTTGAGATAAGAGCTGCTGCGTTAAAATGACTTGTTATCAATTGACCTCCAGGGAAAGTCAGCAGGTGGTATTGGCGCGAAAATCGAATCGTAATGCCCGTTGAATATTTAAAAATGATCTGCCAGATCTTAGAGAAGGAGAAAGTATCGAATTGAAGCATCAGGTTTAGTTGGAATTCATGATATTTGGTTGAAGTAGTTCACCAGAATACAAGACAGATCGGATTAACAACTTCAGACAGCTTAAAGAAGGAGATATCCAGGAAGATACGACCTGACGCAGATAAGTATAATCCGGTAATCCGACATTGTGTTTCCACTTATTATTAAGACTGTTGTTGCGATCTGAGGCGAATCTGATATCAGAATCAGTGAAAACGATTGCAATGCAGATGATCATATTTATTATGTTGCAATATGGATAATGAGAACCTTTTGCAATGTAGATCATATTTATTTTGATTATACAAGGTACCGATTCGTAAATTGTCGCCATTTTATATTTTTAATTTCGCACATGCGCTTTGTTGGATTTTGATATTATCGACGGCACAGTATAGTAGGGTCAGTTGGGCACCGTATGTGAGAAAAAAGCACCATCACGCAATTCACTCTACCAGAAATATAGAAACGACATGCTGTATTGCTTAGAAGTCGCACCAGAGGCTTCAATGCAAACACTTGAGAATGTTTGGGTGTCAATCTGAATATTTGAAAAGAGTCTGATGAGTCTAATAGTGATTATGAAGATGCTTGGAGTGACTAATACTGATGCCGACGTTATGCCTCCATTCATCTTCCCACGGAGCCTGGAAATCAACATGGAGGGCTACATCAAGTGCTTTGAGGACCCTAGGTCAAGAGAGTGGCTTTTGGAAGAATCTATGTCTGGGAACAGGACTCTGCACCATGCTATCGAAGAAGGAGAAGCATGTCATGACTGTCAAACAATTTCTGCAACCACATCACCCCTTATATCTCCTAACTCCCCAGATTGCAATCACCTTGATTATTATAGTAGGGGCGCTGTTGAGCGAGAGACCAGCAACATTCCTTATAACACCAAAGATGAACTGAAGGCAAGGATTATGGCAGCATTCACCAATGTAAACAAGGATATCGTCCAGAAGAGACGCAGAAGATTCTGAAGTCATCTGGAGGGTGTGGCTGAAGCTAATGGCGATTTTATGGAATAATTGTACTCTTTAGTATTTTAAGATATTTTTGTATAATTCTGGTAAATATAATTAAAATGAGATGTCAGTGTTATTTACATTTTTGTGTAATTTAGACGACAGTTTATCCATTGCACCCTGTAGATATATTATTTGCTATGTAGATAATAATTATTATTTTGCTATGTAGACAATCATGATTATTAATTTACATGAAGCATTCCCCCGTACCATTTTCATCTTCGTTGTGTTAATGGGTACATGTCATTTGGCGTTATAATTTTTTATCATTTCCTGTCTTGAGGTGAAGCAAACGTTTCTCTCTTCTTTTTATCACCATATTTTGCAAGATGTCCTCCCTAACTGTTATTATGATATGATCTGATCAGCTTGAAATGCCTTGTGAAAATCTGATGTATGTGTTCAATATACAAAGTGTCTCCCCATGACATAATTTCGTAGTGTAATAACGTAGCCAATTCTCGTTAAAACGATCTCAAATTTTAAGAAAATGTGTGAAAACTAATTTAACTGTGCGGACTTAGTGAGTATCTACCACAAAGATGGACTGGACAGGCCGGTCATAATGATAATGTGATTCTGAAATGTCCACTACGTTCACCTGATATGTTACTTTTTTCTATGGGCTATATGAAAGGACAAGTCTATCTTCCCACTCTTCGTACAATCCTAGAGAAACTTAAGAAGAGAATCACACTGGGGTTATAGGATGTTACGCAACACATGCTACAGCGTGCGTGGCAGGAACTGAACTACCAACTTAACGTGTTCCATGTCACAGGTGTATATTGTAAATTTTTGAAACTTTGTGAAATCGGTTATAATATCTACATCCTTCTGAATATCTTGTTCGAATTTTGATAAATCAATATTGTTTTGCTGCACATGAATTCTATTTAATTTCATTTGCCTGAGACATGTATTTGCTGCAGATAATCAGTTTTTAAATAAGGTCAATTCTGGGGAGTCGTATTTTAGACGATTCAAATGTATTATATATAGAAACATACCGTGTGTCATCTAGACGAATGAATATTCAAAGAGGGAGTTACTAACTTGTTTCCGAACTACGTCTTCTCTTATATATAAACGAAGCTAATTTATTGGTTGTTTTTAAAAGTGAGAAAAGGAAAGAAAACACCGGTAAAATAAATATGACAAATCAACCTGTAAAAATCAAGATTACTGACACGTATTAACACTTAAAGATGATAAGTCTTTTGTTTCATTTATAGTAACATAATTTTGTTTTAAATCCTTTTTGTTTCTTTTTCAATCATCGGCTAATCAAATTAATTATTTAATTAATTTTTTCAACCAAGGTATCAGACTATAAGTAGGGCCTTTACATTTTTTGTGGATTATATTAATATCTATCTATCTATCTATCTATCTATCTATCTATCTAATATAAAAGGCTCAAACTCTAATATTCCATAGTTATAATTTATTACATTGAAATCATAATAACGATCCAAGGTCTGATGAATTGGATCATGATTACGATTCCAAAGTAATAAATTATAACCATGGAATATTAGTGTTTGAGCCTTTTATATTATATTCTTTCTCTGTCCTGGACATTGAATTCTATCCTCTGGGAATATATATATATATATATATATATATATATATATATATATATTGATCACTAATATTATCTATCTATCTATCTATCTCTCTCTCTCTCTCTATATATATATATATATATATATATATATATACACACACACACACACACACACACACACACATACGAGGCGACAGAGAAACTGTTTTCGCAAAAATCAAAAATAACATTGACATCTCGTGTTAACAGATATATTTACGAAAATTGCGCAAAAATATTTTGAAATACTATAGAGTAAATTTATTACACAAAATAGTCATAGGCTTCATCCACGACCTCTTGAAGACTTTGCAATCTCCTGCAACACTTCTGCACGGTATATTTACTTAAGTTCGTGAATAATGCTCTTATCCATGCCTTCAGTTTATCTTTGACGTTACAATGAGCTTTTCTGGCCTCTCGCCCAACTGTGTCCCACACATAATAATCAAGAGGGTTGCAGTCTAGGGAGTTACGTGTCTGACGTTAATTTAAACCAGGGTTCAATACAAAAGTAGAGCTCTATTCTTTCTTTTAGAATTTGAATGTAATTATCCTAAAGTAAAGTATACGCACGCGCGGACACATACACACATATATGCATTAGTATTTACTGGTTTAATTGTATATACGTTGATAAAAATATAGCAGTAAACAGGAGGGACCTTATTTGCAATCTAGTAGCACGCTTAAATTCATGTAGTAGTAGCACTAAGGGATACAAATATTTGTAGAAAAGACCGAGGGAGGCCCCATCATGTCTGTAAGAAAGTTACTAATGTCACGATGCCAGATCAGGATCGATTACATCACAGATTCTTCTTTGGATTTTGTCAAGAATATCTAGATATACAGCAGGAGCACCAAACCAGACATGGCAAAAGTATTCGATGCATGGGCACATCGTATATTTATAAATGTGTAAGATGGATTCCAACGAAAAAAGTTACTCCATTTGATGTTAGTGAAAGACGTGAGGCCAAGATTGTGTAGTATGTTGCTCACCTGTATTTTAGTATCAACCATTCTGGTTACAGGCAGAAAAAGTGGTGATTAAAACAGTTTCATTTTGGAGACGTTAAAACTTACAAGGCATTTTCTGCCCCGGTTAACCACAAATTGAATGTTCTTTTCAAGAGCAATTTTCAGATTAGGAAAGAAGTAAATGCTTTTGTCATCCGCATAAATATATAATACGGGACTGATGACATTGTATCAGTAATTATTTTACAGTTAACACTGGATTACTTTTAACGAACATTATTTTTTTTAAACTTGTAAATAGTTGGTCAGTTATCAGCGTAGGTTTTCTTTATTATTTCTCAATTGCTCCATATCATTGTCTATGAAATTTGAGTATTTTTCCGTTCCCTGCTCTTTGTTTTTGAAATAAGAATTTTCTTTTTCCTAAACTGGTTGTTATCGAAAGCTAAAAATCACAGTTAACTCATAGTTGTTAAACATCGAATATAGTGAATATTACAATACAAAATTCAACTAAAAACTATGTTAAGAGTTTCTGTTTTCTTGCAATTGATTTTTGGTCCCTTTTTCTCTCTTTCCTTGACTAAAATCTGTATAAGTCCCTCTAACTTCCTTATTGTTTCTACTATCCGGAATGTTTCATATGCATATATCCTTGTGCAAATGAATTAAAACAACCGCTTTAGTTTCCTTTCTTTCACCATACGTTCAGTGTTAAACCAACTGAAGTATCAGGATGTAATCGATGTCTATTTTTCCCTCAGATTAGTTCATCTGCGGTAGTGTTCAGTAATTTGAATCTATTTTCGGAGTGTATGATGAAATTTGTTTGGCCTTGACAAATATTGTGTCATCCGTGATTGCATCACATTGTCATTACGCCTAGACACTGTTATCTCAACTTTCGATTATTTGTCCTTCGGCCATTGTCTACGACGGAGTTTACTCCAAGGAAGCGTCCAAAAATCGTACTGGCACGATTTATCAGTGATTAAATTAAAGTACTATTGACTGGCTCGGAAACTCTCCTGATTTAAATCCAATCGAATCTCTGTGGTCAATCTGCAAGGAACGACTTCGTGGAATGGACATACGAAGTACTAACATGTGCACTGGGTCATGTTTCATTGGAGAAATACGAAAAAGTAAATAATAACAGAATTATTCCTTTTGTTTCAATTAATTTACACAAGAGTGTATCTGTTACTGTTAAGATTATGGTCGTCAACCATGGATATTTCTAGGACATTTAATTCACTCAGAATCACCTCATTGTTAAGGTTAATGATCCGTTGAGAAGACATGTCTTTGTCTTATACCCATTTATATTGTTTACTTAATTTCATTTTTTTATATGTAGGCAGTTTGCTTCAATTAGAGCAAAATCAGAATCTTATGAAATATCAAATCTTTATGATGAAATACGTATCTATGACCTTACAATATGTATTTCTTTTGTCATCAGTTGTAGGTACAGAACAATACTCTTTCCTGGAGTAATCTTATTTTACCAATTTTAAAGGAAATCAAACATAAACAATTTCTGAGACATCTACTCTAGTTAAATTCAATGTAACGTATATAATCTGGTACGATTATTTTATGTCTGTTAGGAAAAGGTATCGTATAATACCTACGAGTATCTGATTTTCGTTTCTGCAATTAATTTACAAAATATTTTGTAAATGCAACAATATCTATTGTCACCGATACTACCTGCTTCTAAACTATGTGTGATGATATGAAACATATCATCATCGGAACTAATTTTGTTTTTTCTAATTCCATCACTTCTTTTTCTCCATTTTAACTAGCAACTATTTCACTTGTCGTTTATATAGATGAAAAATTACAACATACATATAGAAACAACTTGTCGGTCCCAAATGCGAGTCAAAGAATAACATTTTCTTCGTTTCGTCAAGTTTGATTATTCCGAAGATACAGATGTGTAATTATACGTTAAGGGTCGATCTATATGATAAAGAATTCGCTGTTTTGTTTTATTTTTTATTCTATTTTTTAATTTTTTTGCTATTTTTATATCTTCAGTTATTCCCACAATGAAAATAAAGCATCTATGTTTTCCTTCAAACTTACAGTAAAGCAATACAACACATTTTCGGGTTGGTATTTGTTGAACAATAGAAAAAAAAAAGGTTCTTATTTTTTTCACCAAATACCAGACCTGTAATTCAACCCAGTCACGATGATTTACTGCGCTTTCAAAGAGGTTCCTTGTTTTGAAAGCCTGTTGTGACTCAGCTTCACATTTAATATCATGTGGAATTCATATGTACGATCCATTGCTAGAAAAATTCTCCGACTATTTAAATATCCCTGGAAAGTAACTAGTTCCATCTGTCATGGCCGACCTTTGAAAGAGTCGTGTCAGACCGGAAATGGAATATTACTGCCATATCCGAGTTGGTGTAGTCCAATCCTCTCTTTCTAACTTTGAAAAGCGTCTACGCGGCCTTACGTGTGATAGATTATTTTCCACCCTACAACTCTTTTCCATGTCGCTATTTCGATGCTGAACATTCATAGGAGCAATATTCCTTAGTACCATCAATTCTATTCTGACAACTTTTTCACGAGAGCCGCATCTTTGTGAAATATACGCTTGAGTAGAGGATTCCCTAATCACTACAATCTTAGCCTTTTCAAGTGTATGCTCAACAGTAATCTATCCTCGATACCTTCATAATCTGCACTTCTTACCTCCTCTTACATCCATAAAACTTCCTCTTTCGGTAAACCGTCTATCTTGAGTAGCCCTTGGGCCTTGGGTGAACAATAGTGTAAAATTACTTGAAAAATATACTCGATACATTGTTGATTTATTCGAAATGTTGTTCCCTTCCAGTGTTGTTACTGTTGTTATTTTCATTATGTTGGTCTGATAGTTCAATTACTGAATCAGGTATTGATAGGTGTAGGGTTAGGGTTATCTAATTCATTAGGAACGAGCAAGAAAATACAAAAATAACACAAATATCCCCTATAAGGTAAAACTGACACCTAAATGTTTCCGATGGTACACAACTGAAAAATGTCTGCAATAAATTTTCTAGCAAGAAAATAAGAATATACAAGTTTGAGTAAATCAATGTCTAATGACATTGTCAGGCCAAGAAAATTATATTTTATGTGTTGCAGCTTTTCCTGACTAGTCTCTCCAGAAATTCTTATAATTTGTATCCTTTGTAGCACTTAATCAAAATTTGTCCGCTTACTATCTCCCAGTCCCTGTTGTACCAACCATTTCAATGAACTCTGCTTCACTTACTTTCTGTAAGTAAGTCACAATCTTCAAGCGTAAATTCCTCTTGATGTGTCATAGATATTTCACGTTTTTCTTTCTAATTCTAATAAAAAAATATTCTTTTTGTTCCCATTTCTCTTAAAAAATTGTTGATTCTAATGTGTTTTGTCCGTAGTATTCCCAGCCTCCTTCTGGAGGATCACGCCACTTTACTTCGAATCTCCATTGTACTTTATTCACTTCCTTATAAGGGAATGGATATTACATCACAGTTCAAAATTCACTAAGGAATTTTTCTTTTTTTGTAATATCTTTTGTAAGGCATACATCGATATTACGATATGCAAATATTCCTTTATCAGTTACTATACTTACCAAATAATTAAATTCTTCTTGTTTTTGATGCTTCAAGTTTGTACCTCGAATCCAGGGTTGACATTCTGACCAAAAAACCATACATTCTGATTTCATCATCAAGAATCTACTCGTCCTAGGTAAGACGTTAAACTACCGCTAACAGGAAGGCCTCTGATCAGGAGGGTTTGAGGAGCGTGGAACAACCTCTTAATTACAGGTGTTCCCAGGTTCACCCTGATCCGGGGTGGTAGCACACGTTAGGGGTCCCATTTATGGACAAATACTTAACAATTAACAGCAATACTTTTTTGAAAAAAATTATTAACATCAATACAATTTTGAAGGAAATATATTACCAGAAACAGATTTATGAAAAACAAAATATTACCAGTAATAAAATTTTTTGTCAGCATTAAATAACCCATTGAGGTTGATATGCCGTAAAACAAAATAAACCAAACCAATCTAAACCAAAGAATACATATTCTATTCATACGAATCTATCCTAAAAATGTTGTTGGCATTAAATAAGCCATTGAGGTTGATATCCCGTAAAACAAAATAAACCAAACCAATCTAAACCAAAGAATACATATTCTATTCATACGAATCTATCCTACAAATATTGTCGGCATTAAATAACCCATTGAGGTTGATATGCCGTAAAACAAAATAAACCAAACCAATCTAAACCAAAGAATACATATTCTATTCATACGAATGTATCCTAAAAATGTCGGCATTAAATAATCCATTGAGGTTGATATGCCGTAAAACAAAATAAACCAAACCAATCTAAACCAAAGAATACGTATTATATTCATACGAATCTATCCTAAAAAAACATTAAAAAAAACTTAAGGAAACAGGAATTAAAAAGAAAATATAACGATTATCGTTCCATTTAAATTTTTGAAGACCAAATTAAACTGGAAAGCATGAGCCCAGAAGAATGTTCCCTAAGCGAGAAATACAACAAAAGTGTTGAACTTACAACTCTATTAAGTCATTTCAAATGAAAAATGATGTGGCCTAACTGCCAATCTAGTACTGCGCTTAAATTCGTAAAATGAAGGCGCGAAAGGGGTAAATTTAATCAAACAATTACCGTAAATATTTATAGAAAAACCTACAGGCGATAGGAAAATGATTGATGCTAAGATTTACAGGTCAGGACTGTTAACATTAGATATTCTTCTATATTTTATTTTATTGATTACTATCCCTTTCGTTGTTTTACCTGATATCCAAAAATGAGTAGATAAATTTGTTTGTTTTCTCCAGGCATTCTTTATGAATTTCATTGGAACTGTATTAATATTGAATACCTCTTTCCTCCAATCTGCCACACTTCATGATTGTTTCTCACTAAGACAATTTTTTTTCTTCTCTTTTTGGCGGTACTGTTTAGCTGTTCGTGTTTTCGTTTGGCTTTTGTCTGTGTAAATCCGATTTCATTCAACCGATTTCTTACGATTCTGTCACAGACATTGAATCCTGTTTCGGCACGTTTGTTTTCCATTTGTTGTGCTGCAGATCTTCTATTTCCAGGGCATATTTCTTTGTGCTTTCTATCCTGACGCTCTGACGCCCTCAGCGGTCTGCTCGTATGTTTTGCTTTCACAACATTGTTATCTTGTTTATGCTTAGGTCAAATTTAAAACACAGCTGACTTAGAAACAACCAACCTCGTCTGCCATACAAATATGATTTCTTTTTACATGATATTTATATTTCATTTTTTTTTCATTTTGCGATTATTTGGCTGAAGCAAAACATTCTTTATATTTGTGATAGTTTTTATTCATCTGAAACAAGACCCAAGAGCCACAGTCGTAATGGTTGATAATTCTGGCAGTGTGTAGAAAAATGAAGTAAGAAGTGCCCATTATGAGGACGTTTCGGTCAGATATCGCCTGACTCTGGAATTAAAGAGACCAAGAGTTTAAAAGTCAGGGAAGCATTCTCTCGGGAGTTTGTTCCGCAACGCAACAGTTCTGGGGGAAATTTGAATGGGAAATACTCCTTATCAAAGGAACACGAAGGTAAAGGGGGATATTTTGCCACTGTGGACATGTTGTAGTTGTCAAGGACTGAACTGGTGGGACGAAGGAATAAAACTGCTTTGAAAAGTGCCATAGAATTAGTGATAGAGTAGTGTTGAAGTTGCAGCGTTTTGTCTGTTGGAAAAGGGCTGCAGGATGGAGAATATTTTATCACACAAAAAGCTGAGTTATCGGATTTTAGCGAGGTTCGACTGTGAGAGACTGGGCAGAAGCAGACAAGATATCGTAGCAGTACTCGATGGAAAATGGAAGAAGGTCTTGGCTGTTTTCTGGAATGTGTCAAGGAAACTGCCAGCATTCCAACATCTTTTGGAATGACATGAATAAATGAGATCCATCTGAAATTAAATGTGACGATCTCCAGTTAAGGATTCTCTCGGAGGTTGATGACCTCTCATCAAGATTGGTTTAGGTATACGGTTTGCTTTGTGGGTGATGGGTGATACGATTGGTTTGCGAAAGTTATGTCAGAGTAGAGACTGGTATGTTGGTATTGAATGATACCATTGGTTTGCGAAAGATATGACAGAGGAGAGACTGGTTTGTTTGAGTTGAATGATACCATTGTTATGGGAATGTTATGTCAGATGGGAAGACTGGTTTGTGCAAGTTGAATGATACCATTTTTTATGGGAAAGGATATGTCAGAAGAGAGCCTGCTTTGTGCGAGTTGAATGATACCATTGGTATCGGAAAGTTAAGTCTGAGGATGGACTGGATTGTGCGAGATGAAAATACCATTGGTATGGGAAATTTATGTCCGAGAAGAGACTGCTTTGTGCTAGTAGAATGTTACCATTGTTATGGGAAAGTTATGTCAGAGGAGAAACTGATTTGTTGGAGTTGAATGGTACGATTACTATGGGAAAGTTATGTCACAGCAGAGACTGGTTTGTTGGTGTTGAATGATAGCATTGGTATGCGAAAGTTATGTCAAGGCAGAGACTGGTTTGTGCGAGTTGAATGATACCATTGGTATGAGAAAGTTTTGTCAGAGGAGAGACGGCTTTGTGGGTGATGAATGATATCATTGTTATGAGAACTTTATGTCAGAGGAGAGACTGCTTGGTGGATGTTGAATGATACCATTGGAATAGGAAAGTTATGTCAGAGGAGAGACTGCTTTGTTTGAGTTGAATGATACCACAGGTATGGCAAGTTATGTCAGAGCAGAAACTGGTGTGTGCGAGTTGAATGATACCATTTTATGGAAAAGTTATGTCAGACGAGAGACTGGTTAGTGCGCGTTGAATGATACCATTTGTCTGGGAAAGTTGTCAGAGGAGAGCCTGCTTTGTGCGAGTTGAATGATACCATTTTTTATGGGAAAGTTATTTCAGAAGAGATACTAGTTTGTGCGAGTTGAATGATACCGTTGGTATGCGAAAGTTATGTCAGAGGAGATACTGCTTTGTGGGTGTTGAATTATACCATTGTAACGCTGAGGAGGGACTGGTTTGTGCGAGTTGAATGATACCATTGGCATGCGAAGTTTTTGTCAGAGGACAGATTGGTTTGTGAGTGATGAATGATACCATTGGTATGCGAACGTTATGTCAGAGTAGAGATTGGTTTGCCTGAGTTGAATGATACCGCTGGTATGGGAAAGTTATGTCAGAGGAGAAACTAGGTTGTGCAAGTTTAATGATACCATTGTTATGGGAAAGTTATGTCAGAGGGGAAACTGGTGTATGCGAGTTGAATGATAACATTGGTAAGGGAAAATTATGTCAGAGGAGAGACTGCTTTGTGTTTGATGATTGATAGCATTGCAATGGGGAAGTTATGTCTGAGGAGGGACTGGTTTGTGCGAGTGAATGATACCATTGGTATGCGAAATTTATGTCAGAGGAGATACTGTTTTTTGCGATTTCAATGATACCATTGGTATGGGAAAGTTATGCCTGAAGACTGACTGCTTTGTGGGTAATAAATGATAACATTGGCTTGGGAAAGTTATGTCATAGGAGAGACTGCTTTGTGGATGATGAATGATAACATTGTGATGGGAGAGTTATGTCAGAGGAAAGACTGGTTTGTAGGTGTTGAATGATAGGATTGGAAATGCGGAAGTTATGTCAGAGAAGAGGCAAGTTTTTGCGAGTTGAATGATATCATTGATATGGGAAAGTTATGTCAGACGAGAGACTGCTTTGTGGGTGATAAATGATAATATTGGTATGGGAAAGTTATGTCAGAGGTGAGTCTGCTTTGTGTGCAATGTATGATAGCATTGTTATGCGAAAGTTATATCAGAGGACAGACTGGTTTGTGCGAGTTGAATGATACCATTGTTAACGGGAAAATTATGTCTGAGGAGAGTCTGCTTTGTGGTTGCTGAAGTATACCACTGGAATGGGAAAATTATGTCAGAGTAGGGACTGGTTTCTGTGTGTTGAATGATACCATTGACATGCGAAGTTTTGTCAGAGGAGAGACTGGTTTGCTTGAGATGAATGATACCACTGGTATGGGAATGTTATGTCAGAGGAGAGACTAGTTTGTGCGAGTTGAATGATACCATTGATACAGGAAAGTTATGTAAGAGGAGAGTCTGCTTTTTGGGTGATGAATGATAGCATTGGTATGGGAAAGTTATGTCAGAGGAGAGACTAGTTTGTGGGTCTTGAATGATACAATTGGAATGGGAAAGTTATGTCAAAGGAGAGACTGGTTTGTTTAAGTTGAATGATACCACTGGTATGGGAAAGTCGTGTCAGAGGAGTGACGGCTTTGTGGGTGATGAATGATATCATTGCTATGGCAAATTTATGTCAGAGGAGAGAGTGCTTTGTTTGAATTGAATGATACCACTGGTATGGGAAAGTTATGTCAGAGGAGAGACTAATTCTTGCAAGTTGAATGATAACGTTATTATGGGAAAGTTATGGCAGAAGGAAGAATGGTTTGTGCTAGTTGAATGTTACCATTGGTATGGGAAATTTATGTCAGAGGAGAGACTGCTTTGTGGGTGTTGAATGTTACCATTGTTATGGGAAAGTTATGTCACAGCGGAGACTAGTTTGTGGGTGTTGAATTATAGCACTTGTTTGTGCGAATTATATGATACAATTGGTATGGGAAAGTTATGTCTGAGAAGCGACTGCTTTGTGGGAGTTGAATGACACCATTGATATGCGGAAGTTATGTCAGAAGAGAGACTGGTTTGTGGGTGTTGAATGATACCATTGGCTTGCGAAACTTATGTCATAGGTGAGACTGTTTTTTAGAGCTGAATGATACCATTGGTATGCGAAAGTTCTGTTAGATTAGAGACTGGTTTGTGGTAGATCAATGGTGCCATTTGTATGCGAAATGTATATCAGAGGAAAGACCTGTTTGTGGGTGTTGAATGATACCACTGTTATGGGCAATTTATGTCAGAGGAGATGCTGTTTTATGGGAGTTGAATGATACCATTGGTATGCGAAAATTATTTCAGAGGAGAGATTAAACATGAGGCACTCTTTAACCATATATTTAGATGTGCACCCTGACACCTTAGTGCCATCTGCAAATCACTATACCCATAGAGCGTTGCGATCAACAAGCACTCACATTTAAATACAGAATTATTGTCTTTTAGAAATACAAATTTTATATGCTTCTGCAACATTTATTTCGGTTGTCCTCTCTGAGCAGGACGTGTGGTTTTGTAAACAGCGACTATTAAGGCTATTAGTACAAGTCTCTTCGGTAAATCGAATCGAGTTCTTTCTCTCACTATGTGTTTATCTAAAAATAAATGCACTTCACATCACCTTTTTCCCTTAATGGTGGAATCCTCGACTGACACCAATTCAGTCGAGTTTCGATCCTAGCTAGACCAACCAAACTTTACCCACACTGAAGAGCTGCGATACAGCGAAATAGTCTCTCTGTGGATGGCAATATATATATATATATATATATGGGTGGAGAGCAAGGATATTCAAAACGTGTACAATAATTGCACTGCATATCATCTTATATCTTGTAGTCTTTAACAACCTTTTTTTTCTCTTACCAAAACTCCAAGACTCCTAGACCCATTTTCTAACATTTGTTTACAAATGTTCTTCATGTTGCGTGTCCACTGCTTAACACCGTCGCTCTGTCTCTCAATATGCCCAGTGAGGGTTACGTTCTTAAAACTCTTTTTCCTTATTATGTGGCCATGTAATTTTAGTCGTGTCTTTCTGTGTACTGAAGTTTTTTCTTCTGTTTTTACACTTGTATTTAAGACTTCACCGTTGCTTAATCGCTTTCTCTATGGAATTCTCAATATCTTTCTGTAGAACCAGTTTTCTGTTGCGTCCGGTTTTCTTTTGAGATTGTTCAGAATGCACTGTCTTACAAGAAGATTCATATCACATAACTGTTCAACATTCTTTTTTGTTTCTATCGAAATTACCCTTTCTTTATTATTTTTCTTAGGCTTTCAAATTTATCTTTTGCTTATCCAATAACTGTTCGTATTTCAGTGTCGCATTTTCCAACCTCTGTTGAATTAGTGACAACTATTTAAACTTCTTTATTTGTTAACTTCTCTGTTTCTCTGATGTTCGTATCATGGAATTTTTTCTTGTTAAAGTCCACACCTATCTCATTACAAGTTGAGGATTAGTCCTTTTCTCTTTCTTTACTAATTTTCATTGTCTAACTTTCTTAAAAAACAAAATTATCCACTTTAATAATAACTATAAATACGCGTGAATATTTCATGAATTTACATATGAACATTAATTTTTAAGTTAATGGTTGGATATATTTCTTAGGCGTATCGTGACTATAAAATAGCCATGGAAATTCTCCTACTGACCAGAAATTGACAAAATATTAGAATAAGAATCATAGATATGAATGCAGTTCATTAATTAAAGGACGAGGGTAAAAATGTGAGGATTAAAAACAGACAGGGAGTTCTATTTCACTGAAGCAAACTTTAAATGCATGAGAATGTTGTCGCCTCCTCTATCATTTCTTTTCTTCTTTTCTCTTCCTCTCCCCAAAACTAAAGAGTGCCCGATCTGAGCTAATGTCACAAGAGTGCTATCTCTTCCACTATCTATCTATCTATCTATCTATCTATCTATCTATCTATCTATCTATCTATCTATCTATCTTCCTTTCTAAAATCTAAACAGTGATTTTGATAAATCTTTTCTTCTGTCTATCCTCACAATCAAACCGAAATGGTCCATTCTTCATCTGAATTAATGGCAGGGGTAGCGTACGTGTTAACTAATTAAGGAACAAAGTAGTAAGCAGAAATATAATATGATGATCTACGACACTAGTTTAGGGACTGATATAATTCCCAACATTAACTCCACCTTCCAGAATATACCCAGGTATAAAAAGATTACTTAAGGTATGGTTTAAGCTCGCTTACATACATCAGAGAAGAAAAGAAATGAAACTAAAAAGAATTATTCCCATATATCGGTTTGTATATGCTTTTACTATTAGTATAAACAACTATCTTTATTAAACATGGTTTCCGTCTACAAATTGGTAATAATGACTATTATGAACTCATTTAAAGCTAATTAATTTATTCTTATTTTTAAAAAGGGATTAATCTTGTTTAAAACCTGCAACTGTTGTATAAATGTAATGTATATCCCATTTTCAGTGAATCCGTAAGAAATTGGGGACTGTATATTCCACACATATGAAGAGGGGTATTAATAAAAATGACCACATGTTTATCATTTGGACCCAAATTAACAGGCTTCCAGAATTTAGGTGATCTAATTGGAAAGTCAAAGAACCAATACAAAGGTTGGAATATCTGATTTGTGTTTTAAGCCTTTGAGCCCTATGTTCCCAAACAATTTTAACCCATCCGCCTTAGCTCCTGAGTCAAAATTCGCAAATAATGGATACGTAATATTTCAACGTAGCTATAAAAATAGTTACAAATGTTTACCTACCGTTCAAACGATAGCTGGGCTTTGTCTTTTTTTCTTCCACTGTTCAGCCGGTGGCTGGGCGTTATGTCATTATTCTCTACTATTAGTAAAGCAGTGGTCAGAGGTCAAAGGATTAAAAGAGGATTGATAATGTGACACCGACATCCGAACGCAAATTTGAATAGCAAAAGTGGTTTCCAAATGTTAAGCAAAAATGAAAAAGAAACGGGAAAATTTCGTTCTAGAAATGTTCGCTGAAATACTCAGTAATATCAATGATAAAGAGGATACTGGAGGTAGCAAAAATACGGTTTTACAGAAGAATATCATGCGCGAAGTGTTTATGCAACGAGGATGCTTTAAGGTAAATTAGAATAAAAAGGAGACTTAAATTTAGAATCACAAAGAGAGAGCTGAAATGTCTTGGACAAATATAGATGAAGAACGTCTTAAACACTCAGAAAACCTTTCGGAGACAAGAGGAAGAGAGTGTGTGTGTGTGTGTGTGTGAGAGAGAGAGAGAGAGAGAGAGAGAGAGAGAGAGAGAAAGAATGAAGGGGAGACAAGAGTCACCCACCTGATGAGTTTATGTGAATGAATGGAGGAACGGAGAGTGAAAGGAATGGTAAACAGACAAACATTTACTAACAGCTGTACGCGACAGAAGGTTGTCCCCCCACATCCTGAATTGAGACGGCACACAGAAGAAGAGGCATATTATAGCCTATCCCATTTTGATAGCCTTTATCCACTGTGCCATGTGTCCTTGAGGACATCTGGGTATGAATTTCGGGGTAATATAAATGTCTTCAGCAACTATTTTTACCAGTGCTCATATTGCAATTTATGATGTTATCATTCATGTTTTTACCAGAGCTCATATTGCAATTTTTGCTGTCATCATTGCTTTTCTCTAGCACTCCTTATTACTGGTTCCCATATTGTATTTATTACTATGCTTGGTCGGCTCACAAGATTTTTGTGGCCTAGCATATGTGCTGATTCCTGAAGTTTACGAATTTTTCAATGGTGTTTCTTGTCTATGATCTCAATATGGTCCAGAGAGGGCGGTGATCTCCCTTCTCTCTCCATATATGGTCAGCCACGCATGATTTTTCTATTTCCCCTCGTGTTACAGCTTTCTGGTGTTCTTGAAGCCTTACCTTGAGGGGGCGGCCTGTCTCTCCTTTATATTCCATTCCGCAGTTGCACGGGATAGCGTACACACAGTCTTTAGTCATGTTCTTCTCTATGGGGGGGTCTTACTCGGGTGAGATATCTGCGAAGTGTCGTCAAGCTTTTGAAGGTTGTCCTGATGTTATATGAACCGCAGATCCTTTGTAATTTCTCTGATAACCCATTTCACATAATAAAGGGTTCAGTTCGAAATTCCAACCACCTGAAGAAGGCCGGAGCGTACAACGGCCGAAACGTTGTGATAAATATGGCGACAAATATGAGGACAATAGTCCGAATAAGGTAAATAATGACACAAGAATAAACGGAAATCAAGAAGACAAAAGATGGCGATTGACATTGCATTTAAATTCTTGAAGATTGTACTTTTCAGGGATGCAAGTAAACAGAAGTGGGTGAGTGAAAGAAAAGAAACTGTTGAAGTACAGGTGGCGGTTACCTATTTCTACAGTAACATTTTTGGACTCAGATGCAATTCTCGAGCCCGCTTAAATTCATGCAGTTGGGTCCCAGCGATAAAACGCTCGTTAGTGCAGTTGCCATAGATATATTTTGTAGAAAAGACTGAGGGAAGCCACGCCACATCATTGAAAACGTGACTGAAGTCTAGATGTCTGGTTAGGATCAATTACATTAGATACCCTTCTTCGGATTTTGTCAAGAATCTTGAGTTGTATAGCAGGAGCACAAGACCCAATTATGCAACAGTATTCAATGCACGGGCGAACGCTGGATTTGTAAATATGCAAGATGGATTCTGACAAGAGAAAATCTGCTGCCTCAATGGGCCTACTCTCCTGGCAGTAGATGCAGCTATTGATTCAATATATTCGTTCCACGTCAATGCAAAACGTGAGGCCAAGAAGGCGCAGTGTTTTGCTCTCCCAGTGTCTAATGCCAGTCATACTGATAGCAGGCAGACAATATTTTTATGGTGCTTAAATGAAAGCAGTATTTTTTGGAGACGTTAAAATTTACACGCCATTAACTGCTCCGGTTAAGGCCCTTTTCAAGAGCAGCTGTCAGGAATCCCTTGGTATGAAACATCCTAGCTTAGAATAATCCTGGTTATATTCTAGCCCTCGGATCGTCTAAAGTCTATTATCCCAATGATTCACAGTCAGTTCTTTCATTTAATATCTGCTGTAGCTCTAGAGTCAAAGCCTTTGTGAACACTAGAGATATAAATCTGATAATACAAGACAATCTGAAGAAGGGTACGGTTAATATTTCTCTTCATCTTTTCTATGTGTGATGTTCCTTCACGGCTTTGACGATAATGACCCTGCACATTTTCCTCTCTCAGTAAAGTCTCTTCGCTATATCGCCTCAAACGTCTTCTGCCAAAACAAACACGTTAGGTAGGGGATTGGCTGTTTTACGTTGTCCCTGTAACCTTCAATCAGTCCTGTGAGTTTCAAATTTTTTAAGCCCTCTTTCCTTTCATGATGAGACTCAGAAAGTTCAAGTGTCTCTTTCTGATGTTACGTGTAAGCTTCCTTTTTGTTTCCAATTCATCTAAAGCTTAGTCTTTGCTCACATATTCCTTGGTATGCTCAGTATCCTTTTGTATAATCACGTTTCTGTTGTTTCAAGTCCCTGCTCCATACGTATTAAAATTGTCAAGCATTCACTGCCATACAGAATCCACATTGTATTACTTATCAGCACTCTTTTATTTGTTTCTATACACTCAGTAATGGGTTAATGTGTGTATAAAAATAATAAATTATATACAGGCTGTAACAGCAAATTTGTCCAAATCGTGTCAGAGAAAAATTGTTATATATTAACCTTGCAAACATTGTATCTTAGAAATTATTAAAGATTTTTTTACTGGAATTCTCCAAAGTTTTTATAACATTATTGAACTCTTCTTTGAAGAATCAGAAAGTATTTAGTGCTAAGGTGAAATAATGATCCATTTTCCTGTTGTGATCTCCCGATCCAGTTTTCCTCTCTACTGTTCGCTTTTTAAAAAAATCTTATTCAATGTTCTCTTGGTTCTTGGTTGTTCAATGTACTTTGGAGATGAAAGCCAGATTACTAATGTTTGTACCATTACTTAAGGCCCGAATTATCTTTCTTTCTCACAATTAAATAAGTTTAAACTGTTCTCTTTTTATCTGAATAATGCGAAGGCTTTTTCAGTGATTCTTACATCAAATGGTGTCAAGATGGAGAAACGTCTTCTTGGAAAACATGGAAAAAAAGAAACTCAAATTTAGTGTTTTTTTCAGATATAAAAAAAATTTGTGGGATGGACAATTATCCCATGCAGTTACACGGTCTGGACAATTTTGTTGTTACACAGGATTTTGATTAAAGCCCTTTGTGGATTCATTATCAATTCAAGAAGGGTCCGTAAACGGTGCAACTGACAAGCATAAAAGGAAATGAAAAACTACATAAAATTAGCTTACTATTAATCATGTGACAGACTCCTTTCTGTCTTCCATCCACATGACTGATGCTAACCTCCAGGAGAATGACTTGTGCAATCCCGGGCTAAATTTCTCTGTTGATATGCAGTGTAAAGATTCTATTCAATCAAATGCTATATTTTCTGCTAGGATAGTGTGATGCGAGACAGGATTTCTTTAGTATCTCTTTTATTTTTTTTAAAGTCTACTATTCTTCCATCCTCTAAATATTGCTGTTATATATGGTATTGTGCTGATGCTATATATTTAGATATTCTTGATAAAATCAAAGGAAGAATCTGCAATGTCCTAACGTGACATCTTGGATTCAGTAACATTCCCACCGTTGTAAGTCCACGCACTTTTTCTATAAATACTTTCATGGTAATTGTTCTAATGAATTTTCCTGTATGGTACTTAGACTTTATGAATTAAAGCGCAATATTAGATTGGCAATAATATGTCATCATTTTACAGTTGAATTGGATATCTCTTCCGGCTTTTCAATTTCCAGCCAACATTGATCTTCAAACATTTAAATGCAATGTCAGTTGTTATCTACTGCTTTCTTGATCTCTCTTTTATTGTTCTAGCTTCTTAACAATGTTTATTTCTCATATTTTCTCACGCTCAGTAACTCCCTTGTGTCTTAGTGGCTTTATTGCATTGCTTGGGGTGAAATGTTTCAAAAATATTATGTCGAATTCTATCCAGGCTGGAAAGCGGGGATTAGGCGGGATAAATGTCGACTGCAAAATATACAATGCTTTCTCTTCCTTCAGGTAATGACATTTACCCGAATGATGTCATATATGTCATTTATGATGATATATGTCATTTATAATGATGTCATATATGCCATTTTATATGACATGTACAATGTTTTCTCTTCATTCAGGTAATGACATTTTCATTAAATTATTTGCCATGTGTATTGACTGACGTTCTCTGATAAAATGGGGGAAATGTGGGTGATTCGTTTCTGTGGATGCAGCTATAAAGCTATTGGAACTGAAGTGTGGTGTTCATCTGAACATTTGTCATGCAAATAGCGATAGACTTTTCAAGAATTGTGTTTGAGAATTGGCAAGATGTAGTTAAAAGTTCTTTGCAAGCAGTTTCTTTTCTCGCACTACTTGCCTGTGGAACTATCTTCCAGACTTGATATTATTTAAAAGCAATCGTTATCTATTATCTTCTTGATTCCTCTTCATTTTTTGCTTCTTAATAATATTTTTCTTTTTCTTATCTTTTCCCACACAGTAGCCCTTTGTGACTTTGTCGTTTTATTGTCTTGCTTGAGGTGAAATGATGAAAAAAACATGTATATCAATCACGTTATGAGATTTTTATAACCGGAAATTTGCAATGTAATTTTGACAAAAGTGACTTCTTTTGAAAAATAAGAATCTAAAATCATTTGACAGCAAATGTATTTTTCCAAATGCCCCAAGATGGACATTCCGATCCAGGATAGAAGTTATAATCTGGATTTTTATCAAGAGTTGTGATGACACTTTACCATCATCTAATAAAAAATTGAGAATATATACTTGATAAATTCTTATCACGTCAACGTCAAATACATCACTGGGTGGACCAGTTATGAAATAAATATAAGAGAGAAGGAAATTGAACATACGATAGTTTGCGAAAGGGTTAAACCTTTGGCCAACGTCAAAAGGTCCCACAAATTCAAAATATTCACCCGAAAACTAGAACGATGAACTCAAATAGATTCGAAAGACATACACTATAATATAGATCGCATCCATTCTCTCATATCAATCATTTAAAACTTTTTCAAACAAATAAATCTTTAAATTTTTAAGGGCTCTATTGACTGGCGCGAAAATTCATAAGATGACGAGACGTTCTAGGCTATTTCATTTGTAAGGTGAATCCGAAATCCTCCAAGCAGAGGAATATGGAAGATTGTTAAGTTAAACAATTTGATTAAAGCCGATGATGATGATGATGTGTGTTTAAAATGGGTGTTTGATAATTCTTCCTTCAAAGAACATAAGATGCTATTGTTAAATACAGTACTTGATTGAAAACATGCCTGAATGTTACAATTAAAAAAATCTATGAAGAAATCAATGCTAGAATCGAGTTATCGGCTTAAGACAGAATTATTTTTAAATGGAATGTAAGGTAATTTATTGAAGGGTTGTTTTGAATCTACAATGTGTTTGACAGCATGTGTAAAAAAGCCTATGACAATATCAAAAATATTATACACCTTGACTCGAGGTCCCTAATATTTTGAGGCTGTAAACTTCAGCCTGTTAAGCATATAGGTAATTCAGGCACTGTATACAGCATAACAAAAACAATATGAACTGAACACTTCCCATCGCGGCAATAACTAAAAATATATATCACATGTAAATACAGGAGGAGATGATAATATAATCAAGATGTTGAACACATTTGAAAGTATAACAGCATCACTACTAGAAATAACGCTTAATAGACGACTTAACCATTAGTACTCTGCAATATTCATAAATATTCCATCCTTAGTCTATAAGTAGCCAGATAAATGAAGTAGCTTCATTTTCAATTTTTAGTTTTAGTTTTTTTAGTCATTTTCCTGTTGCCATAGTAGGATATGACAACACTAGAGCAAAATTCAACCACACTACTGTCTGATGATCAAAATTACATGCAGTGGCTGTACAAACATTTTATTAAATGAAGTTCCCTACATACAGCTAAACATGAAGAAGTCGAAGTTAAGAGAAGATTTTGACAGGGATTGACAGCGACTATGCGGTCATTGTTTGCCGTATGGAACTTTCTAATCTCACAGTAAGCTTTACCGTATGAACAATAAAGTTATATCCTTTTCACAGGTTTCAGATGGCTTACTGATAGGCAAAGATTAGAAACTGTTCTTGGATAGTTTCGTGTCTAAAAAGGTATGACACACACACACATATATACATACATACATATATATGTGTGTGTATATATATATATATGTATGTATGTATATATATATATATATATATATATATATATACAGAGAGAGAGAGAGAGAGAGAGAGAGAGAGAGAGAGAGAGCTATATTTAATATCTAATTTGATGTCCATAGATTGGTTATAACCTATCTTGTTTTCATTATTTCCAAGAATTTCATACTCACTGTCAGTTTTTATTGGTGATCTTACTAAAAGAAAAATTATAGATAGCATTGTCTATTTAAAACATTTGATCGTAAAAGCCGTTTCAAGATAATGGAAGCAATACTCACTTAGGGATTTAATTTTAACAATCGTTATTACTCGGTTTGAAACAAATTGGAACGTGTTATATGTGTTGCGACGTCAACCAACATGGAATTATTATACAATAGAAATACTACTACTTCTACACAGCAGCGTTTAGAATACAAACGCAGAAACATATATTGACAAAGAATACATTTAAAATGATAAATGATTTAACCGAAAGCGCTTAGGACAATAATCATAATGGACAGTTTCTACTCTCTCATAATCCTTATAATATGTATACTGTAGGAATATATGAATAAAAAACATATTAAAATTTCCTTGTCCGTCACGTTCAATTAATCATACAAAATTGTTATACCTATATACATATGCCTGCTTCAGAAATATTGTTGCTATGGTTGTTTGAGGATATTATTATATCCATAATGGCTTTGGAATAGTCGAAAGTTTGAGTAGAAATTGACCACTATACTAAAATAAAATCTGGGATGATTAAAGGTTTCTGTTTGAGAGAATTAATTATCTGCAGACCTAAATATTTACCTAAAGAAGAAACCTATTTAGAAAAGATATTCAAAAAACCTTATCTTTTCATCAACAAAGCAAGAAGAAATGCATACAAAATACAAAACCGCAACAAAATAACATCATCCATAACAAATTATATGAGAGTAGATGCATGGTACGACCGACCACCTTCATGTCCACTATATAGAATAATCAATCCCATCTAAATAATCTCAAAATAATCAAAAACGCCATTTTGAATATAATCTGATCGTCAAACATACACTATATATATATATATATATATATATATATATATATATATATATATATATATATATATATATATATAAAATAAATACAAGTTTAATGGTTAGAGTTGAACCAGACCAGGAAACAGTAGTATCAATGTACGTGCGAAAAAAAAAAAGTAAAAATAATACAGTACAAACGGACGACAGTGGTTGTAAAAGAAGAAGAAGAAGAAAAAAATTCAAAGGTATTATAAATGTATCGGTGTGGGGTTAATAGAATTTTTATCCAGCCTCATATGTGCTAACAAGGAAGTTTCTAATAAATCAGCAGGGACGTAAGACTTCAGATTACTGATGGAGAAGGATCTTTGGTTTCGGAAATGCCTTTTAAAAATGTGATTTTTAATTTATATATACATATATATATATATAAATGGATTACGACAATTTCTATATATATATATATATATATATATATATATATATATATATATATATATATATATATATATATATATATATATATATTATATATCTGTTATATATTTATAATATATACATATATAAATATATATATATTATATACATATATATATGTAAATATAATATACAAATGTCCATATATCTAAATGGATGGCGATATATATGTGTATATGTGTTATATATTTATAATATATACATATACATATAAATATATAATTCATGTATATATATATATATATATATATATATATATGTATACATAAATATATATATATATATATATATATGGATGGCGATATATATGAATGTATGTGTTATATATTTATAAGTGCATTATAAGTTTATGTGCTATATATTTATAATATATACATATATATAGTTATATATAACATATATGTATATATAAATATACTATTCTTATATATATATATATATATATATATATATATATACATATACCTAAATAGATGACGATATATATTTGTATGTGTTATATAATTATATTATATACATATCTATATATATAATTATATATAATATATACATATATATATAAATATATAATTATTATATATATATACATATATATATATAGATAACAATATATATGTGTGTATGTGTTATATATTTATAATATATACATATATATAATTATATATAATATATACATACATATATATATATATATATATAATTATTATATATATATATATATATATATATATATATATATATATATATATATATATATATATAAATGGATGACTATAATTTAAAATGGGGCTAAAAAGAAAAGAAAATACATTGTGATTGGTTCGTGTTAGACGAATTGATTTATTCCCAGGTCAAAAAACACCAAATAATCCGAAATATTTCAAAAACAGACTCGTGCATCGACATGTAACTTTTCATTTGACGGTTTTTCCATTATATATCGATCTTTTGAAGACGAGCAGTAATCCTACTACTCATAAGATCAAAAGCGAACATAGCCCCATCCACCCACACAGACACTTCTGTGCATAAACCACAAGTATTTGTCAAATTGTATATAGACGAAAAGTGCTAAGAGATTATCGACCCAGTACACTTCCCAAAATCTGACCAAATAACCCAACTGCAGTATATTTTTTCAGCTGAACCAATAACTTTTCAGTACAAAATTGTTATATATATATATATATATATATATATATATATATATATATATATGTATGCATATATATATATTATATATATATATATATATACATATCTATGCATATATATATATATATATATATATATATATATATATATATATATATATATATATATATATATGTATATAATGTATTTGTATATATTAGGAATAAATACAAAGTTCACAACACTTGGCTATGGCTGATGAAATGACTTATTGATTAGTTTCTGCTCACTGTGACATACGTCAAATTACATAATTTTACTAATATCAATGCATGTTATTGTTATTATTATTTTTATTTTATTATTATTATTATGGTTGTTGTATATAAAGAAAACGAAACAAAAACTTAGGAATTTACACTGTAATTGCAGATGAAGAATTGCTTTTTAAATTTTATGTATCACAAAATAACTAAGTTCGTTTTCATTAACTGAGCAAGTAAAACTCATAAATATCTATTCTTTCTTTTGAAGTTATTTTTTGTATTAAACTGTACGTTATGACAATGTTAACCTTATTACGGTTTTGCGCAAACACGTTATACATACATATATATATATATATATATATATATATATATATATATATATATATTTATATATATATATATATATATATATATATATATATATATATATATACGGGTGAATCCACATATAAACGCCTGTAGAAGAAAAGTCATTCGTTAATTACCAAAATAATTAAAAAAAAAATAAGAATGGCACATACGCAAACGCGCGCACGCGCTTTCAAACACACACACCTGCACATATATATGTGTGTGCGTGTGTGTGTGTTTCGTTAAAGACGACTGACAAGGAACTACGATTAAACTTTATCTTCAAAGAAAATTGAATAAAAAGCTTAATTGCGGTACAGTCACTTATATCCGGGTTTCTCTTATATCCGGGTTTCTCTTATATCCGGGTTTGGTCTCATTTATATACATTAACACAGGTTTTTTATTTGGGATCACATAAAATCTCTCTTATATCCGGGTTTCTTTTATATCAGGGTTTCTTTTATATCCGGGTTTCTTTTATATCCGGTTTTCTTTTATATCCGGGTCTCTTATATACGGGTTACACTGTATCTCATTAGTCATCTTTAATGAAACATGTATAAAAGCGGGATTGCTGCCAACATACACAATTACACACACACACACATGTAGAAATATTATTTTAGGTTGTGTTATATTTAAGGGATAAAGTGCTCAATATCAGAGTTTCAGATGGCTTACTGTTAGGCAAAGATTAGCAACTGTTCTTGGATAGTTTCGTGTCTAAAAAGGTATGCCATATATATATATATATATATATATATATATATATATATATATATATATATATATATATATATATGGGATTAAGTGCTCAATATAAGAGCGTATGTAAATATAAAAGTGAACTTTGACGTCAACACTCAGAGGCGACAAACTGTTTCATGCTAGACGCAATCGTCAGGCCTGAAACGGTCAGTCGCCTCTGAGTTTTGACACCACTGTTCACTTTTATATATATATATAAACATGAGAACTCTTATGTAGCGAAGGAATAATATTTTTAAACAAAAAATATTATTATAATATAAGCTCTACTTCTGTATGGAGCACTGTTTTTTAAAAATAAAAACAAAAATACTAAGGAACCCCGGATTATGCACCCAACGTGTTCTTTTCTATTTTCTGCATACCTGCACAAGGATACATATATATATATATATATATATATATATATATATATGTGTGTGTGTGTGTGTGTGTATGTATGTGTGTGGTGTGTGTACATATATATATATATATATATATATATATATATATATATATATATATATATATATTGTGATAATGATAATGCTCTGAAATCTCTCTCGGAAACAGTAGCAGTTATTCATTGTTCACGTTGTCTCCATGTGATTGACGTACGCAGTGCCATGTCATAAACTACAAGGTCAAACCTTTGTTTTAACAGTAACATCCTAACCCGAGGAACCGACTGCTTCATATATAATGCACTTTGGTATTTATAAAATTTGTCCGTTATAAATTTGACTCATTATTTGCAAGTTTTAACATGTCTGGTTGTAAGGAAGTTCGTTTTATGATAATCATTGATTGATTCATTCGCTTTTTTTTCATGGCTTGTTAACACTTCTCGACTTATTTAAGGCCAGAAAATATTTTTTATTTTATGAGGTAATAGTGCTTTAGTAATGCAAGTCCTACTAATCAACCTATAGCTGGGTGGAAAAGAGTTGAATTCATTGCATATTGAAAATGGAACTCGGCTCTCCGATTAACAATTCCCAACCATTATCCGTTATATGACACGCTTATAGCACCCTGTATACACAAGCCATCACACAATTAAGTAATGACCAGACGTTGCTTAACTTCGGTGATCGTACGGGAACCGGTGTTTCACCGATATATGACCGTAAGCCTGTATGATAATGAATATTTAATACAATATTTTATAAACGGAAGAAGAATTAGTTTCATAATTTTCCTCCGCTTAACTTAATAAAATTGTAATATTTTGTATTAAAATGCTTTTTTATATGTTGTATCCCTTCAGGTATTTGAGGGTCATGGCTCTTCACAACATTCTCTCATTTGTAGCGCTTTTCTTTTTTTACTAATCCTCCAAGGTCATTTCTGGTATCTATAAGAATCCTTTCTTGCCTCCTTTCAGCATGCTTGATACTAACCCCTATGAGATTGACTCGTTGTGTCTATTCGGGATGAAATTATTGGCTGACAGGAAATGGAGAGATGAAATTGAATCCATTGATAGTTCTCCTGCTAAGAAAATTGGTTCTCTGCTTCAGCTAGATAATGATTTTCTTCAGAATCTATCTTACATATTTATAAGTCTACCATTCGTCTATCTCTTGAATATTATTGCTACATATAGCCCGGTGCTCCTGTTGTATATTTAGAGATTCTTGATAAAATAAAAAACAAAAAACAAAACAAAAAAACACCAATATTACTTTTCCTGACATGGCTTCTTGGGTTTAGTCAATTCCCCATCGCCGTGAGGTAGTTTCCCTGGTTCTTATCTATAATGGCTTTAATATTAATTATTCGGATACCTTTATAAATTTAAGCGCAATACTAGATTGGCGGCAAGGTCTCATCAGTTCACAGTTGAATTGGCTATATATGACCATATATTCTACATAACCGTATATTCTATGCTAACCGTTTATATTCTCGCTTGTTGAACTGACTTTCAAATCCATGCTTTCCAGCATAATGCAATGTCTCCAGTCCTCTTCATTCTTCTTCTTTTATTGTCCTCGCTCCTTAATAATGTTCCTAATTTTTCTTGTTGTTTCACACTAAGTAACGATTTAGTGGCTTTACTTACTTGCATGGTGTAAAATGATTTTTAAAATGTTGTTGGATAATTTAAGTCATTGTTACCTTCTACTTTTCTTGTAACCAGTATATCCTTTTAGTGGCAAATTCTCCAAGCCCACTTCACGTATTATATATTCAAGAAATTATAACTTATTTTGAATGTTGATTCAACTCTTTCTAATTGGCTTATGATTTTCATAAAATTGTCCTTTATAAACAGTATTCTATTTCCGAAAGTCTTCTCTTTATCTGTGAATAAATTTGATAATTTGTGTTTATTCAATAATACTACAACTATGCCGAGCAGACATTAGTTACTGGGAAAGAGTAACTTGTTATCTAGCGTGTTCCGTAATCTGAACAACGCCATCACGATGACTCGTGACTTCGACAGCTATCGACCCAATTTCACTCACAAGGCTCATTTGGTTGTTGGTATGGTTTTCAAAGCACTTTCAACTTTCCTTCTTGACAAATCGACATTAGTGAAATTCGAACCTGGATCTCATGGACAGAATGCGAAAGTTCTAATCACTCGGCCACGTGACCAGTACAGAAATATTAGAAATATTAAAAACTGTCAATGAATGAGTTTTATAGTATTATCAATATAGCAAATGTACAACTATAAATATATATTAAGAAGAAGAGTTTGGATAAGCTGTATAACATCTGATTCGCCGACAACTGAACATTTCTTAAACTGACATTAATGTGCCGGCTCCTATAAAAAAAATTCGTATTCTCCTTACTGAGGAAGGCTTACTTGGATTTTCACCAGAAGCGCTGTCAATTTAGATTAAATAACGAAAAAAAAATGAAGGGATAACGGAAGGGAGGGAGGAAGAATGAAATAAAGAAATAAAGAATAAATAGAAAGGAAGAAGACAAGATAGTATGCAGTTTGAAACAACTAAAATAAACGAAAAATACACTGACAAAGAAAAGAGTGGGGAAATATTAAAAGAAAGTAATGTAGAGAAAACAAACATAACATACATTTTAAGGAAATAAAGCAAGAAGTGGAAAAAGAAAGAAAACAAAATATAAGGAAGGCTAAAACATCGATAGTTGAAAATCTCTAAAATAAAACAAAATATTAAGAGGGAACGAGGGAAAAGAGGGATAAATAGATAAGGGAGGGTGATATATAAAACCCATATTTGAAGTTGAAAAAACGCAAAGAAAAGAGCGGAGAAAGCGAGAGAGAAAGAAAGAAAGGGTGAAAAAAGAAGAAAGAAAGTCGAATATAACGTAAATTGGAATATGGATAGTAAGTCGGAGGATGAAAACAAACAAAATAAAACGATGAAAATATTGAAGGAGAAAGAAGCGGCAAACGTGAAGTAAACGATAAAGAGAAGACAAACAATAACGAAAACATAAGCGTATGCGTTCGATAAAAAAAAAAGGAAAAATGCCTTCTAAATAAAATAAGATTTAGATTAGAAAAATACAGAAATGATCGAATTTACGAAACAAAACACATCGAGAAAATGATATAAAATTTACAATCATGAACTGAAAAGAAAAGAAAAAAAATCTTTAAGAATGTTTGAAACTCTGAAAGACGCCCGTCTTAAGAGATCGAATTCAGTTATGAGTTATGCTTTGGAACAAACGATATCACAAAATAAAGGAACTTTAGAAAAAGGAAAATAAAACTTCTTCGGGGAGAGTTTTCTTTTGATCGGTCTCTCTCTCTCTCTCTCTTTATTTCTTTCTTTCTTTCTTTCATTTCGACAAAAGATTCAGATGTATAGCGGTTGTAGCAAGAGCGATGTCAGAGGGCTGAAAAGGTTTCTCTTTGCCGCTCGCAAAATCAAACAAAACCGCTCAAACATCTGGACATGACAGAATAGGTTCAGAACGAGATATGCAAGGTTACGAAAAACTTATGGAGCATTGTCGTGTTGAAGGGAGATAGAAGAACAGGTGGGGATTACAGATAAACAAATATAAAACAAAACAAATTCGTGTAAAGACAAAGGTAAAGACACAAGGTAAATCTAGTATACAGAAATAATAATAATAATAATAATAATAATAATAAAAAGATATGGGAGAATGTTTATAAGTATTATAGTTTATAACGGCAATGCAGCCTTCATATTAAAAAAATGAATGAATGCAGTTATGTGTTTATATATTTGTATGCTTTGTATATTTTTACATTTCTTTATGACTTATAAAGTCATAAAGAAATGTAATAAGGTTTAAAGTGTCGGATTAAAAATTAAAAAAAACAATCTTTAGAAATTGCTTTGATTACATTTCGTTAACAAAACTGAGCAGATATGAAGTTTTTGAGGGAATTATCTAAGCGAAGAGGATGTTTTGGTATGATCTGTTTTGCTTTACGATATATCAAACTCAATGTGTTATTTAATGCTGATAAGTTTATTACTGCTGGTAATATTTTTCAAAAATATTGCTGGTAATATTTTAACGAAAAATGTATAGATGCTAAATTTTATCATTTTCAGAAATGTATTGCTGGTAATATTTTTTTTCAAACATATGTAGCTGGTAATAGATTTTACTTCAAAAATTTATTGCTGGTAATAATTCTTTTACAGAGTTTTTTCTGGTATTAAAACCTATTTTTAAACATTCATAGTGTTTGACTCCAGTTTGGTGGTAAAAAAAAAAAAATGAAAAGTAAACAGAACAAAAAAAAATAAAAATAGGAACCTTTGTCAGTTTATTTATAATTTTCATCCGGATATACATCATATACGGAAATTGGAAATAGATAGAAGAAAAAAAGTACGCTCTACCGCCTCCCCGGTTTTTTTAAACAGAAGCAGCTCTGACGCTTCATCTCCATTTTTGTTTGAATTTTAGATGTTTGAACAATGCCATGCTATTTGAAAGTTATTATGGCTACAGGAAATTTACTGAATATCTAAAACATTGAAACAATTTATGTGTGGCAAAGTGGAAAATGTTTACTTGTGACATGTTTCGTCCTACAGGATTCATCAGAATAATTTTGTTATGTTATAGGACTACACTACAAGAAGATCTTTCAAAAATGTTGAAATGTAAGAGCCTGAGCGCAAATTTACTGTAGATGAACTTGTGATTTAGACACTCTTTCGACATTTAGTCGTAATCAATTTTTTTGATCAAAGCAGCATTATTTATGTCAAAGTTAGTCTCGTTACTGTGGGCAACATTTGACATATTATTTTGGAAAATGTCCCTTTTCTGTTCATGTAATCTTTTATTTAGATTCCATGACGATTCTCTGGTGTATTTTTATGACAAATATTTCTGGCGATGGAGTAAACGCCTCTTTCATGTCTTAGCTTATTGTTTTGTTTAGCATTGGCAAAGTCTTTTATTGTTTTGGATGTTGTAGTAATGACTTTCATGTTGAGTTCGGATAGATACTTTTCGATAGAATTAGTAAGAAGAATAATAATTTTTTGATTCATTGGGTTTCTCAGGAGGGACCGTATTTTTGTTTGGGCCTTTTGTTTCAAATTGAATATAAAATAATTAGGATATTGGAGAAATTTAAAATTGTTTTCGTGTAAATAATCCGAGGTATATATTTTTAGACCTAATAGGTAGAACACGATCATTATGCCGGATTTTATTTTGTTGTTATGATGTCACTTTGGTTGGTTGATTTCCTGTCTTCACAGAGTTTTAAATTTGTTGATATTATGGTGTAGCTTGACATCTAGGAAAGGTAAGGAATTGCATTTTTCCATTTTGTAGAAATCTAACTCTATTGTAGAAATCCTTTTTTATATATGGACGAAAAGCAACAAAACATTCATGTCCCTAATTCAGGCTGTTCAACTATGATCATAGCCAAGCTGTTGTTGCTAACTTATCTGTAATTCTAAACGAAAGAAATTAGTGGCATATTTTTTTAAATTCAAGTGCAAAGACCAAAATACAAATTACCTTGAAAATAAATCTGTCCAGGAAGAAGCAAGATGTTCAAAAGCAAAGAAAAAAAATTGCTACAAATTAATGATTAATAACAAAACAATTTCTGTTGACAACTTAAAATAACTAAAACAAAACAATTAGTGTTGAATCTTTAGAGACTCTAGCTTTTTAGCCAGACACTGTTTAGCAGCTGCCCACTGACATTATCACTACTCTACCACACCAAGATCAATATTTAATAATTGTCTATACCGATGAACAAATATTTCTATTGCGATTGAAAAAACTATACATTGTCTCACAAGGTAAACATGTGATTTCAAAAATAGATCGTGTTTTAGTAATTATGAGTCATTAACAATTGGAAAGATGTGGAACAGTCAGCAAATGATGGTATTCCTATTGATAGAAAAGAAATGTTATATCTATGCAACTCTTAGATCTATGGAATTTGAGATTATCTCTTTATATAGGCACAGACGTAAATGCATGTATATTTAAATTGCTTGAAAATTGCGTTTATGACTGAAACAGTCTACTTAGTGCCGACCATAGTGTCCACTAATACACACACACACATATATATGTGTGTGTGTACATAAGTATATATATATATATATATATATATATATATATATATATATATATATATATATATATATATATATAAACCTAAAGAGCCAGGTAAACCTACTTAGTTTTCACCGATACGAATCCTCAGGGTGAAACTGTACAAAGGTAAAAATGGAACAGAATACATAGCTTGAATCAAAAAACAACCATGAACAAGTTACTAAAAAAAAAAAAAAAAAAAGGCCAGTAAACACACACATTTTTTTTTGTTTATTCCTCGTTTTTCCTTGGGTACTGGTTTGTTCAAATAAAAGCCGAAATACCAAAGGTTTTTCCAAGCGAGTACCATTATATATATATATATATATATATATATATATATATATATATATATATATATATATATATATATATATATATATATAAATAAGTAATGAAAAACAAATCACTTTAATGTACCATTACGATAATTTATTTCACCTAAATCCTTTTTTAAGGATTCAGGATCATCAGGTAAATCTTCCAACAACGAAATGAGAAAAAAAAATGGGATCCCATTTTTTTTCTCATTTCGTTGTTGGAAGATTTACCTGATGATCCTGAATCCTTAAAAAAGGATTTAGGTGAAATAAATTATCGTAATGGTACATTAAAGTGATTTGTTTTTCATTACATATTAGCTCTGTCCTAACATTGAGCTCTCAGGATTTCATCCTCTTTGGATTTACCAATTCGGTTTACCAAGTTCCTTATAACTTAATTAATTATATATATATATATATATATATATATATATATATATATATATATATATATATATATGCTTATTGGTGCTTATTGGAAAGAGCTCAATGTCAGTGATAGAACGAACATGTTTAGTTTAATGGATATGAGTTTGTAACCCCTGGTTTCAGGCTTATGCGATCCTCAGACAAACTCTGTCTTTTAGGTGAATTTTCAGATGCTATTTATTTTACTCTACATAAAAATTATATAGCTAAATATCACCTGCTTTGTGTATGTAAAGATTGTCCGACAATGACATATACAAGTAACCACGGCATTTAATATCCAAAATTTAAAAAAGCAAGATAAGATATTATAGAATATTTTATTCACAAATTAAAAGAAAAATAGATCGGTAGATTCTTCTGCAGAAAAGACACCATTGTTCTTGTGTAAACTTTCCTGTAAAACTAGGAATAGAATTCTGACTCATTTCAGATATTATAGGATCCGATTCTTCCTTTGCAATGGAATTCTTTTTATCCGGATTTACTTTTTGGTTTTCTGTTTTAAATGACATTTTTATCCTGGTCAGAGGCAAAGACCACTTAGATGTATGATAACAAGATATCTGGCTACTCTAATGAGAGGGTATGCACTGCCAATTCATCGATTTGATAAAGTTATTAGAACTATATTGAGCGAACTATAGTTACAGATTTTAGCGTAATCAATTTTTGAGTTAGGTTAGTGCGCTCAAAGTCTCATGCAAAATGATTTTGGCAATTACGTTTAGCATGAATCTTACTTTTGCTTTTGCGTGTTGACATCCTTGTCCAATTTATATTTACATACGCTCTATCACATATTGAGCACTTTAACCCATAAATATAGCATAACATAAAACCATATATATATATATATATATATATATATATATATATATATATAGGGTTATTAAAAAAGAATGAAACGATTTCATTACGCAATATTTTAATCAGGAAACACAAAAGAAACTCCGGCTAAGTCACAAGTATTCTACTCACATTCAGCGTTTTTTTCTTCCCTTACAAATGTTCAATGTGGCCACCACCTCCAGCATCATTGCGATAAGAGATTTCCTCCCAGACGCGTATCAGCATATCGCGATCCAGTGAGTTGATAGCTGTTGTTATTCGATGTTTAAGATCATCGAGGTTAGTGAATAGCGGTGGAACATAACCGAGGTCTTTTACGTATCCCCACAAGAAAAAAATCACATACGTGTCGGAGGATCTTGCAGGCTAAGCTCAAAAAGCAAGGTCTTGGGAAGTCCTTGAACGAGGCGGGGTCTATAAGGCGTCAAATGTAGACGTCAAATGTAGACGTCTTCTTCATATACTGGATTGGTAGACCACAAGCTCACGGTTAACTCGATTTGTGAACTTCCGTGAACTTCCTTCAAATGCAGCACTTATTCTCTGCACTTGAAGCTCCGAAACTCAGAGTCGTCCTGGACTTTTTTCTTTTGCACAGACACCTGTTCTTTTGAAACTGTTTAAACCACAGTCGAATGATCTTAGGAGAGAGCGGGTTAATGTCGAATTGTCTTCGAAAAGCACGCTGCTGATGTTTTCGCAAACTCAGGAACGCAAAACGACTTTTGCTTACGACTCAGCATTTCCGGGTCAACAAACAGCTGAATGTTTCCGGATATATATATATATATATATATATATATATATATATATATATATATATATTGTCATCCACAGACAGACTGTTTCACAGCTCATCAGTGTGATTAAACATGGATTGCCTCAAGAAGTGATCGAAACCCGATTGATATATATCTATATCTATAAATGGCATTCTGTTAGTGTGTCTGTGTGTTTATCAGCTTGTTACCTCATCCTGAGCAAACTGTTCATCCGATTGGCATTTAAATTCATACACAGATCGAAAATTTACGCCATTCATACTTGATGCCTTCGGATTTTTCGATTGTTGCTCCGATTTTGGAAAAAATCGATAAAATCGATTGGGGGTCGAATATTGTTTCGAAAATAGTTCATTAGTTTTTCAGTGATAGTTTTCACAAATTACAAGTGATATCCACCAAACTCACGCTGAGCAATATCCTTCCTGATAGTTTTGAGGTGCTGTTCTTTGTTCTTAAAAATTGATATCCGTTATCGGAAAAAATCGATAAAATCTATCCTTTTCGGAAATCCGATTCAAATCTAATGTAGCTGTTTTTTTGGCTGTTTTTCGCAAACTGCTGGGAATTTACATGAAAATCATGTTGGGCATTAGTTTTATCAACACTTATTAGTTGATGGCATTTTTCTTCGATATCGGTATCAATTATCGGAAAAAATCGATAACATCATGCAACGTTTAACCTTCCATTTCAAATCCAGTCAAGCTGATTTTTGTCTCTATTTTACGCAAATGCCGAAGAATTTCCACCAAATTTATATTGAGCATTGTTTTTATCAAGAGTTCTGTGGTGCTGGCATTCCTTTTCAATATCGATATCAATTACTGGAAAAAATCGATACAATCGATCACTTTGGAACATCCGATTTAAGTCCAATCTAGCTGATCTGTGGCTATATTTTTCGCAAATGGCGAAGAAATTTCAGCAAAATTCCCGTTGAGCATATAATTTACCGACAGCATTGACGTGCTGACTTTCATTTGAAATATCAGTTTCAATCTATATCTTCTATATATATCTATAAATGGCATTCTTTTAGTGTGTCTGTGTGTCTATGTATTTATCAATTTGTTACCTTATCCTGAGCAAACTGTTCGTCCGTCTGGCATGAAAGTTCGCACACACATCGGAAATTTACGGCATTCGTACGTTACGTCTTCGGATTTTTCGATTGTTTGTCCGATTTTTGAAAAAAAACGATAAAACAGATAAGGGGTCGAATATTGATTCGAATAAATTCATCGGTTTTTCAGTCATAGTTTTCACAAATTGCAAGTGATATCCACCAAACTCACCTTGAGCAATGTGCTTACTTATAGTTTTGAGGTACTGGTCTTTCTTTTAAAAAATTGATATCAGTTGTCGGAAAAATCGATAAAATCGATCACTTTGGGACATCCGAATTATCGGTTTCAATTATCGGATAAAAATCGATGAAATCATACCACTTTTGACTTCCTATTCAAATCGAGTTTACCTGAATTTGGCGATGTTTTTCGCAACTTGCTTAGAATTTTCATTAACTTTATCGGCTTTAGTCGTGACAATTAAAAACTTTTGCCCTATGAGCTCCTTTGTGACCAACTAATACCTGAGGGAAGTCGATATCATCGGAATTTGCGGATACACCAATCAAACGTATGTTAAACTGAGACGTCTACACTACAGACTGTACAGCTGATTGTTATTCACACACGCGTGACCATGCTTCACATAGCTGTATCTCATTGCCTGATAGGAGTACGGGGTCGCTGATTGGGGTTCGAGACCCTAGGACGCTCGCTAATTAGCACAACGGATTGGCCAGTAATACTTCGCATTTGAAACTGCTGTACACAGCTGGGGGACGTACGTCTCACTTCTGCTTCTGTTACGCCGCCATCCGGTTGATATGATAGACTCCTTCAACTGATCAGTTCTCCTCCCGCAAGTTGTTTTTTACGTTTGTGTTTTCCGTTTGTGTGTTTAACTCCCATAAATAATTTATTCATCTGTTTTACTTAAATACCTGCCTTCTCGATTCTGGCTCACGCTTTTCGATACTAAGTTAGACTTTGTACTCCTGCAATTGAGCAACCCTAACCAGCCACTACTAGCATCACTTTTCCCCATGCCGCCAAAAAGGAGTGTACGTCTTAGCCTTCGGTCTGCAAGAGCGTCCACTATGAGGGCCAGAAGGGCTCGCGAGTCCCAGGAGCAGACTACAATGCCCACTGTCACAGGTCGCTCAACACAGCGACCTCACGCAGGGCTCGCATTCACAAGAGGAAAGTGCCACCTGCTTGGCTGGGAAAGCTGCATACAGGGCTTCGTTGCGATCAAGGCTCAAGAACGCACAACTGTTGAGAATGAACGCAAAGGCTGCAGCAACCGCCTCAGCATCTCCAGCTTACGAGGCTCGTCATCAAAGGCTTCTTCGTAACGTAAGAAACGCTGCTGTTACTGCGAAACACAGTGCAATAGAGACACTTGACCGAAATCAAGGGACGCTACTGCAACAGCGACCGCTAGGGCTGCTGAGACACCGCTCCATAGGTCTGTTCAAAATGCTACGAATGCTACCACCCCTGCCAGGTCGAGAGCAGCTGAAACATTTGACCGGAGGGGTGCCCATCAATCCCGGGACGCTGCTGCAACAGCAAATGCTAGGACTGCTGAGACACTGCTCCGTAGGTCTGTTCGAAATACTAGAAATACTTCCACCACTGCCAGGTCGAGGGCAGCTGAAACATTCGACCGCAGCTGTACCCGTCAATCCAGAGACACGGCGGCAACAGCGAACACTAGGGCTGCTGAGACACCGCTACGTAGGTCTGTTCTCCACTGCCAGGTCGAAGGCAGCTGAAACATCTGCCCATCAATCCATGGACGCTGCTGTAGCAGCTAGGTCGAGGGAGTCCGAGACAGATCTCCTGCGGAAAACACGCAGTGCCCGCAACGCTGCATCGACTTCTGCTGCCAGACACTCTTAGGACCCACAGACAAGGGCATCAGATTTTCAAGGGCTGCTACAAACATGGCCGCTGTGCGCTTATCTCAAATTCTCCAAGCTCGACACATACGCCTCGACGGTGACATTCAGAGCCTTGCGGCCGTTCGTGTTATTACCTATCCCAGTAGCTCTTTTTGTTTTTTCTCGGCCTTCAGTAACGACCGCTACATTAAATTAACTACGCACCTCAATGTTGGGTCCATGACCTCAGTTTGCCAATTCTGCAATGCCCGCAAATGGGCAGGGAGACCTGCCGGTCTGTGCTGCTAACTTCGGCAAAGTTCGACTGCCACCTCTGCATGAACCTCACTGAGGGGAAAATAGCCGGCTCCCATCCCGATACAACCACTTCCTTAAAACAATTAGTCAATATAACAACTCCTTTCAAATGACCTCATTTGGGGCTCAAGTGATTCGAGAAGAGGTTTGGATGCCCACTTTCAAAGTACAAGGGCAGGTATGCCACCGCATTGGGCCTCTGCTGCCTGGGGAGACCTCTACGCCTAAATTCGTCCAATTTGTACTTTATTGCAGACTAAAACCTACAGGCCGAAACCCGGATTGGTATTTTGTCGCCGTCGGGAAGAGTTCCTCGAAGGGACGTCATACAACTACTTCAGGCCATGCTTCACGAGGTTAACAGCTACATTCGCAGTTTCAAATATGATTTGTAAAAAGCTCTCTTTCCTTCCTTCAGCATTGTAATTGATGCCGACAAATGGCGTCATGATAAACACGAACGCCGCTCCAAATATATATATATATATATATATATATATATATATATATATATATATATATATATATATGGGAGTCGATAAACGCACGAAATTGATGATGCTATAAGTTATTTTGCAATATGTTCCTTTACCGACAATAACAGAAATGCAAATTAAAAAAAAACAAAACAACAACAACAAAAAAACATAAAATAAATCAAAGCAAAGCACAAAAAACAAACAAATAAGAACAAAAGCAAAAAAGGCAAACTGTGCACATGTGGGTCTGTATTTCTTTTCTTTAGGGCGATCGGTTACAACGTCACCGATAATACGAATGAACGGAAAACCTTCCGCTAAAAGTGTTTTGCCAAAACATTGGAATGATAAAATATTCTACAGTCTTGTTTCTTATCTTCAAAAGAAAATATCTAACCCTTTCTCTGGTATTTCTATCGCAGATGATTGAGCAAATTTTTCAATTGAAAATTGTAATAATTCTTTTGAAAGTATTAGAGGCCTTTTTGTCTCTTTTGATTCTATTCAAATCCACTATTTCTTTCTCGTATAAATATAATTAAATTGCATATATCATCAAAAAATGGTGTAAACAGTTATGGAAATTTCAATTACCTTTTACGTATGTTATAGCAAATATATTATGTTGTGCAGTTTTTTAATATGTTCATGGCTTCCCTTAAATTACGCCAAACAAATAATATATTTACGTACATTTTCTATTTCTACTACATTTACAGAAATCATGGCTTTTCATTCGCATTTCGAATTATGCTACTGAATTCCGAATTATGCTACTGAAAAAAAATATTTAGAATATTTTTAAATATCTTAGAATCACTATCAAATATATAGGATATTATTTACTATTTTTATATTTTTTATAATAAAGTATTTGATATAACAGCATGCAGATATTATTTTACAAAACAGTTTATACTGGAATTTTACAGGAAAAAATGTAAATGAAATGTGAATCGCTATCTACTGTCCTCCTGATTAATCTTTTACCTTTCCTCACATTATTAATGTTTCTGTTTCTAATTCCTCCACACCCTCTAACCCTTTGTGTCTTAGTGGCTTTCGTGCCTTGCTTTGATTGATACCGATTAAAAAAACAAACAAACAGAAAATAGAATAGAACAAATAGAATTTACACAATATTGCCAAATTTCTGAATAGGAATATAAACTATTATAATAAAAAAAAAATTCATGAAAGTTAAAAGGAACTGATTCATTTTCTACGGTTTATCAACCCTTCGCAGGTTATTTAAAGCCAGAAAATATTTTTAAAATGCAAGAATTTTTTGGGGGATACGGTAATCTTTGAGTAATTCAAGACTTACTATTTAATGCATAGCTGTGGAGGGGAGGAGAGGTGGTTTCATACGTTTCCCAGAGGTATTTGCGTGTAACAAGTATATAACGTAACCAACTGGAATTGGAACTCGACTCCCCGATTAAAAATTCCGAACCATTAACATTTACACTACCTGTACTTCCAGGCTTACAGCACCTGGCACCCCCAAACAGTCACCCATCGACCTTGCTTAACTTATAGGCCTTGTTTTAATAAAAATTCACGATGGCAATTAGACATTTCAAACTTGATACAACGAAAACATGATGGAAACAGATACAAACAAAGCAGTTATTGATTTTCACTCAGTGTTTACCTTGACAAAAGGTGGGAATAATGAAATTTTAAAACAGGACAGTTCCGACTATGATGAACCAAACTGAAAGAAAGTTAAAAATGAATATTGCTTTATGAAAAGATACGTTTCATATTTCAATAATAAGAAATGAGCAGTGACAAACAACCGGAAGACTTTTTCTATCGTTACCTTATTTCTGTAGACATGTTTCTATATAGGAACATGGTATGCATTCCACATTAACTAGCTAATCCATGTTGCAGAGTTAGTTTTGTTATGTGGTTTATATTACAATTAATCTCAGCTGACCGTGAGAGAACGGATAATCTTATATTTCATGCTAAATAATCTGATATAACGCTTCATTATGCTGTAATAATGCTCTCAGAGGCACGGTGGAGTAATGGACAGCGGTTCAGACTGAGAAATCAGAGAGCCGAGTACGAATTCTAGTTGAATCCATTTCATTTATTTTGCCAATACCTTTCGGAAAAGTATGAATCTTCTTCTATGAGTAAATAGCAGGACAGACCGAGTTATTTAGCCTTGGATAGCAACTGGTCTACCGCAGAAAGAAACGACATCCTACTGCTGGAAAAAAAATCTTCCTCGTCAGTCATATAACGAAGGTTACATGATCGCCTAAGTGTGTATTACGCATGGCACATAACTGACTGACTGAATGCTCTCAAAACTCGGCCCTATGAATCTAAGGCCATTAAAACGTTGTAATGGCTAGAGAACAAACCGGGTGAAAAGGGCAAGAGAAACAGAATGAGTAACGCCATCGGTTTTGGCTAAATCTTTTGTTATATGAGGTTTTATGTATCGTACACTGGGATAGGTTACATTCAGTGGACCACTGTTGGCCAAAACGTTTGCAAGAGTTTTCAAATAAGGTAATATGAATTTGACCGTAATGGTTTGACTAATGATTGTTTTTACAACGGTGTTCACCCTGTATAAGGCAATGGGGCTACTCGAGGTACAGATTAACAGATACAGCTTATGCAGATATGTTCGGAAGGTAATAATTAAACCTTGACTTGAGCAGGTTAAGATTATAGAGATCTGAGAAGCATATTCTTGTGCAGGGATCGGCTACCTTTTGGAGAGAACGAGCCAGAAAGCTTTGCCTTGTTTCGGAGGAGGACCATGATATCATTCGCAACATAATTACCTTTCATACGACAACTATAATAGCAAAAAACTGACTGTGTAGCATTGGTTTCGGTTCTTCGACCGATATGTGTCATGTAGAAAACGAAGTCTTCAATAATTCTATCAAGACCGTATCATATATAGGTTATATCGACGACATCTTCATATAAGCAAACACCTTAGAAAAAAAAAAGAAACCTTGAAAGAAGGATCTTTCCAGCGTTCAACTGACTTTTTTCTGCATGACCTTCGCAGCTGTCCTTAGTTGTCAGGAACACAAAGGTAATTCATAGAACTAATAAGGCATAGTTCATTTTGAAGCTGATTTCATTCTTCAAGAACTGTTAATTTTGCAGGTGGCTTCGTCAGCCCAATGGCCAAATTTGAAGTCATGGAGTATAAATACATGGGTTTATTCACGTTTACTTTGGTAAGTTTTTAATGGAAAAGTGATATATACAAAATTCAGAAAATCATATAAAATGCCTGTTTTCAAATTGATATACATATGTACCCATAAGTAGAAGAACGGAAATGTAAACTATGGGAATGATAGAAACAAAAATATGTCATTTATTTTCTTCCAAAATAATGCTATATTTAAAAAGTGGGGGATACTTTTAACCAAAATCTATAATAGCAATTAAAACACCTTAACATCTTTGCAAAAAGACATCTTTAATAGAGGTAAAAACAACGTATTCAACAAATTTTATAACTAAAAATAGATAGGACATGTAAATCGAAAAGTGAATAATGACATAATCAATATGTTGACATTCCATACTATATCAAACAAGAGGTTAGAAAGCACCTTCTCCCGACACACACAAAAAAAAAACTGGAAAGTGGACTTGTAAAACCTATTTTCCTGAAATGATATTTTAATAGAAATACTTTATAAATTTTAGCCGAAAGTAACTCTGCCGTAAGGTCAATAAATGTAGAGTGTTACACCATAAAGAAACGGCTAATATGAGCATAAACATTATATTCTGTAATATTCTAATATTATACTGTGCCTCCATTCTGAAATCATATTTCGTATTATTCTATATTATACTGTGCCTCCATTCCTAAATTACATTTCGTATTATTCTATATTGTACTGTGCCTTCATTCATAAATTATATTCTATATAATTCTATAAAATCCTGTGCCTCCATCCTAAGTTATATTCCGTATGATTCTACATTATACCTTGCCTCCATTGCTAAATTATATTCTGTATTATTCTATATTATACTGTCATTCCATTCCTAAATGACATTCTTTATTTTCATATATATATATATATATATATATATATATATATATATATATATATATATATATATATATATATATATATATATATATATACATATAAATTGTTGGAGGTACAGAACCGTAATATTGCAAGGAATAGATTCAAATTATTTCCTAAAGGCATTATGAAAAATAAAAAGTAAGAGATGAAAACACTTACAGAACAGACCAACCGGTTTCGTTCCCAAGCTCATCAGGGTCGACTGGGAACAATTTAACAATCATTGCAATATATATTGACTCACACAAACACCCTACATACAATTAAAACATTAAAAAATGAAATGATTTATGGTATGAGGGGAATATCTTGAACCTGTTGTTGAACATTTTAGCTCGTATACTATTAAGGATTCATTTTCTTTTGTTCAGGTTATTCGTTATACTCCTTCTAAAAATAAATTTATATGTTCCTTTGACGTATGTTCTCTGTTTACTTGTGTTCCAGTAATGGAAGCTATTGATATCTGTTGTAACATGTTATATCGAAGTGGTTTGTCACCTCCGGATATCCCAGAATATGTGCTTGTTGAGCTAATGCAATTCGCCACTATGTCTGTGGAGTTTAGCTTTAACAATTTTATGTACAGACAGATTGATGGGGTTGCCATGGGCTCCCCTTTGGGTCCCGCTTTGGCCAACATTTTTGTGGGCTTTTATGAGTCGTCCCTCCTCACTTATGACAATGCACCGTCTATGTACTGTAGGTATGTGGACGATACATTTTGCCTTTTTAATAGTGAAGTGGAAGCTGATTCCTTTCTCACAGTTATGAACCAACTTCATCCATCTTTGAAATTTACCATCAAAAAGTAGTCCAATTCTTGTCTTTCTTTTCTTGGTGTCCTTGTGCATCAGACTCCTTCTCAATTCCTTACTTCAGTATTTCGCAAACCAACGTTTTCTGGTTTGTATACACGTTGGGACTCGTTTTGTCCCAGAAAGCGTAAAATTAATCTCATCAAGACCTTAACTCATAGGGCCTTGATGATTTGCAGTCAACAATATTTGAATGAAGAATTGGATTTTATCCGCTGCACGCTATTAAAAAAATGGATATCCTAGTGATACTCTTCATAGTGTCATGCGTGATAAGATTCTTAATTTTCGAAAGGAAAAACAATATTTAGTTCAGAAATGTTCTATTTACTTGCGGCTTCCATTTATTGGTTCGCGGGGCGAGCTTTTGGCTAGGCGGGTCTTGTCTGCTGTCCATATGTGCTATTTTTCGGCTCAGCTAAGGATTCATTTTGCGACACGTTCTGCCTTTCCCTCTATGCGTAAGGATCCTTCTTCCGTGATTTATTCTTTTAAATGTGGTTGCGGTAGCAACTACATAGGAAGGACTTCTCAACGTTTAGATTGTAGGATCAGGCAGCATGTCCCATTGCGAGTTCTTCCCGTAAGAGCCAGTTGGTTAATACTTCCGGGTCAGCGATCACAGAACATTTGATAAATTGCAGGGATTGTGCGAAGGATTTCAGTCCGAATTGGTTTACTGTACTGTCCATTTCGCACTCTCTAAGCAAAGAGACTGTCTCCTTGGGCTTCACGTTATTAGACTCTAGTGTGTATCATACATTCCACTCACACTCCCCCATTTTTTTTTCCTCCTTTATGCTGTGCAAATTCGCGCGGTTTGAATTTTTTTCTTTCCCCTCATACCATTAATCATTTTAATGTTTTAATTGTATGTAGGGTGTTTGTGCGAGTCAATATATATTGCAATAATTGTTAAATTGTTCCCAGTCGACCCTGATGAGCTTGGGAACGAAACCGGTTGGTCTGTTCTGTAAGTGTTTTCATCTCTTACTTTTTATTTTTCATAATGCCTTTAGGAAATAATATGTATCTATTCCTTGCAATATATATATATATATATATATATATATATATATATATATATATATATATATATATATATATATATATATATATATATATATATATATATATATATATATATATATCAACAATTAATGGAGAATAATAAATGATACAAATAGCTTATGCACCCAGTTAACAAAATTGTCATGCTATGTTTCTGCAGCGTTATAAAAATTTTGCAAAATGTTTTTTGAAGACTCTCCACAACGTTCCTACACTTTGAAAATACATTTCGTCGTAAATTTGCATTAACTTAAAATGAATAATTCCATGATCATATTCGAATGTGCATTTAATATCTAAATTATTTATTCTCAGTTCTAAAAAATCTATATGCATTCTATAGATTTATAAGTAAAGGAAAATGTATTCAGATACTATTTAACATGCATGTATTTTGACAGTTACAGTATTTCGTAACGTTACTGTGGTTGGATAGTCAGTTTTGAGTCCGGATAAAAATTGATTTAAAATTTACTATAACTTAAGCACCACCTCATAAACCCACCATCGAAAATACAGGGTGTTTACAACTGTTTTCGGTATTAAGTGGATATTTAAATCGATATTCTCTTAACAGTAAAAAATGTCAAAACAATACATTTAGAGTTTATAAAAAAAATATGAAGATTATGTAACGCCAGTAATCAAAAACATTTGGAACTAATGTAACGTGCTGGAATAATTTGACACACAATGTTCTGAATTGGCCTGATATATAAAAAAAAAAAAACAGTTAAAAAATAATGTTCTGAACAAGGAATCTCTGTTCCACTTGAATGTTGACAATACTAATGTCCTTATTATACTGTGGGTGTCCTCTAACTTATTCAGCCAATTACTGAAAGTGTCCATAATGCTGTTGGCCGAAGAGGCTTCATTCAATAGTGTAAAAAGGCAGCAGAGTCCTTGTTAACGTGTTCACATGATTGACAGGCACCTTGTCTGTTCTTGATCATCGCACGCTCAATCAATTGTACATCGTTCGATTTTCCGCAAAAAAAAGACGTTTTCTCTAATTCGCATTTTCCCCCCGTTTCTTTTTCTTTTCAAATGTTCGATCTAGTTTAAGGTAAGAATGAAACGCCAAAGAGAACAATAACAGAAGAATGACATGCAGGAAGTGGAAAGGGGGAAGAATTAAAAGAGTAAAAAGAAAGGATAAAATCGTTTATTAAAAAGAAATTGTTAAAAAATATAGAAAAGATGAAAAATAAACTGTGGGCGTATCTGCCAGCTATGAAATGAAAATAAAAATAGTTTTTAAAACAGAATAAACAACTTTCCAAAAAGTCCATAAAATTTCAATAGGATTTGTCCAAGTATGCTTGGGTCAAAGTAAAGGTTTCTTCTAAATACTTAAAAAGAGGATTAAATGCTTCTTTCAGCAACTAAAGGGCTTCTAGCAATTAACTAAAAGCGAGAAAGTTAGAGTGAAAAGCCTCGAGGCCTTACGAGTTCAAGTCAAAAATAAATGCGGTGATGCAAAAAGTTCTATATTGCGCGGGCAGAATGTAAGGATTGTTCACGGTATTTTTTTTAACTGTTCCTTGTTCTTTATCACATAGACAATAAACCAAATATCTTATTTCCTTTAAAAGCTTCATAATCGATAAAACACAGGTACACATCCTTCTGCAGATGGGTTGCGCTTTCTGGTATCATTCTGGACATAAATATCGAATTCCTTGTTCTAGTGCCTTTAAAGAATACGCAATGTTCTTGTCCTATTTCCAGTCTGATTCTGCTGTACGATCTATTAATCAGAATTCTGACATGTTTTTTATTTTAATATGATTCATTAGGGTGATTATCCGATGTAGCTCATATTCGTTTGCACTTGGCTTCTAATGCAGTGTTATTAAAAGAGATCTACAAAGTTTTTCTCATACTACGTTTTTGAAGTAAACGCCCCATTTTTATAAGATATTTGCTTTCGAAAAAACAAAAACAAAATAATCTGAGTGAAGAGGCTGTGCTTTCCTTAGAAAGGGAAAATAAAAAGCTAGCTTACTGCAATGAGTTTCAAACCACGCCGAATTAAACTGTGGTTTATCCTACAAACAGGTACGCAGGTTCAATTTGTGCCGGAGAAAACATTTTCTTTACTAATATTTCTCGAATACACAGACTGGGAGATCGTGTTTAATAAAAAAATAAAAAGGTCGTCTATTTAGACTACGAAGTTTCCAATATAATAACCTATGAAGTAATATAAAAACCTGATTAAAAATAAATGTCTTAAAACGTTTCTTTAGAAATATGAAAAGTGTAAAATGCAACATTTTTATTAGCCTATACAAGACCGATTGCAATAACTAAAAAATGACTTCATTTTTAGTGACAAAGATAAATTTAAAAATTCTAAACAAAACATCACCAACCTCCTCAAGACACAAATAAATAAAGTGATTGCGGTTAGTAACGTGAAGATCGGACCCAACAAACTCCACAAAATTGTAGATTACTATTAATCTGGTTAGTTATACGGGAAAGTAAAAACGCACACACCTAACACAACGCCATGTCCTTATAATCCGACACATCCCAACGTTTTTATATCTGTGACATCAAACCGTTACGTCAAATTGTGACGTCAGCCGATCCCGGGTCTTATCCTGGTGGCGGCGCCAATTGTGATGATCTAACCTTTAAGTGATTTGGATGGGAATCTGGTTAGATTCGATATCAGCCTCGTCGTTCCCAACTCGCTTCCAACGTCTGGTTACCGAAGTAACTACTTTGATCTCCAGTCTGCCTACCCACGTTGTGAATTGATCTTAGGCAGACGAAATCAATCAGCGTCGGGTCCGTACTGCAAGCTTGAGTTTGAATGAGGGCGGTATCGCACAAGTACGGGCAAAAGAAAAGAAAATAATAAGTCGAAAATGGTATCAAAAAAAGGATAACAATACTTTATATCTGGTTGCTGGGTACATAGGACTGCGTCTATCTCCCGACCCGCTATATGGATTGTGACACGTGGTTTTTAGGCGAGATTCACAAAGTTTATTTTGGTGGTGTGAGTCTAAGTCGTTCTTCAAAAAATAAATTGTTCTTGGTTAGAAGATGAGTTCGGAAGTTGCGCGAATCTTGGTCAGCTTCTTAGTAGCGGGGCTTCAGAGCTCTCAACTGGAACTCACTCGAACTCAACTGAGAACTAACTCAAAAAATAACTAAACTGATTTTTGCTCGCTGCGAATTTTTAACGTCAAAAAACGACATTATTACGTCATTATTTTTGCACCAACCTAATATCAAGACCGTATTATATATAGGTTATATGGCCGACATCTTCATATTAGCAAACAGCTTAGAAAAAAAAAATCTGAAAGAAGGATCTGAGAATAGCTCTGTTCTACGTTTTAATTACGAACACAATATTAAAAATAAAATCCTTTTCATCGACTTATTGGTTGGTGCCAACAGCCATAACTTTACCATGTCTCTTTACAAAGAAGAAAAAAAAAGCAGAAATTCGTGTTTACTTAACTACAAAATGAATGTCCTCACTGATACAACATAGTTGTTATAAAAAACACGATTTAACGGGCCAAAATAATTTTTTTTCGGATAAATAATTCTTTAGGGACTAAACACCATTAAAACAAATTCTAATCAACAATAACTTTCCTAAAAACATCTTCAACGAACAGATAAATTAGCCTTAATAAATTTTAGAAAAAAAAAACCAAGATGTCAACTATGATAAACACACAATTAACTTATCTATCGTAACCAGATGCACCCTAATTATAAACAGGGTTTAAAAGCAATTAAAGCATAATAAACCGAAACATTTTTTATTTTCCCTTTTTAAGGAAAGCACAGACTCTTCACTCAGATTGTTTTGTTTTGTTTTTGTTTTTTCGAAAGCAAATATCTTATAAAAATGGGGCGTTTACTTCAAAAACGTAGTATGAGAAGAACTTTGTAGATCTATTTTAATAGCACTGCATTAGAAGCCAAGAAGTTCCTCGACATCAGTACTAAAAATACCTAAGATTTGTCATCTACTAAAAAGCTTTAAAACATCTAATTTAATTATTACCAACATCAGTGGACCGCATAAGTCACCCAATGTAACGTCGTCTATGATCTTCATGCCCTACTGGGTGATTGTAACTCCAGCAGGAATGATCAAAACCAGCATTAAATTATTACGCAGAACACTATCTCGCAGATTGACCTGTCACCTGTCGAAACAAAGTGCAACCCGCGCACATATCGACCAGCACTTCATGAACAACCAAAATGCATCAATCAACATAAGACAACTAGTGGATAATACCAAAATACTCTATAACATTGACTGCAAGGAAAGAAAATGTTATAATACGAAATCAGCATATAAGCTAGAATAACATTCACCAGAAGAAACCGTCCTGAGTATCACGATAAACTACATCCGCGTCCTGGATAAGCTGTCCAACAGCAAGGCCTCTGATCAGGAGGTTTTGAGGAGTATGGAACCACCTCATAATTGCTGATATTCCCTGGTCCACCCAAACCCGAAGTGGTAGCACCTGTTAGGGTCCCCACTATGGGTAAATAGTTAGCCTCCAAACTGGGGTTAAAACACTGTGTAAGTGTAAAAATAGGTTTTAACCAGAAATAATTTGTAAAAAAAAATTATTGACAGCAATACATTTTTGAAGACAAAATATTAACGGAAATAAAAATTTTGTCGGCATTAAATAACCGATTGAATTTGATATGCCGTAAACCAAACCAAACCAAACCAAATGACTATGGAGGCAGTATCTTGAAATGCATAAGAATGTGCACATATTATATTAATATTTATAAAATAGAAATACAAAAGAAAACAATAACAAATAAATAAAATAAATACATAAGTTTTTTGCGCGTCGTTTTTGCAATAACCGTTACTCATGAGGACAGAGCAGACTATTTCAAATTTCCAGCTTTTCAATGAATACCAGGATGTAGGCAGAGAAATTCAAACTACCACACAGACACAATATTAATGACTGTGATATCCAAATTTACTTGTACAAAACACACAAATTATTAACTGCGGACAGTGCAATCACAATTTCGAGCAAAATACACAACATACCCGATATCGAAGGTTGGGAAAATTAAACAGAACATGTCGGTTACTATGAAATAAAATTTGTTTGTATATATATATATATATATATATATATATATATATATATATATATATATATATATATATATATATATATATATATATAAGGAGAGAGAGAGAGAGAGACTTCCCTGATAATGATGTTTAATTATTTAATATTTCTGAGCATTTAATTTACACATAAACTGTTCTGCCTATCTCGTTACATGTTGGAACAAAAACGAACACAATATATTAGCAGTGGAAGAAAAGATACCAATGGCCAATGGGTGGATTTACACCATTCCAAGGCAAATCATGATGGACGTAGTTTTAATAGGATTCCACATTCTGTTGGCTATTTTAATTTTACCCAAAACCACAAAATCAGACATTCACGAATTATATATATATATATATGTGTATATGCAAATTTATTTTTATCTCTCTTTCTCTCTCTCTTTATATATATATATATATATATATATATATAGAGAGAGAGAGAGATAGATAGATAGATATATGAAGTTGCTTGTATAAAGAATATAACTGGATAAATTCAATGTATAAAATTAGCCTGGAAGCATATGTCTTAATTAGTCTCATGTCAAAAAAATCTTTCCTTCGTGAAGATAATAGCGGAAATGATTAAATATTTAGTAGGCCTTCAACATAAGTAAATCTCTTGGGTAATAAACTCTCTCATATATATATATATATATATATATATATATATATATATATATATATATATATATATATATGTGTGTGTGTGTGTGTGTGTGTGCATACTAGTGTGTAACTAAGATTATGTTTATGATTATTATTAAGGCATGTACGTGAACATATACGTCGATCATTGTAGTTGTGTCTGTTAGTCTCAGAAAACAAATTATCTTATTAGCCTGTTTCTACATTATAATGAGACAATTTCAGTTAATAGGTGTCTTTCTTATTCTAATGCAACAAAAATCAGCCCATCCTTGCGCGATATGTAAAAGAGAGGCAATATGAAAATGTTCCGTCTTGAGGAAGATAGATTCCAGTCCAATGTGTAATTCAAAATGATAATGTGGTAGCCTCCATTATCGCTGACCCCGGGAATAATTAGCCAATTTTTGCATGTATGAGTTTTGTGACAATGAAAAATATGTTGTCATGGTAACTGAAATGCCGAGACTAGACGATTCCTGACTTCGAACACATTGGCATTTATTGATCGATCAGATAGTGTTGCTATCGGTTATTGACATTTATAAAATCGTTAACTTTTGTTTTAAATCATGTTTTCAGAAAAATAGTTTTCTGAAGTTCACTGTTATCCCTCTTTCTAATATTGATGGCTGTTTCCTTCCTAATCTTTTGTTTAAGGTAGTGTGGAATGTCGACCTCTTATTATTTTTTCTTCGAGTAACATGTGATATCAATTCTTGTATTTCATCTATGTGTAATAAGTTTCACGGCTTCTTTCTGCAAACCACTGCTCTATGGAACAGAATCCCAAGAGGATGTTTCTTTGATAACTGCATCTTCAATGTTCAAGTCTATTGTAAACCGTTATCTTCCCCTCCTATCCATATAATTTAGCCCTTAACGCAACCCTCTTGATCGAGTGACTCTCGAGCATTATACTTGGTGAACCTACTGTAAAAAAAAATATATTTTTCCCAACTAATAATATCTTGACCTTTCAAGTTTAGAGTTAACTGTTATTTTTCTTACATAAACCCATGAACTTCACCTATGGCCTTTTCTTCATGCTCATGCAACACTACGCAATAATCCTCTACCTTGAGTGGCTCTTAAACCTGTATTTGCAAATCATTAATACAATATATATATATATATATATATATATATATATATATATATATATATATATATATATTCAAACATATATTAATAAATATATCAGACGACGAATATAAATTATGTTTGATCATGAGCCGTTGTAATTTTCGTATAGTTGCTTTAATTTCGAGAGAAAATAAAGACAAAACTATCGAACATTTAGATATTTGTTATTATGGTGTTCTTTGTTCTTATTGTACCAATTTACAAGCCAGATCACAGATTGTATCTCTGATACTGATAATAAACCCAATACATATATTGGTTTTACTAAAAACACGTTCTCCCGTAGACTTACCTGTCACATTCCTGATCTTAGTTCTATTAAACAATATTTCTTAGATAAAGAAAGCTATGTACATAATTTTAGACAGATATTAGTTTACAACACACCAAAATTCACACATAAACTCAAGAGAAAGAACCGGCAAGAATTGGAGTCCATCTACATTAAAACAATTACTCCATTCTCAATTAAATTGCATTTAAAATTAGTCAGAACACATTACATTGCATCTAGACATAGGATTCTTTTCCTAATATTTCGTTCTATCACGTGGTACGGTGTCATAGTACCGCATCGCCAATCTACGACATGCGTCTGTTATTCCGCGACCGTTATCGTTTCATAAGAAGCTTCTAATAAAAATAAATTACAGAATATCATCTTTGATGGTGAATATCTTTATTTAAATATCTATATAACCTCTCTGAAGATGGCTCATGTGAGCCGAAAACTCAGATCAAGTAACAGCATAATAAAAATTATCCAAATGTTGGCGAAATTTTGTCTTTATTTTCTCCCGAAATTAAAGAAACTTCACGAAGCTAAGCACATAATATACATACATTCGTTGTTTGTTATACTGTCGGGCTCATTACAATCTTTAACAAAATATACAATTGGTATAACTTAGATGTTAAAATGATTCCTTTACTTTAACAAAAGTATATAATTTAAAAAAAAGTATCTCTGTATGAATTTAAAAAAAAAGGACATTTTGGTATTTTAATATTAATTGTAATAATTCTATAAAAAAACATTTATTTAAAAATAATTCCAGATATTTAAGAAAAAAATTCAAGACAAAGCCATGTATATTTGTTTAAAAATAACGTGTGTATCGTTTTCGAGTGTGTGTTTGTTTATATGCTTATGTTTTATTGTGTTTATGTCTTTCTTTGTGTGTGAATTTTATGCATGTTTATGATCAGTACTGCTGACTGATATCATATTTCTGCAAAACTAACCCAATCACACCCCTCACCCAAACCCCAGGCGACGAGTTATGGCTGTGATTTTATCTGATTTTCGCTGAATTTAAAGTCGGCTTAAATTTAATTTGCACTTTTTCGAAAGATACATTCCGCTAAAAGACTTATACTGTACACAACAAATTATTTAGAATAACATTTGAAATAAATAAGTTGAAAAAAAAAGTGCTCTTTGAAAAACAGGGCATGCAGTCAATAAAGGTATTCAAAAATTTATCTATAAAATGAAAGCAAGATTTACATTGATTATTAAGTAGGTTTACAGCTTCGATGAATCTCAGACATAATCAGCCCGACAAGACACGTTAATTTTATTTCATTCTTCTTTTACTTAGATTTTTTGTTTGTTTTTCTTTCTTCTTTCTTTCTTTTTATTAGGAACAATACGAACAAAATATATTTCGTTCAATATTTTGAGGCATGGAGTTAAAACAATTAATTTTGCATCCAGCTGAAGTTAAGAATGAAAACGACGCACTACAATTTTTTGTTGCTTTGAAATAGATATACTTGAATGATGACTTCAGTCCGGCTAAGCCCGACGAGCCCGACCACCGGAATCGCCACTGATATATATATATATATATATATATATATATATATATATATGTGTGTGTGTGTGTGTGTGTGTGTGTGTGTGTGCGCGCGCGCGTGTGTTTCCCGTGTGTTTTCATTCATTTGGTGTACCGAGTGAATTACCAAAGAAAAAGAAGTAGGGAGATATTATATAATTCAATAGAATGAGGAGAGAGAGAGCGAGAGGGAGAGGGAGAGAGAGAGAGAGACGTGGAGAGAGGGACGGAGGAAGGGAATGGGAGAGAGATAGCTTAATATGCGATATCACTTGGGAGGAGTGCGTGATTTGATCAAAGGTCATTCTGTACAGAGGCAAGCAACTAGAAGAGTCCAGCTTTCTCTGATTGTTCTCCGATGGGCGGAACATCGACTCAAACCAGAAGATAAAAAGGAAGAAAAAAAGGTTGACTTTGAGCAGATCCCAAGCGAGTATCCATGGCGACGAACATTGTATTCAGGCGATGATCTTGCGTTAGTAACGAATGTTAATGGTATGTCAATGTTAAAATTAGCTCTTTCCATAGGCGAAATATTTAACATTCATCGACCCCAAAAGTAGTGTTACCGTCAGTTGAAAATTCTTAAATATGAAGAGAAAAATTAACTTTCATTAAATTCGACATCACAAGTCCACTGGTATAGATGTTTCTAGTGGTGATGAGGTTTAATTCCAAGTGATTTGTTTATGCAGTAAGGAAAGCACGATAGAATAATGAACAAAGGTTTAGACTGATGAATGAAAGAGCCAAGTTCGAAATCCAGTTGAGTTCATTGCTTTTATTTACGTTCTAATCTCCTATTACCCAGGTATGAATAACATGCTCTTCCTGGGCGCTATAGCCTTGGTTGACAATCCGTCTATTTGAAGGAAAATTCTGAATTCAAACCACTTTCTGACTTGTAGGTCTTATCTGTTTAGGAAAACGTTAGAAGAAGTTAACTTCAAAAATGGTAAAGGCTAACTTAAAAAACAAATCCATCTCGCATGACATCTCGAAGAATGTGACTTTCCCCCTGATTTTGTGTGGCAACAAAAAAAAAGTATTTCTTGGGCTTAGTACAATGATTTGAAAATACACAAAACTGGTTCACGGAAAGTCGCCGTGGACCTCTTTGATTTCGAACCACTTTCCCATGGCAGTATCACCTACGCACTTTAGACGAGACGGATGTGCTAAGTTAAGAGCATGGATATATTTACATCATTTACATTGACTGTTGTCATCATCTTTATTGCCAAATTCACGACGTTTCAGCCGTTGTCTGCTCCAGTATTTTTCAGTTAACTGCAATTTCAGACTGAACACTTTATTTCGTCCATTGGTGTAAATTGTTCTACTTCCACGTGCCATACCTCTTCCGGAAGTCTCATTTATCTCCCTTTAACTCAACGCTCCAAGATTTTGTTCACCACTGCGAATTGAAAGTCACAACTATTTGGGTCAATTCACTGGATCCAACCAACGCTTTTATACAGTGGATCCTTGGTGACAACCGTATATGAATATTTTGAACTTATAAACTTAATGTCTCAGGAATTATTTTTACTCCTCGGTGGACAAAATAAAGGGTTCAGTCAAAATCACCTGAAGATGGCGGATGATACAACGGCCGAAACGTCGTGCATATTTTTCCCAACTATGGGTTAATTCAAAAGCACATGTATCAGTATTATTTATTATCACAAAAAAACTAATTAGAATCTAAAAATATTTTCTGGCTTTAAATTATCTGAAAAAGGTCGACAATCCGTAAAAAAACAAATCACTTAATCAATCTAGTTACATGTGGTGCTTTTGGAAATATCTATCAGTTATATTTTGTGATTTAGTATTGTGTTTTGGGATATTATAGTACCAGTATATATATATATATATATATATATATATATATATATATATATATATATATATATCAGTGTACATTGATGTCAACGCTCAGAAGCGACAGGCTGTTTCATGCTCGACGCAATCGTCAGGCGGCCTGACGATCACGTCCATATAAATAATAGATTTTGCAATAATCCTGTAAGTGATACTGAAATATCCAGTGGAATAAGTCATGTCGTAGAAACCAACATTCACACTTCCATACATAACTACATTCGCACAGTATATAGATATTGATGAAGTGTATTCTTTTCGTTGTTTTCTATCGGTAGATTCGTTTGGAGTGTAGTAATATATATTGAAATGGTTTTCACTCATGATTTCTCATCTTAAACCACAACACAATGACACACACATCTTTATTTAACCGAGTAGATATCAGGAGTGAAACAAGATATCTACCAGCATGCCGACGCGGTCAGACGTGGCACAAGGCCGAATTTAATGTGGGGCATTGAGAGCCCGATGGTTCAGCCAAAAATTCCCAGTAGACCCCGTATAAAACAGGGTGGGGTAGCTGTTTCCCGAAACTAGAATCTGTCCTTCGACATAGCCTCGTCTAGGGATCCACTTTGCCCCGAGGCAGAGAGTTTGACCAGCACATCTGGAGACGAATCTCCCACTGCAGGATATCTACCAACGGCCCCACGCGATCAGATGTGGCACAAGGTCGAATTTAATGTGGTGTATCCGAGCTCGTAGGCTCGACCAAAAATTTCGCGTAGAAGCCGTATAAAACGAGGTCGGATAGCTGTTTCCCGAGACGAGACTCTACCATTCGACATAGCCTCGACTGGGGTTCCTTTCTGCCCGGAGGCAAAGACTTTGACCAGCACAACTGGAGACGAATCTCCAACTGCAGGAGTGGGACAGTGATAACGTAGTCGCAGGTAATAATGAGATACTTAGTCATTGAACATAAACAACCATTTTCGAATTTAGTAGGGGGCGGTGAATTTAATAGTAGGTGCGAATTTAGTAAGGGGTGCGAATTTAGTAGGAGGTGCGAATTTATAAGGGATTGCGAATTTAGTAGGGAGCGCTAATTTAGTAAAAGGTGCGAATTTAACAGGAGGTGCGAATTTAATAGTGGGTGCGAATTTAGTAGGAGGTGCGAATTTAGTAAGGGGTGCGTTTTTAGTAGGGAGGTGTGAATTTAGAAGGGGTGCGAATTTAGTAGGGAGGTGTGAATTTAGAAGGGAGTGCGAATTTAGTAGGGAGGTGCGAATTTAGTGCGCCATTTCACAGCCACAAACACACGCGCTTATCATTTTTTTTAAATTTTCTTTATAGCAGATTGTTAACTACGTTTTAAATATTATTTCAGAGAATCATGAATTTCCATAAAATAATTTAGAGTTTTAGTTAATACACTTATCTACATTGAGAGGTCATATAAATATTTTGATTACTGTAAATGATTAACCGCCCACCAAACACCAGCTCATGTTACCAGTAGTACTCTTAGCGTAATGTATTCATTCTCTTGATGATTCTTCTAGACTCTATGCATTAATATACATGATTACTCTAAATCCTCCAAATTCCTATCTCAATCCCCCATATATATATATATATATATATATATATATATATATATATATATATATATATATATATATATATATATATATATATATATATATATATATATATATATATAATGGACAAAGTCCGACAATTATTTTAAGATATTTTTATGTTTATACATTCTTTTTATAGATAAAAATCGAACCTCTATCCTATAGGGAACTGTCATATTGTCTGACGTGCCTTTTACCCGATTTGGCCACAGAGGAGCGTCCGGTTAGCAAGGTTTATTTTACTGTCTTTAAACTACAATCTATATCACAGTTCCGTATAGGATACCGGTTCGATTCCTGTCGGAGAAAGAATATTTTCTATGAAAATTTCTCGGACATACCGTCGGGTAAATGTTGTTTAATGCTGTTATTATAAACATAACATTTACTTAAATATTTGTATCTATAAAAAGAATGTCTTAAAATAATTGTCGGACTTTGTTCATTTCATAATGTGTGACGTCATTTGATTACATTTGGATACGCCATGAGCAGATATGAATGTACGTGAGAGAATCATCGGAGATTGTAGTTTAAAGACAGTAAAATCGACCTTGCTAACCGAACGCTCCTCTGTGGCCAAATCGGTTTAAGACACGTCAGTCTATATGACTATTCTTATAGGATACAGGTTCGTTTCTTGTCGGAGTACGAATATTTTCTATTAAAATTTCTCGGATATTCAGGCCGGTAAATGTCGTTTAATACAGATTATTATAAACTGAGCATTTACTTAAATATTTGTAACTATAAAAAAATTGTATAAATATAAAAATGTCTTATATATATATATATATATATATATATATATATATATATATATATATATATATATATATGGGTGTATGTATGTATGTGTATTTATGTCAGTTCTCGCTACGAATACTACTGTTAACATGACGTAGTGTTTATTCGGCAGTTAATCCGCGACTTAACCAGTGCACCTACCAGGATTATCGGGTAAATAACGTGTTCAGACACTCATTAGGATTAAAAACGTTGTTGTCAAAGGAGAATTAACCTTTAATCTTTCAAAACTATTTCAGAGAATCATGAATTTCCATAAAACAATTCACAATTTTAGTTAATACACTCATCTCGATTGAAAGCTTATATAAATATTTTCTTTGTTGGAAATGTGTGATTTTTTGGCAGATAAAAAATACTTATATAATTATATCGATAAACAGATTGGCAATTAATAAAAACAAATAGATTTCTGAAATTTAATAAAAACAAACGCTAAGAGTGAGAAACTTATTCAGCACATTATTAGATAAGAAAAGGTCCAAATTTATTAAAATAATTATTAAATGGTACCATCCTTTTAGAAATGCTTCTTTTTGTCGGTAAAGTGTTGAATGTTTTTCTGTCTCTTAGCATTAGTTTTTATTAAATTTTATTAAATTTTAGAATTCTGCTCATTATTTTTAAATATCCCTGTATATTTCGTCATCTTTATCAGCTCCATGTTCGGGTGTGGTCTTAGTCTCTCTGCTCAGCTGAGCTCCTGATCATATCCGGCCAAATATCTGGATTTGGAGACCAGAGATATATGTATTCATGCTTAGTGTGTTTCCGGCAAGTAGACCGAGTTGTACTCATCACACTTCAGGTCACACCAAAATCGATATCCTCTAAGGACACGTGGCCGCTAACTCTATCGGGGGACGAGTCCCATATCGGAGGAAACGGCCGTCCAGTGGTTTCTACATTCTGCTGTGGCTTCGAGAAGATTCGATGAGTTACTACATATAATTACACTAAACCTCCAAAATTCCTATCATTCACGAACGCACGTATGCACGCACGCACAAACACATAGAGAGATAGAGATAGATATAGATATGTGTGTATGTGTGTATTTATGTCAGATCTCACTACGAGTACTACTGTTAACATGATCTGTTGTTAGGTCGGCGGTTAATAAGCGACTACACCAATGCACCAACCAGGATTTTCGACAAAAGAACGTGTCCAGACACTCAGAAAGATTAAAAACAATGTTGTCAAACGGAGAATTAACCTTTTTATAGGTTCAAATGCCAACTTGCACAATGGCACTTGAATTGACTCTCTCTATCTTTCTCTCTCTCGCACACACACACATTCACACACACATTCACACACACACACACACACACACACACATATATATATGTATATATATATATATATATATATATATATATATATATATATATATATATATATTCGCATAAAAACAATTATTGGTAAAACCAATTCAAAGCCTGCCAAATTATCAATGAAAAAACCAAAAATAAAAAACACTATATTTAAAAAAATGTCGCTAAAGAAATGGAAACGAAAACATCAATTAAGAAGAAAAGAGTAAAAACCAGTCCTAAACGTCAAGCGTATCATTTTTGTACATGTAGGCGTGCATCTCCTTCTCTCTCTCTCTCTCTCTCTCTCTCTCTCTCTCTCTATATATATATATATATATATATATATATATATATATATATATATATATATATATATATATATATAGGTCCTTGCTAGATTAGATAATCGTTATATTTATAGTTTATATGTTTATATTTGATTTGTAACCTGTAGTCGATATTAGTCCCCCCGCGCTATCTCTCTCCCCCACCCCTTTTTCTTTTCTTTTCCTCTCCCTCCCTCTTCTTCTGATCTTTAAGATGAGATCGTCTATTGTGTGGGTATGTCACCACAAAATGTATCCTTTCCGGTTATATCTTTAATGTATTAGACATCCGACAACATTCATATTTCTCTCACTTAAACCTCTTCAACTCACCACTCTAAAACTTCTCTCTGTTAAGGTTTAATCTCCCACCTTCTCTCGTCCGTTACCCCTCTCTTTAGTTCTAACATTCGTCCCACACTCTCATACTTACACTCACTCTAAATTCCATTTTTATTTCCGGAGTTGTTGTTTTTTTCTGTTTTCTTTTCGAATTTGTAGATCTGATAAATTATGACCATGGAATATTAGTATATTTAAGCCTTTTTATTATATATATATATATATATATATATATATATATATATATATATATATATATATTGCTTGTCTTCGGGGTTATGGACGCCAAAACGAGAGGCAGGTCATTAGGAGTTATGTGAAGTGTGAGGTGACGGATTTCACCTGGGTATATACAGAGATTTTCAAGCGTAGCTTAGATGTGGCTCAAGGCCGATTGGCCTCCGGAGACGATCGAAATCACTACACAGTCGTAACTGTTCTAGCAAGACAAGCCTGCTAACCATTACACCACCTGGAGGTGCCCTAATGATCCCCATACATATATATATATATATATATATATATATATATATGTTTGTGTGTGTCTGTAACTGTTTTTGGTGTGTAAAAACGAGGAAAATAAACAATCTTCAAATACTGCTCTAGAAATTTAAATATATTTTATTATTTCTTTTCTTTCAAATTGAAAGAAATGAATTATATAGATTCTTGCGAAATATTTTCTTTTTCTTTCTTTACAATACAACGCAATACATTGCGTTAGTATAACAGAAGAAACAGAAGTGTCTACATAAGGAGGGTCGAACATATTTACGCTGTTTTATGAATGCGTATAAGTTTGTAGTAGTCAGCTTGTCTGAAGGCAAAGCAAGCAGTGTTAATACTGTTAAATCTGTGTTGACAATAACTCGGTTCGTATGTTTTAACGTGCTTAATTTAACATCGCTAAAGTATATAATGTAGTAAATTATATTCAAATAATTATGCGAGAGATTTTTGAATGCGGCTTATCCAAAACAAAAAAAAAAACATCAGATACTAGTCAAATGTTTACAGAAAAAATGAAAAAAAAGAATAACTAACTCAACTTCAGGAATACTTATAAGAAATAATTAGGCTCCATATATATATATATATATATATATATATATATATATATATATATATATATTACAAATATAGAAAACTAGACTCGTCTCAAAAAACCCTCGAGTTCTTGATTTGCAAATAATCAAATCAATCTCGAGGGAAAAAAAGTTTTTTTTAAAAAAAAGAGCTAGAAACATGAACTTCTGCCGAAAAAAATCGCACAGATGCAGGTCTGAAGCCCAAAGAAAAAAAACCGATACGAGTAAACAACTAACAAAAGAGCTCAATATAACTGTAGAGCAGACCTAGATAAACCTAGTGAGCCAGACAAACCTACTCAGGTTTCACCTAAACGGATCGTCAGGGAAAGAATGGCTAACGAGGCAAAGAGAAACTCATATTTATAGCCAACAGTTAAAATTATACCACGTGACCAAAGAACCACAAACACAAACACCTAAGTGGGTGGGGGGTAAATATTTATTGAAGAAGTATGAGGGGAGAGAGGGAACCCCCCTCCCCAAAAAAAAAACGCGAATATTAAGTTGGAATGACAATAAACGGGAAAACGTCTAATTTAGTAGCCAAGATTTTTTATGTCTACATACGTTAAGGATTTCAGTTTTGGAGTTTAATAGTTGGTTAAGTTGATCATAAAAAGCTATAGCTAATTTCTCCTCTGCACATAATTTACAAAATTTATGACCTGCTTTATATTTGGGGCATTTTTTTAATATTTCCCACTTAAGGATGGGGTCTATATTATCTTGTTTGGTTTTCCATACATAAGTAGATAGCGTGGGTGGTGCTATGTTTAATTTTTTTCGTTTTTAAAACTACTCGTGTGGTTATAATATTTTTTTTTATCTGGGTAGGTTTGTCTGGCTCACTAGGTTTATCTATCTATCTATCTATCTATCTATCTATATATATATATATATATATATATATATATATATATATATATATATATATATATATGGTTATATATTTATGTAAAATTAAAAAATTAAAATATTCAGACACACTGGGTTGTAGATTAATATTATTTCGTCTTTTTTGTATTATTATTTCATTTAGATTCCTCGACTAGTTTTGGACAAAATGGTCATCAACAGAAGAAATATTTCTGCTTGCTGGTAGCAGTAAACTACAGAAATGAATGTCTTGATGTAGAAAATGAACTTTTGTCTGTAGTTTCCATTTGTTTTTTTTATTTTTTTTATCTTTTTAACATGAATCTTTTAACATTCCTTGTGTTGGTCAAACAGTCTCTTTTAAGTTGTTATTTGAGATAAGAGCTGGATGGATCTATGCTTCTCTGAATTCCCCTGGTCAGTTTGACAGTTTTATTGGTCCTGGAGAGGGGATATGTCTCTGTTAAGTGTTTATCTGTGTGTTAGTTGGTTCTTAGGGAGTGAGTGAGTATGATATGTGCAAACGTGTGTGTACCTCAATGTGTGTGTGTGTGTGTGCGTGTGTGTGTGTTAATATATAGGTTTTAAAAAAACAGCGGCTCATACTGCTATTATGCATTACTCTTCAAGTAAATTGAATTGAGTTCTCCAAGCTGCTGCCGTATAGAGAAAAACGTTAAAATTCTCTTCTTTTTGTTGTGCGATGATGGCCTAGATATAAGATAACTGACTGATAAAATTATGAGTACCGTACAGCAATTTGGATTTGGGGGCGTTAAAATTCACAAGACAGTTATACACATATATCTCAATACCCCCGTTACATATATATATATATATATATATATATATATATATATATATATATATATATATATATATATATATAGAGAGAGAGAGAGAGAGAGAGAGAGAGAGAGAGAGCGGGAGAGAAAAAGAAAGAGGGAAGGTGGAAGGTGAGAGAGAGGATGTGTATTTGAGGGATATTTGCAAGATCCTTTTTTACCAATAAACGTCGCTCGTACAAATCTGAAATTAGCTTGACATTTTGAACACAAGAATTAAAGAAATATCCACACAAGAGACATAAATCATAAATGCCGTCCAGATTCAATTCAGCGATGAAAAAGAAATAACTTCTTTGTCAATACTAAATTTTCAGTTTATGCTAATATATGTCTTATCAGGTATTGATTTGCACGCAATAAAAAATCCAGTAAACATATCATTTTTAGGCGGAGTTTGTAAACATTTGTGAAAACCTATGTACAATTATTTACTTTTATTGACATTCCTTCTTGTAAATCGATATTGACAAGTCGAAACTTTTGAATGCATTCATATGTACGCTGAGATATACACAGGTTCACAGAAATACATACACATATTAACTGGCGTATATAAACACAATTTTTCGTAAAACTGACCTTATTAAAACTGTACAGGAATGCACACATGTATCAATCCACTTATCCTTAATGTCTATACTGCTGCATTTACAAGAATCTGTAGATATATTTACACTCAAAATAATAAAGGCTAATAACTGAGGCCTCTCTGAAGTTATTATGCAAATAAAATAAGCCTCGATAACTCAAGTAGTTCTGAACCAATATTTGAAAATTTAAACTCGTCAATTTCCACCCTGAATAAAATATTTAATTAAATTCTCTGCCATTTTTAATGGTTAGTTCGTGAGATATTTGATATTTACGAAAATGAACTGACTTAAGTTATTAGGCAGATTAAACCAATATTAGCTTATGGCCTCTGAAATCTAATAAAAACATTTTTTTTCTTTTGTCTATAATATATATTGAAATATGGGTAAAGAGAAGTATCTGGCAAATGCTGAAAAACAGAAAATAACGAAGTTATTGAGAGAGGGAATGCCCACATTGGAGATATCAAAGAGCTTTGCAGAGATCATCAAACGATAAAAAGGCTGTTGAAAATATAATTGTGCACTCGCAGCAAAGGAGAAAACTTTGAGAACTTGCTTCCTTGAGATGAACGTAACTTAAAGCTAGTCATAGCGAGTTCAATTTTTACCAGCGCTCAGATTTTTGAAAAGGCTGGAATTTAGTGGAGTCAGGAAGGACAAAATGTGTAGAATGCTTTGTGAACTGATATCTTTAAAAAAATCTAGGCAACCTATAACCTACACTCCTTAAAGCGTTAAAATTGGGCCAAAAAATACATGAAAATTGACTTTTCTAAAACCATTTTGACGAACGAATCTGAAGTGATATTTCATGGACCTGATAGATGGGCCAAATTATGGACTGTATCAAATTCAGAGGTGGTTGTAACAAAAAGATGGCAACAAGGTGGCGGTATTGTTATTATATAGACTGGAATTGCCAACCAAACCATTATTTGAACAATGTTGATGAAGAAGTTAAATTGTCCAATGCTATCTATCGCAATTTTATGAACAAGAATTTCAAAGGGAATAAGTGTATTTGCCGCACGACAGTTAGGCTAAGATTACCCGTAAATTATTTGAGCATAACACATTTACAGGGGAGAATATAATGGAATGGCTACCATCAAGTTTTGATCTGAATCAGATCGAAAATTTATGGCCAATTGTGAATTGAAATTGCATGAAGGTGACGAACAATATAAGAGCAAAGCAAACCTATGGAAAGCAATTAAAACTACCATGTCGGAAATTGAACCTGGTGAAGTAAAAAAAAAATGACCAAAATCAATGGATGATAGATTACTCGTTGATACTGTAGGTAGAAAAAAAAATGAAGATGAGGGGTTCAAAAAGTGCAGTGCTACGATGGCCGCCAGGTCAGCTGATTTTTTTCTTCGGTCGCCTCAAGGAAATGGATTGCGTGGCTCCCTTTCTCGGTCTTTACACTGGGCAGTTGTGAAACAGACATCAACTCAGCTGCGCCTACTTCAACTTCCTCTTTGTCTGGCTGTCAATCCATACGTCCAACTCTAACACATGAAGTCCGCCAAATGACTTCAGTTTTTTGGTGTTGCTTGCACCCCGCTTTTTATACTATTCCAAAACAGCCAAAATTTGCATGTGTGCAAATATCGTCTCGTTTTGCACCAGATAGGCGCGCATAAACTATCTTCAATAGTCGTTACAGATACTAGCTAAAATTTTAATTCGGTCTTTGTTTGACATCTAAATTGATTGTTCAAAATTTGATAATTTTTCTCAAACAAATTTGAATTACTGAAGTTTATATGATTTGCTTACCAACTTCAGTATATACGCATATATAAAGATATATGTAGTAGTTGTCCACTCGCATCTGAACATGCCTGGCTAATAGGGCGGCTAGACAATCACTGTTACTCAAGCAGGTTTGTGTTTGTTCAACACAGAGAATCTATATTGAGCCGGCCTTATTTATATTTTCTGGAAGAGACCGCATTATCTGATGTGATCAACATTGTAAACAAGGTCTTTACGATGAAACCTTCGGGTACGATGGTCTGTGACTACATGAAACCCTCGACGGATTCCAAAGAGTTCCATCTATGTAATTTCACTCACAAGAATTAGGTCAACTGTTGAATTGTATGCAGATACTTTCCAAAGTTGCCGCAAGATGGAATAGCACCGCTAGGCCGATGAATTAAGAAGGCACTTTCTTGAAATATCAAACTCAATGAGATTCAAACCCCGGTTATATATTCTAAAAGCGAACATTGGCACCGCTCTAATTAGAGGTACATATATATAAATAGATAATCCTCCGCTCAAAAATGAATATGATAGCAACCATCTCGTTGTCGATTATGACCTAATTTTGCTTTGAAACGATGCGGCACTTAATAGACACACACACACACACAAACAAACAAAAACACACACGCACACCCAATATATTGGGTGTGTGTGTAGACACAAGCACAATTATATATATATGTGTGTGCGTGTGTGTGTTTTTGTGTAGATACAAACACACAAACACATATATAGGAAGAAATATACCCTTAAGGTCTGCTATATTTATGGGATAAAGTGCTCAGTATCAGAGATAGAGCGTGTATAAATATAAAAGTGAAGATTGAAGTCAACACTTAGATGCGTCAGGCTGTTTCATGCTAAACACAATCGTCGTGTGGCCTGACGATTGCGTCTAGCATGAAACAACGTGACGGCTCGAAGTGTTGACTTCAAGTTCACTTTTATATATATATATATATATATATATATATATATATATGTGTGTGTGTGTGTGTGCGCGCGCGCGCGGGCGTATGCCACACCTAAGCAATGCTTTGAAAATCACTGTATATATATATGTGTGTGTCTGTGGGTGTGTGTGTATTTGCAGACACACACAATTATAATTCAGAAAATTCTTGTTGAAAATTCATCTATGCTTTTTCAGGAAAATAATAAATATAGACTAAGAGTTCACGAAAGAAACCATATGAAAAAATGAAATTAATCTTATTAAAATTAATTATGAATATCTCACAAATATTTCAAAATGGGAATAATATTTAATTCAATATATCAAATTTTGCACTAACAGTTGCAATATATCAGGCCATCCCATAATTTCTGTCCGAAATTTGAATAAAGAAAACAAGTGATCAAATGTTACATTTAATTACAGATTCAATCAACAATATATTTTCCCTGATTATCTATGACTTCCTTCCATCTATTAACAAGCTTACGAATTCCATTACTGTAACATTCTTTTGACTTTGATTCGAAGAACTCACAAATGTCAATTTTAACCTCTTCTTGTGTTACAAAAGATATTTTTTCCAAATGATTCTGTAAGCTACGAAACAAATGGTAGTCTGAAGGAGCAAAATCGGGAGAATAAGGTGGATGAGGAATTTTCTCCCAACCAAGTTCTTCGATCTTTTGCGACGTGATTCTTGCTGTGTGGAGTTGCGCATTGTCCTGATGAAACATCACCTCTTTTCGATTCACTAGAGCAGGTCTTTTTTTCCTCAAAGCTTAGTTCAAACGCTCTAATTGCTGACAGTATATTTGAGCATTAATTGTTGCATTAGGTGGTAAGAATTCAAAGTGGATTATTCCTTGGCAATCCCACCAGATTGCAAGAAGAACATTTTGCCCATGAAGTTCCCTTCTAGGCTGTGGCCGGTGTTCTTCCCCTTTACCAAGCCACTGTATACGACGCTTAACATTTCGATAAAAGATCCATTTTTCGTCGGCAGTCACAAGTCTATCCAAAAAAGGTGAAACAAGTTGGCGAGAAGGGAGAGAAGAGTAGATGCCAACTCGGGATTTGAGGTTGTTTTCAGACAATTCATGAGGCACCCATTTTCCAAGTTTAGGAATTTTTCCGAGTTGTTAAAGATGACGATGAACAGTTGTATGGTTTAAACTGAGAATCACTGCCAATTCCTCAACTGATAAATCAGGATTTTCTTCAAGGGCTGCTTCAAGAAGCTTTTCACCAAACTCAACTTGATGCCCGGTTCGATCTTCATCTTCAAGGGTGAAATCTCCACCTCTGAATTTTACAAACCATCTTCTGCAAGTTCTTTCATTCACACATTCTTCTTCATAAACTGAGTGAATATTTCTAGCCCCTTCGGCTGCTGAGTCTCCTTTCTTGAACTCATAAAGCATTATGTGTCTCAAATGATTCTTGGGTACTTCGATGTTAGCGAGGTTTTAATCAAACAAAATTTAATTTTATTGTTCTCTGAAATAAAATTTGATCAGTTTAAATGCATCTAAACAAAAATAATGTTCAGCTCCATTAGACATTATAAAATACTCTTTAAATTTCGTTCATTTTAAAAAAAGGTAAAATTTGGACAGAACTTACGGGATGACCTGATATATCAAGATTATTACTTTTTGTAAAATAATTGATTAGCCTTATCATTATTCGATGAAATTTTGTTAAAAATAATGAAGACGGTTAAAATTCAGTTTATTAAAAAAATGTCCCCCGACACAACAAGACATTTCTAAAATCATATATAAATATACTAAGATTTTCTGGAATCTTCTAGATTTTATAGAACCTACTAGAAATGTATTGAACCTTCTGGAGCGTGTATATACACACTTTTCCCTACGTTAAAATTACGTAAACAGTATCTAATTACAACATTAGCAAATTGAAAAGTAAAGCTTTTGAAAGTTTGTAATTTTTGTCTATTTGTAAGGTTTTATGTTATGCTATAGCTACAAACTGTTAAAGGCGTTAAAACTTAATAACTGCTATCCAATTACGTTATTAGCAAATTGAAAAATAATGTTTCTGAATTTTAATTTGATTACTCTTACACCGTATAATATAAAATTGAATTCATTACTTCTAAACAATAGTTCATTTATTTATGATACAGGAATACAGGGTTGCAAAAAAAAAACCATAACCTTAATATAGATATATATATATATATATATATATATAGAGAGAGAGAGAGAGAGAGAGAGAGAGAGAGTTCAATAGATAGGGCGTCATTCTAACTAAGAGATTCTTTTGGCCAACACTTTAACAATAAGAGACCGTTGGCGCGTATAACAAAATGCTTAATGACACACTTGTAAATAGCGAATGGGGAGGTAAAATTAGAACAGGATTAAAATAGATTTTAACTGTAAATAAATTAACGAAAAAAACAAAATAATATGTTACAAAAACTTAATATATATATATATATATATATATATATATATATATATATATATATATATATATATATATATATATATAAAAAGGCCGACTGCATTCGTTTTCTAAGTACGCCCTTCTGCTCGATTATCTAGCCATTACCTGTTGTAAATATCTACTAAGGTATATTTGCGTTTGTTCTACACGCACAAAACTCCGTCCCCAGTTTATATGGCAACTATCCTGAGCGCATCTTAGTTTTTGTTTCTATGAGTGCATACTCTGTCATGATTGGCAGTTTGAACACCGCCAGGGCCCTTAAACCATCAGTCCTAGCTCAAACATCGACGGTTTCCAAACAGATCTTTCTAACAAATTTCACTCACAAGGTTCTGGTATATTTTTCAGGCAAGATAAAATCACATTTCAGACAAATCAACAATGATGAGATTCGAACTCATCTCTCATAGGAAAAGCGGACATTGATCGGAAAACATAACTAAAGAAATTTTTTTTAATTCATTTATCTGACAGATTTTATAATTTTAATCTATATTTTTGTTAAGACTCATATTTGAGTAGACCTTCCATTTAGTTATTATTTTATACCGTACCTATGTACGCTAAAGGGTATTGTACACTATTGTAAGTAGAGCTAATATGCTGTCTACGCTAGAAGCATGAGCTGTCAGCGTGGGAAGCTCTTGCCGTGTCGAACTCTCTGCCTTCGGGCAGAGAGGAACCTGGATGAAGCTATGCAGAAGGACAGTGTCTCGTCCGGGGAGATAGACAGATACCCGATCCCACATATGCAGAGAGGAACCAAGACAAAGACTCTGCCCTTCGGCATAGCCTCGTCAGCCTAGACAGATACCCGATCCTGCGTATGCGGGGTCTAAAATTAATTTTTGCCGAGCCCACGGGCTCGGATTTCCCTACATTAAATTTGGCCTTGTGTCGCATCCGACCTCGTGGGGAGGCAGGTAAATATCGCAATATGCTGGCTAAGCTGGCAGCATGAACTGTCAGCTTCGGAAGCTCTTGCCGTGTCGAACTCTCTGCCCGAAGACAGAACCTGGATGAAGCTATGCAGAAGGACAGTGTCTCGAGGTCTACGAGCAATTTTTGCCCTAGCCCACGGGATCGGATTTCACCACATTAAATTTGGCCTTGTGCTACATACTACCTCGTGGGTAGACAGGTAAATATCGTAATACGATGTCTAAGTAGTCCACCGCAAGCAGTTGTTTACCTACTTAACGCCGCTGGCGAATATTGCATTTTGTTGATGTTATAAAGATCACTATTTCCTTTCCAACCTCCGTTTTGTTTATCCCTCATTCAGTTTTACAGGTTATTAAAGGGTATATTTATTTATTTTCGTTTACCGGACTGATATTCAATAAATCTTATTAAAAAATATGCGATCACCAAATGCAATCAAAACTATGTCCTAACTGAGCAAGAGGAACAGAAGTTAGATCCAATGTACCCTTAAGTGACTCGGTCACTTACAACCATCGCCGAATAAGCCAGGCTGAATAAGTGCCTTTAAGCAAAATCATTCTCGTTATAGGCTCTGGAAATTTCATATCTGCTCAGTTTCGTATTCAAACATAAAGAAAGCAATTTATAAATAAGGAAAGGATATTTTATTTAATAATCTGACAGAAAAATAGGTGAAAATGAATATAGGATTTAATAAATAAATGGAGCGTCTCCTCGAATATGCCCTGAGAAAATAACGTTTAACGGGATCATATATATATATATATATATATATATATATATATATATATATATATATATATATCACTAAAGGTGCAATTAATTTACAAATTCATGAATTATTCATACATAAAACAAATACAAAGGTTAATGATTTAAATGGCGAGAAATCCATCTTCGCGAACAATTCAAATAATATACAAAAACCTCGAACCTGCTTATGAATGAAAAGATCCTGTTTTATAAATTACAGTTGCATTAGGTCTTTTTATTTTACAAGCTTTCGTCTGTTCCTACAGACATCCTCAGGTATGAAATAGATTGTGTTCTGGTTCTTGTAATAAGTGGACAATTAAAACAGGGTTGTAATCCGAAAAATGCTATGAGAGTAAAAAGAAGAACACAATCTATTTCATACTTGAGGATGTCTGTATATATTCATGAATATATATATATATATATATATATATATATATATATATATATATATATATATATATATATATATGAAGAAATATAGTTTTAAAGTGTGCAATATTTATGGTATAAAGTGCTAAATATCAGAGACAGAGCCTATGTAAATATAAATATAAAAATAAAAGTGAACATTAAAGACAACACTCAGAGGCGACAGGCTGTTTCATGCTGGACGCAAATGTCAGGAGGCCTGACAACTGCGAGTGGACACTCGTATTAGAATTCAACGCCCCATGTTGCTATACAGTGTGTATTACGTCTATCGGTCATGTGCATTCGAGAAATACTTCATTTCCTTTCTCAAGATTTCTTGAATTCGTAGGTCGACAGACAAAATAGACAATGTTTAAAATATTAATGAGGCTTCCATCTGCCTCTCCATAGTAATAACGTTTGAAATAATAAAAATCTCGTGATAAAATCTTTTAATTCTTATATATATATATATATATATATATATATATATATATATATATATATATATATATACCAATGTTGGACACTATGATAATATGTTGTATAAGTAGTTCCCTATTAGCAGCGGTTTACCTACTTTAAGCCGCTGGCGAGTATTGTATTTTGTTGATGTTATAATGATTACTATTTCATTCCCAACATTCGTTTTGGTTATTCCTCAATCAGTAACCCTTCCTATGTGAAAACAAGATATATATATATATATATATATATATATATATATATATATGTAAAAATCAGTTGTTATATAATCCAAGTGGATCGTAGTAATATAAAATATTAAAACTGATCTCCAGAAAGTGCTCAATGTATTTTTAATACAAGGCAATATATAAATCATAAACAATAAAATGCAAAATTCCCTCATATGGCGAATAACCTATTTCAGTGATTTGTCATATCAAATTCTGTGTGGACTGAGTTCGCGTCTATAAGTGGGACAGGAAGTATAATTTAACTGTGAAAGCTAAAAAGAAAATCAACCTGTCGAAAAGCTAATACAGAATTTAATCATTTCAGTGTTTCAGTCAAATGAAAGGCACGAGTGGCGATTATGGGAGGGTGAAAATTATTTGTCTTAAAGGTAAAAATGTTTTACGAAATTAAACCCGAATATTAACCTTATGACATTATTTTGGTGTTATATGAAGAATGAATTTTTAATTTAAAATTAAAAGAGGAATAAAAAAAGGGGTCTAAAAATGAAATATATAGATAAAGGGATGTAACGGGAAGAGAGTTGGGATATATATTAAAGTAGGGTAAAGTTTATAAATTATAGTTAATATTGTGTAAAGTGGTTATAGAGTGGGGAATTAAACATAGAAATTAGAATTAGTTATACTGCCAGCATTTGAAAAGTTATATATATATATATATATATATATATATATATATATATATATATATCAATATAAATATATATATATATATTATGAAATGGACAAAGTTGATAATTATTTTAAGATATTTTTATATTTATGTATTCTTTTTTTTATAGATACAGATATTTAAGTAAATGCTCTGTTTATAATAAACAGTATTAGCAACATTTACCGGTCTGAATCTCCGAGAAATTCTCATAGAAAATATTCGTCCTCCGATTATAATGTGTGACGTCATTTGTTTACATTTGTATACGTATCGAGCAGATATGAATATACGTGAGAGAATCATGGAAGATTGTAGTTTAAAAACAGTTAAATCGACCTTGCGAACCAAAACGCTCCTCTGTGGCCCAATCGGTAAAGATAGGTCAAGCTATATGAAGATTTCAGTTTCGGTTCCTGTCGGTGGAGGTATATTTTCTATGACAATTTCTTGGACCTTCAGGACGGTAAATTCTGTTTATTATAAACAGAACATTTACTTAAATATTTGAATCTATAAATAAGAATGTATAAACATAAAATTTCTTTATATATATATATATAGCTGTGTCGGCTAAATCCTGACGCCGACAGCTTCTGTCCTTTTGGGTACAATCCGCAGGCTGAATATTGCATTCACGCATAACCCAATGCCCAGTTTTAATTTAGCGAACTTATATTACTAATAATTTTACACATAAATACATCATATATAAAATTATATATATATATATATATATATATATATATATATATATATATATATATATATATATATATATATATATATATATATATATATATATATATAAAGTATAAAAGTAATCCCTAGACCTATGTATGAACAGGGTCTGCAAAGAAAAACACACACACACACACATTTGTTATATATATATCATTTGTGTGTTTTTTATTCTTTGCAGACAATGTTCATACATAGGTCAGGGATTACTTTTATTGGTAAACAAGAATTTATTCAGCAATTTTGTCTCCTTGTCCATTTCCATCAGTCCTACTAATTCAGTTATATGATTTCACTTCCGTTCATCAAAAAATAACGACTCCTTATTTGTGTCGTGTGGCATAATCATTAATAAAAACGAGATATAGAATAAAAATGGTATGGTGATGCTTCTTGCATTCCATGCCTAAATGGCGATAATAAATACTGAGGATTGTTTTATTAATTACTGGCTAACATTCAATTTGCCATTTCGGTTTTCATTAAATTCATTTCATGTCTTCTATCGAAGCAGATATTAATGAGTTTCATCGCAACTATAAATACACATATAATGGCCAATGGCACGTTTTACGAGCATCCACGGATTCTGGGGAATCTAATCAATTCCTGTGACAGACGCTTTCTCAGGCACATTTTATTTTTGTTAACAACCATAAAGCTCACCTTTAGTTCATACTGCAGTTATGCTAATTAAACCTTAGTTACTGTTTCTGAGAGATAATGTATATTCACTAGTTTTGATCAACGACGACGCATGACCTCATTTTCAACACACCAACACTTCCATATACATAATTTCACAAGGTTGTTTTTTTTTTCTGTTTTATTTTCAAGCATTTTCCAAGGGTGACGCACAGTGGGATCACCTATCCAGACCGATAATATCAACGAATCACCTTCGTGAAAAATCGACCATGGTGAGATTTGATCCCGAGTTTCATGCCCAGTATGCCAAACACTCAACAAAGCGCCCATACATACGTATAGCCATATCTCTATCCGTGTGTTTTTTCTAGTGTTTATAAATATATGCAACCATTCCGTCAAATATATGAGATATATTTTCTTATAATGATTAGGTATCTACAAATGTTGCCAGTATTTGTTAAAAACTAACAATGGAAAGCAACCTGCTTTGTTTCGAGAATATTTTTAGACATCTACTATAACAATATAAAATCAATATATGTGCACATGGGTCTGGGTGAGATTGTATACAATATATATATATATATATATATATATATATATATATATATATATATATATATTGTTAAAGATATATGTGTAACGGTGTATATATTGGATTGACTGCCAGTTCGATAAATTTGTCTATTTCTTTATATGGCAGCAATGGTGATGTGGAATAATAGGTATATACATTGAGTACTTGAATTCTAACTGACGCCATTTAGATATATTTCGACACAATAATACACCTGTGAAAGTTATGATTTCATATATCCTTGGGCTTAATCCCACCATCAGAGACATCTTTTTTTATCGCTGTGCCATGGTGTCAGATGAGTCAGTGTTAACTTGGGTAAATCGCTGTTTCAAAACAACCTTACCTGTGAAAACAATTTCAGTTTAAATCTACATTGCAGCTACTGGTTAGGCATCTTAAGTACATATAAGCAAAGTGTTTTGTTTATGTCTTTCTTTTTGGTTTTGTTTTAAGGCTGACTGAACATTTGCAAATGAAAATACAGCCATCAGGGCTCATCGTCAGATTGTTATTAGGATTTCAAATTCTGATTTTAAGATAGGCGTTCTTTTGTTCAAAGACATATCTGCAATGTGAAGTCCTGACCTCGCATCTCGACTACATTCCCTTTCTCACAGACGTGATATTTGTATATCTCTGATGTGCTATTTTCTCTGGTGTCTCAAGCGCATGAATTTTATCATCACCATCAGCACCCTTTCACTGTCAAAACAGTTAAATGTAACCGCCTCTTTTATTCTTATAGTTTCTTCTCTCCTCTCATTTCTCGACATTGGAACTTCCTTCTTCTTACTTGCTTCCCTGATAGCTATAATCTTCAGATATTCAAATGGAATGTCAAACGACATTACATTTCCTTTAATCTTGACTCCCAGCCTTCTTTTTAGACTCTCGTCAAACACCACTCTATACTCTTGCTCTCACTCTCTGTAACCCCTTTCGTGCTAGTGGCACTCCCACGGTGTGAAATGTTTAAAAAACTACTTTCATTTTCCTTGTTCACATCCACTCGTCCTTTTGCCGGACTTGTCCGTTTGTCCATCTCTCTATCTCAATCTTTCTCTCTCTATCTCACACACGCATGTACACACTTCGCCCTTTTGTCACATAGAAGGACAGACTTTTGACTTTGTCACATAAACTTGCGCGTTGTTTGTAGTGAATTTGTCGACTGAACCGTATAGTATATCAGTTGGGCACCGTCTGTGAGAAAAACACACTATGACGCAATTCAAACAGCCAGAAATTTGGAAGCTGCATGTTGTACAGCTTGGCATTCGCGCCGGAATTTCCAATACGAACATTTCAGAATGTTTGGGTGTCAATCTGAGAACTGTGCAAAAAGGTTTGGAAAAGAGTTGGGTGAGTCTCATGGTGATTACGAAGGTAATTGGAGTGATTACTAGTGATGGCTATATTATGCATCCATTCAACTTTCCACAGGGACTCAGACTCAAAACGGAGGTTTACATCAAGTTTCTTGAGGAGATAGTGCTGCCCTGCGTATATATTAAAATGAGATGTCAGTGTTATTTTCACTTTACGTGATTTAGACAATTTATCCATCGCACCCAATATGTGTGTGTGTTCGCTCGTACGATTATATATTTTCAGATTATTAGGTTGATAAATACAGAGAATACATATTTACATGCACACATATGTGGATCTTTGTTTTATTATGTTTATGTTGGAAGGAAAGTAATTTACGGAGATTTTCCAAAATCCAGTTGAGCTTTCACCTGAATGCGTTCGGCCCAACGAGGTATCCGATAGCGATGTTATTTTTTCTGGTGGGATTTATGATATTTACTTATTTTAATTTATCAATACCAATGATTGGTACTGAGGTACTGGTTAAATCAGGCTTTCCTCACTTGGAAGTCTCACAGAGCAGCTTTTCCCGCGCCAAAACGCCCTGCTGCGCTAACCTCAATAAATATCTCTACCTCTTAAAAACTTTACTACGTAGCTCATATATTTCAATATTCAATACAAGCCCTGTTTCTTAGAATTCGACTTTTGGTATAATTTATGTTTATTCCAAAGATGTAAGCGTAGATGTTTTGCGTGATTGGCACAACTACATATTTCAAATGACATAGTTTTGAAGTTGGAAAATGTCTATAAGGTTGTTCGTTATATATGCTTCATATATTAAGGGAATTTTAAAAAAATTCTTTGAAATTTAAGTATATCTATTTTGTGTGGGTAATCAATCAACTATGGTACGTAGTTTACAAATCTTGCAGTTCTTCAGAAATGAAGCTTCAAAATAAATATCGATCAACGTTTAAGTATTTTTTTCTACCTTTTCTTTCATAACATACAAGAATTTATTTTTGGACAAGATAGTAACTGAAAAAAAGAAAAATAAATTTATAATGTGGATCGATAGCGAAAAAATAAAATGAAATAAAAAACAAAACAAAAAAAAACAAAAAAAAAAAAACAACGAGTTTCAATACCACAACAGAAATGGAATTGACCAGATAAAAATATTGTTTGCTAAGGGAATTCTTTATTACTGTTTGGTCAGTTCTGGATAAACTCTTTCTCTGCAAAGCTACAGAGGGTGGGGCTGTTGTGTAATTTAAACACCGCAATGTAAGAAAATATTTTTCTGGGTAAATAATTAGGTCTGTTGCCTTTGCGTCATAATACCAGTTGCATACTCACATTCCCAATTCAATTTTGCAAGCCATTATGTTAGAAAATGTCTTCATCCATATTTAACACGTTTCATATGATGTACATCAGTTGTCTATATTCCCTCATAATCGACACCAAACTCAAGACCTTGAAAAATGTTGCCCAATGAATTCACAGAGTCATAACTTGAATCGTTCTTTTATGTCAGAATACACACACTAGATTGATAATGGCAGGAGGCCATATAAAATAAGTAAAATACAATTATTTGCGATTTATATTATGATGTTACGAATTTATATAAAACTTAATTCTCATTAAATAATTATATTCTCCTTTCTTATCCACTATACGAGAGAATGCGAGTGCACTTCGACGTGGCTCAAGCTTGTCTCAATAGATTAATTACGAGTGAGTAGTGAACTAAATCCTTACTGGGTACTCCATAATTAGGGCCTTGTGCCATATCTAAGCTTCGCTATACTGGAATGTACTGAAGCAAGGGGAGAAGCCACTAGCACGCAAAGGGCTGCAGAGAGTTGGAGCGAGAACGAAGAGGAGTGATAAAGGAAAGGATGAAGAGAAGGATAGGGGATAGATCAAGGCATCTGGAGACGTCGATTGATATTACATTTGAATAGTTAGAGATTATAGGTATCACGGAAACAAGAAATGGGGAGGGAGTTCCACAGGCGAGAAGTGTGAGACATGAGGTTATTGGAGTAGAAGAGACGGCGACATTTAACAATTTCGACAGTGAAAGTGTAAGAGTGAGATGCCAGCCTAGTTGAACATTTAAATTCATGTAATCTGGGAACCAGCGAAAGCAGCTCATCGGAGCAGTTACCATGAAAGTATTTGTAAAAAAGACAGAGGGAGGCAACGGCATGTGTGTGAGAGAGCGGCTGCAGACGAGATGCCAGATCAGGGTCAATTACATTGCATATCCGTCTTTGGATTTTATCAAGGACCTTGAGACAAATAGAAGTGGCTCCAGACGATGTATGAGAGCAATACTCCATGCAAGGGCGAATGGTTGATTTGTACAATTGAAGGGTCGACTCCGGCGAGAAAAAATTCCTGGCGCGGCATAGGGAGCCAACTTTCCTAACGGCAGACGAAGCTATTGACTCAATGTATTCGTTCCATTTCAGGTCAGCAGAAAATGCAAGACCGAGCAGTCGCAAAAAGCTGCTCACGTCGAGTTGAGCGACAGAATTTCTAATGGGAGGCAGGGATGATTCTCTCTGGTGAGTAATAAAGAGCAGTTTTGTTTTTGAAGCATTAAAGCTAGCCAGCCAATTCCTGCCCGAGTCCACAACCGATTGGAGGTCCTTTTCAAGACAAACGGCTAGATTAGTTTTGTCAGCGACACTAGATTTGTTTTTAAGGCAGGAGTAAATAGAAGTGTCGTCCGCATAGATGCCTACTTGGGAACCTCTGATATCAGGAAGATCGTTAATGAAGATAAGAAACAGAGTAGGACCTAGGATGGAGCCTTGCGGAACACCTTCGTTCGTGGGATAGGGGCTGGAGGAGAATCCGTTGAGAACTACCTTCAATGTACGCTTCGACAAGAATGATTGCATTAAGTCGAATTTCATCACAATAAATTA
>OZ010594.1:98521217-98576217 GCA_963932145.1 Acanthosepion lycidas | reverse complement strand
ACTTTTTGGTCCAAATATGTGAATGAAGGAATGTACGTACGTACGTACATGTGTGAGTATATATATATATATATATATATATATATATATATATATATATATATGTGTGTGTGTGTGTGTGTGTGTGTGTGTGTTGTTCATGCGTTTATCCAAAAGAGAATCCGTTTTTTTCCGTGAGAAATTTACATATTGACAGATAAGTTCAAAAGAGTGTGAAAAGAATATCGCAGAGTATTTATAGTGCTGAAAAGAGTCCCCTAGTAACGGTTTTTAAAATTAAGAGGAGGTAACCCGACAATACAATGGGAAATTTGATATTGACAAGACATATTGAAGGCGAGATCGACGTAGGAAATAAACGCATAACCTCACTAACGAGCCACTGTAAATGGTTGGCAGAACAGAGATTAGGGGGGCGCTGTATGCATTGAGAGAAAAGAGTGTATGCATTATAACGAAAAGAGAAAATTTACTGAGTTGCAAAGGACATAAAAATAACAGTGAACCATGATTAACAACTTCTCTAAGAGACATGGCACGTAAGGAGAAGGTTTCTCAAATGTAATTCAATTCTCTACATGTGGTTCAATCTCTGTTAGACAATTCAGTCAGACAATTGATATAAAATATGAATCATCGAACTATAAAAATAGCTGAAGACGACAAAATTTACTCAAAGCGACAAAGGGCAATAAATTGTTTACAGAACGGAGATTAAGTGCGATGGCAAAAAGTCAAAACTTACAAAGTGCTACAAAGGAGAGGAAATTATTTTGTGCTTACGATATATATTTCTTAATTTAAGTCCGCCTCTAAAAATAACGAAACACCCTGTACTGTCTTTATTTAAAAAACGAGACACAAATGTTTCTGTTCTTACACCGGATGATAAACTCAGGACAAGGAATTGTTCATTAAATGGACGCTGATGGGTTAAATCGGTGTATTAAATGGTCCAAAAAAGAAAAAAGTGGGACTTTGGTGGTAGCATGCCTCTGTGCAATAAAAAAACCCAATAAATTTGATTTATTGGCTAACATATACATAAACACGTCATCTTGTTTGATAAAATATTCATTGTCATCTAGCACCTTTGCATTCAAATTTGCAAGCAAAAATCTGAAATGCTAGTTAAGCTAAAAAATCTGTATACATATTGAAGGCAAGATGGACGTATGAAAGAAATACATAACCTCCCTAACGAGCCACTGGCAAAACAGGGATTAGGAGAGATAACGAAAAGAGAAAATTTAATAAGAGTTGCAAAGAACAATAGAAAATAATGGATAACCATGATTGCCAACGCCCTTAAGAGCATGGTGCGTAAGAAAAGGCTTTACAAATGTAATCCAATTCTTTACTCGTGCCTTAATATGGCAACTCTGTTAGGAAAGGCAGTCAGACTCTTGATATCAAAGTTGAATCATTGAGCTAAAAAAATAGCCAAATAAGGTCAAATTTACGAAAAGCTTCAAAGGACAGTAAATTGCGTAGATCTATGGTCGCCCATGTCGTAAAGGCACACAGCACACAGAAGAATACTCCTTGTCAGACATACACTCTGTGGGATTTCTGTGGTTTCTGGTGCATGTAGTTTTATACAGTTTAGGGTTCCCCGTCCAATCAGTTTTGATTTCAAAGATTTCTTCTTTCTAAGCAGGTTGCCAAACGAGAGAGTCCACGTAGATTTTTAAACTGGAGAAAAAAAAGACGCATTCCTTGTGTATATGCGCATAAATGAACGCATCAACCTCCGTTTGAATTTGAACCCGGTCCCATTTTTCTCACTACTAGTTTACGCGCACATCCGGCTGTTCAATGGAATACCAAAATCAAAATTTACAGTAAAAATACACAAGAAGATTTATGTGACGTCCCCCCGGTGTCGCTGCGCCAAATGTGACGTCTGCCTAGTCGCGTCCGTCGTGCTATCCTGTCCTGTGAAGACCAACTGGCTTGGTATTGGTCGCGGCACCAAATGTGACGTTCTAGCCTTTTGGTGATTCGGATGGGAATCTATTTAGATTCGGTATCAGCCTTGTCGTTCCCAGCCCGCTTCCGACGACTGGTTACCAAAGTTACTGCTTTGATTTCCATTCTAACCTACCCACGTTGTGAATTGATCTTAGGCAGACGAAATGAATCAGTCGCCGGGCCGTAATGCAAGTCGAGTTCGAACAAGTGTGATATCGCACAAGTATATGTAAAGGAAAATAAAATAATAACTCGAAAAGTTCAAATGTGTTAAAAAAGGATAACAATATTATATATATGGTTGCTGGATACAGGACTGCGTCTACTTCCCGACCCGCTATATGGATTCGTGACACTTTGTGTTTGTTAGGCAAGTCTTAAAATCTTAAGTTGTTTGTTATTTAAGAAACTGGTTCTTGGTGTATCTTCAGGCGATATTCGTAAAACTTGTTTTGGTGGTGTGAGTCTAAGTCGTTCTTCAAAATTGTTCTTGGCTAGAAGTTGAGGTCGTGATGTCTGGAATCTTTCAAGTCAGCTATCTGCGAGGCTATTAACTCTGTAACTGTCTCTGCCAATTGCCAACTCCAACTCCAACTGCAACTGATTTTCGCTCGCTGCGACTTTGCTTATATGGACGCCGACCAAAACCGGGGTGGGCTTGTTGGGGTTTGAGGTTCCTTGATAATTCTCAACTCACAATCCACTTCTTTGGTTTCGGTCAGGAAAATTTTATTATTTTCCATTTTTGGAAGTCATTCGTCTTCCCACCTCCTTCTGTTCTCATATTGGTATCTCACCATGCCCTCAGAGGGTGTCAACGGGTTTCCCCTCTCTTTCACAGTGGCATCTCACACCTATCCCTTCAGGGGGCGCAACAGGCCTCCCCTCCTTCTTCATATGATTACTTCCGCCCAATACACCTGCTATCATTCAGCCAATGGGCGCTCAGCGGCGTTGGTGTGGCCAGGTTTAAAAGATCTTGCTAAAAGGAAAAAAAAATTATCCATTTTTTTTTCCTTTTCCTTCTTCTCTTCGAGGAGAACTCACACCCTAGGCTCTTTATCTTTTAACTGGAATTTGTCAATTAGCTTTTCACCATCACCAAGCGGGTGACCACCCAGAGGTACCTGCACTCCTGGCGCCAACCACTGATCCGATAAAACTGCTTCGCTATTATAGCCGAATTTCATATGGAATTCGACAACGAGATTTTCGCCAATTATCAAGTGGGTGGTCATCTGGCGACACACAGCCAATTTTTCGTCCCGATAAAATAATTTCGCTATCATAGCCAGCCTGACGATAAGCAGATGCTCCTCTCAATGATTTCTACATATAGACAAAGGCTTAACCTTTCCTTCATGGTGGTCAGCGGACACTTTTGTTTTTGTAATTCTGCGACACAGTTAATTTTTATCTATTTAGAATTCTGTCTCTGAGGTTATTTGGCCAACATGGAATTTCCACTCGCCCCGTAACCTAAATCAGATTAATTCCAGTATCTTCCTTTTTACCTTCTCGAAAATGGAAATGAAAAATTTTACCACTTTTCCTTGTCAAAAAAATGACACCGCTTAGTGTCCTTTTCGTGATGGCTTCTTATCACCTAAATTTAATTCTCGCCTTTCTTTTTCTTTCTTTTTTCTTTTTTTTTAGCAAGCCAAATAGTGTCACATTTATTTAGGAAGACCAGACAAGAGCGATGAGAGAGACGTTATGTGACAGAGTCAGATCCACCCAGAGTTAAGCATGTATACCTTCTTGTCATGAGCTGGATGTCTGGTACGTGTTTACAGCAATATTCCTCTATCGATACAAATAAGAAACGAGATGTGTTTTTCTTTAATTAGAATCAGAACTATATTTTCTAGCTGTCGCTCTAGAATTTACCATTTAAAAAAAAAAGACTCGACACTCAATACAGCTAACACAACAGTTTGCAAATGAAGATCGTAAACTCTACTCGACTGAATCCCGTCTCAAATTGTTGGTCAAAATGTCGCATTGCGATACGTTGTCTAGTAAATTATATTTTCTCAAAAAAATCGTTGAGGGAAAATAGGCGTAACAGCCTATAAGACGGTTTTGTTGCAGCAGTCATTCTAACTAATAAAACCTCCAACGTTTAAAAACGAGGTAAAATACAGTATTTTTTATTTTGTCTAAAAGTCATTTCTCTTATATGCCAAAATTCCAATCACGTGATGTTGAAACACCCGTCTCCTATGATAGTGTACATTTGGATGTGCGGATGGTGTAATGGATATCGGATCGGAATTGTTAATCGGAGAGCCGACGTCAAATTACAGTCTCGTTCTGTATACTCGCTTATGCGCAAATACCCTTGGGAATTCATTTCCCCTTAACTATGGGTTAAATAGCATGACATATGAAAAATTCCTCATTATCACCAATAGGTACTTTCAATCTCAAAAACATGTTCCGGATTTAAATAACCTGCAAAGGGTTGATAATCCATAAAAAAAATTCAGGCAGGGTAAGTAGCAGAAATGTGCTTCTGCATAAATAAGTTTGTAGGAAAATGTAAACAAAAAACAAATAAAAAAGAGACGGTTTCAGTTACCAGGATATATAATGAGGAAAGATATCTTGGAAAATTCGACACTCACAATACATATCTAAAGTTAAAGTGACATAAGACAACAGTAACCTACATAACGAGCCTGCGAAAATAGATATCAGAAAGGGAAATAAGAGAGATAAAAGCACAAATATTGATAAGCTCTACAAAGAATAGGAAGTTGTAGAGAGCCATAACTGTCCAGGTAGCAAAGGTGGTACAGCATGTAGAATAAGAAAAAAGAAGAACATCACTGGATAAATACTGTCACACTTGCAAGTTACTCAATGTTGATCGGGCTGGCGACAAGAGCGGTTCAGACTGTGAATCAACCTTGTCAAATGTCACTATTTGAAAAATTCATTCCTAGGCTTAGAAATCTAGCATATATTTTGGGTTAAGCGAAAATTTCATTTTTTATTCTATCGATAAAGATTTTTTATTCTCTTGCATAAAGAGCGTGTGGTTTCAACTACATCCAATATAATCGATTTTTAGTGTATTCTTATTGGCATCCACCTGTCTCGGGAGATGGAGCGCTACATGCCTAGGCAGGAGTTATTGAATCATGATCCCCCTCTAGGCGTTGATGGTAGAATACAAAACAAGAATAGACCAAAACATTTTTGCCACTGGCGCAACTGGAAGCATTGCCGGAATTTGATGTAGTACGACATCAATCTGCCTTTGTTGCTCCAGTCATGATTTGTTTACGTTTTGTCTCTTAAATTTCTTACTCAAAAAAGAATATGGTTTTAATTGAGGGTTTTCTTTTTAGACTGTCTGACACTCAAGGAAGAAGAGACTAGTTTGCTCTGCGATTTAACCAGCTTTTATTTTCTGAGGATATTAATAAGAATATCTGTTAAAATTTGGTCGCTTCAGTTTAAAAAGAAAACCTCCGAATCGTAGCGACCAAAATCTATTTTGAGTATATATGTTAAAAACAGATTGTTCCTTAAGGTTTCAAAAGAAGATTTACGACGAATTTGTCTCTTAGTCTACGAAACCCATTTTCAGTATAGCCGTGTAATGACAAAAGTACGCATATGTAGACTTTAAGAATGTTTTCTTCAACTGAGAATACAAGGTTCGCGTATAGTGTCCTTTTATAGTCCCAGTAAACAGAAATAGCTCTCTCAAATAGGATAGTAACAAAGCAATTGGCAACCTCTCTTGATTATTAATAAGAAGCCGTTAAAACCATATTTGGCTTAAAACAAATTATTCAGATCTTTTCTTTTGAAACAAAGAAAAGATCTAAATAAAAAAATAAAATATGATTTGTGCAGTTTATCAAGAAGCGATAGTGAATACTGGAATGTTTCACTAATGATTTGTTGTATTTCGTACTGTGGATTTCTCGTTTGAATTTTCTCAACATAATTGATAACCAGCTTTCACATTAGCTTAGTGAAGCAAAGAATAAACAACTGGACCATATCGAGGTAAATTATTTTTAATAATCTTTTTTAAATGGCCGATGTGAAGTATATATATATATATATCTATATATATATTTGCTTGAAGATGAAACGGGACTAATGCTTTTAATTTAATTATATAATTAAATTTGAAATTTTTAGCATCAGTTTTTGAAACATGGCTATTACTATGTAGCGAAGAACATATTTTAAATCAGTTAACATATATATATATGTGAAGAATATCCAGAAGTATTTGTAAATGTCTTCTATTTTCTGAGCATTTTATTTCGAAAACAGAATAACTGTGCTCATTTAGAGTATTATATTTGATTAAAAATAAAAGATTTAATGAGTATAGAATGAAATATAAGGGAAAATTTTTGACAGAGGGGAAAAAACAAGTAAAAGTTTATGGCTATCTATCAAGTATGTAAAATATATCCGCACCATTTAGATTTAATTGATTGATTGATTGATTTTTTACGGTCTATCAACCATTTTCATGTATTTTAAGGAAAAAAATATTTTTAGATTGTAAGAATTTTTTTAAACATGGTCACGTTGTCGTCACGTGGGCGACGCTGTGAAAACGTATTCCTAAATTTGAGTATTTTGAATGAAAAATGAATTCTTTTCATTTTTCATTCAAAATACTCAAATTTAGGAATACGTTTTCACAGCGTCGCCCACGTGACGACAATGTGACCATGTTTAAAACGGAACGCTGATCATATAAAACATTCAGTTATCTGTTTGGATAAGTCTTGTTCTTATGTCCATCGTCTTTGTCACGTTCAATTGATAATGTTAATTATATTTTATGAATATGTCCTGAAGATGGCTTATTAGACCGAAACGTCCGACGTTGACATATTAACATTAAAACAGCATAATTGCATATAAGGATTTTTGTTTGTTTTTTTCCGTATATTTTCTTCATATATATATATATATATATATATATATATATATATATATATATATATATATATATATATGTATTGTGCAGCAATTCTTCTTTTCTACATGCTTCATTAAAGACGACTGACAAGGTGTTGCACTTAAGCTTTGGATTTAATTTTTTTGTGTTCGTACAAGTGTTACTTTTTCTGAACACAAAGTGTGAAAAACTGTCCAAACTTCTGCATATCCAAGCGCTTTCGGCTATTCTTTTAGCCATTATCAAGGACGGTTTCTTTTTTTTTTTAAACTAAATGTGTGGGATTTTTATGCATGCATCTAAAGTTATTGGAATTTTCCATTTTGCAAACACGGTCAGTACATTGTGGCCGTGTTCGTAGTCAATGTTATTGAGTGTTGGCTTTTCCTTTATTTATGTTTAGGGCTTTTTTTACATATGGTTGAGACTATTATGTTTGTATTTTTTACTAGTATGCTTTTGACAGAGGTTGGTAGGGTCTCGTGTATGTTTAAATGAGCCGTAATGGAGTTATGTTCGTGTAGGTGTAACATAAATCTGTAGATATGTATATATCTTCGTTGCCTGAGTTCAGTTTGTTATGTGGTGTATCAAATGCATTTCCGTTTATTACATACCAAAGTTTATTCCATATCTCTATCTCCATTAATTCCCCTCTATTATTAATATAACCTTTAACTATCGTATGCAAATCAGTAGTATTCAGCTGCACTGTTTCTTTAAGCTATGACAATAGTTGATAAAATTATTGACTACATAGTAATTTAGGGATATTCATATAATTGAAGAAGATGATACTGCCTAAAATTAGTTGGGAAACTATCTGTTTTGGCATATGATACTCTATAAGTATAATCACCAGCATTCGATATTTTTCTGGAGAACTTGGGCCATTAAAAGAGAATTATATTTAGTGCAATACATAATCTTCCAGGATGTCCCATTCTTTAATTCAACCATTTCAAAAATTTACAGCTCGGTCACCCCAGGCTGTTTCCACTGTTGTCAAATCAGCCTTATTGAGTAGCTGTTCAAAATGTTACAAGGAAGTTCCATTCAGCATTTTCTTAGGAAGAGCCACTTTGTAGATCAGACTTTTCCTGAAAGATTTAATCTTAACTGCTACGAGTCAAGAATCAATTGTCTTCTGCTCTCCTTATAGTCATCACCACCGCCTTCTACCACCTACTCTTCTATTCATATTACACACCCAGAAGAATATCATACTACACCCGAAAATTCCAACCGTATAGTGTCAAACCCTTCAATGTCAAAGTTTCAAATTAAACTAAGCAAAATTTACTATGAAATGATGAAACATTTTCACAGATTTTGAGGACATTCTGGTTTTTTTTTCATCTACAACCATGACTTTATTTTGCGTACACTAAGTCTCGAAAAAACACTACATAAAATTCACTATTTTTCCTCCATAATGTTGAATGTGTTGAAATCATTCAACTTTTAATAAGAAAAAGCTTCAGTTGATTTTAAAAATTTTTGCAAACTATTGTTGATTTAATTAAGATGAAATTATCTATGATGATCTGTCTCTAATCTGTATTTAGATACAGCGTATTCATTTAAAATTTTTCTAGGTGAATTATTCACCTATATTGCATATGATCCATTATTGTATATAATTAGAATAAAATTTGTATTTTAAATTTGTACATAGTTAAAATAAAATTTGTATTTTATTTGGCATACTGCCTTACGAAAATAGAGATTAGAATCGGGTGGGTGTCCTATATCATAGATTCTGGGAGGGCACAAAACGTTTGCATTGGCCCTGCACAAACTTCATTAATTACTATTGTAATCCTATATACTATGAGCAGCTGTCGATCCTTGTATTGGGTTATATTTAGTAAAAAACTGAAAGATTCTCTGCAAGATATACTTTTCAAAATATAACAAATGGTAAAAAACATAGTTGAAATGAATCTCTTTTCTAAGTAACACCTCGTATATATGCACTTTGGACTAAGATTGTATTTAACAAAATAAAGAATACACTTATTATATACTATATTGCGTGCCTCTGGATTTGACATTATCTATACAAATATAAAGGGCAGTTCTTTGTATGTGTTTGTGTGTCCCACTGAAACTAAATAACTACAATAATTAACGACAAAATAAATACAGACGCAGTGTCATTCAACCCACCTTTTTGCAAAGGTATCGTATGTAATTGTATTTTTGAAGATATTTTAAAATTAAAATATTTAATAATTGCACTAGAATGCAATTTAGCTAAGTAAGTGTTTCGAAAATTATCAGAATTAAAAAATAAAACCAAACTGTAATAATTATTATTCACGTTCATTTTTCTTTTTAATTGTGTTGATAATTTTTAAAAGCTATATGTATTTTTAAAATTTCTATTCTCTTGAATTTATTTCTATATCTATAGTAAACTTTAAACAAAAATGAGTATTAAAACAACAAAATAAATTTAAAAGAAGAAGAATATTAAATACAATTTTGTGAAAAAAATTTAGTTATTCATATATTAAAAAAAAAAAAATCTAAAAACGCAACAATAAATTCCTGTAGATATTTTAGTGGGGAGGAACTAACAGAGTCAAATATTCCACGAATATATAAATCATCATTTTTGATATTTTTAATTACCTACTTTTAATAAAATGTTTACTTTAAATACACGCATTTTGTTTTCATGTTTTTTTTTGTTTTGTTTTTTAAGCGTTTCACCCCAAGCAAAGCGAGAAGCCACTAAGACGCAAGGGGTTACAGAAGATTTGGAGCAAGATCAGGTAGGAGTGACAGAGGAAAGGATTAGAAGAAGGAGAGTGGATAGATCAAGGCAAATGGAGATGTCGATTGACAATACATTTGAATAGTTGGAGATTATAGGTCTCAGGGAAACTGGAATAGGGAAGGGAGTTCCACAGGTGAGAAGTGCGAGACATGAAGCTATTGGAGTAGAAGAGACGGCTACATTTAGGAGTTTCGACAGTGAAAGGGTGAGAGCGGGATGCTAGCCTCGTAGGGCGCTTGAATTCATGAAGTCTGGGAACCAGCGAATGCAGCTCCTCGGAGCAATTACCATGAAAGTACTTTTAAAAAAAGACAGAGAGAGAGAGAGAGGACGGCGCGTCTGTGAGAGAGCGACTGTAGACGAGATGCCAGAACAGGGCCAGTTATATTGCATATCCGCCTCTGGAGCTTATCAAGAACCCCGAGGCAAACAGAAGGGCGAATTGTTGATTTATAGATCTGAAGAATCGATTCCAAGGAGAAAAATTTCCTGGCGCGGTTCAGGGAGCGAACTTTCCTTGCAGTGGACGAAGCAATTGATTCAATGTATTTCTTCCATCTCAGGTCAGCAGTCAATGTGAAACCGAGGAGTCGCAAAGAGGTGCTCTCGAGAAGTTGAACGTCAGACATTCTAATGGAGGGCAAGGAAGGACCTCTGCGGTGATTAATAGAGATCACTTTTGTTTGTGAGGCATTAAAGTTGACTAGCCAATTCCTGCCCCACTTCACAACAGATTGGAGGTCCTTTTCGAGACGCACGGCCAGGTTAGTTTTGTCAGCAACACTAGATTTGTTTTTGAGGCAGGAGAAAATTGTGGTGTCATCCGCGTAGATGCCAACTTGGGAATTTATGCGGTCAGGAAGGTCATTTATGTAGATAAGGAATAGAGTGGGGCCTAGGATGGAGCCTTGAGGAACACCTGCGTTCGTGGGATAAGAACTGGAGGAGAATCCGTTGAGAACGACCTTCAATTCACGGTTTGACAGGAATGATTGTATTAAGGCAAGCAATCGACCCGTAATGCCATAACCCTGGAGCTTGCGAAGAAGGCCGGCATGCCAAAACCTATCAAACGCTTTGGAGATGTCTAGGGCCCCGGCACGAGCTTCCCCGTTATTTTGAAGAGCATCGTAAACAGTTTCAGTGATGGCCGTAAGCACATCAGCTGTAGATCGGAAAAAACGGAAGCCATATTGCTTGTCTGAGAGCAGATCATGGGATGAAAGGTGGTTAACCACAGTGGTATTGATTAGGGCTTCGAAGACTTTGCCGAAGAGGGGGAGGAGATTGATAAGACGGTAATAAGAAGGGTCAGAGGGGTCGCCAGAGTTCTTGAAGACATGAACAGCAGTCAGGAAAACAAGAGGGATATTACTATTAGGAATAAATAAAAAATAAAATATAAAATAATAATAATGAAAATTGTAACTAAAATAAAATTTAAAATTTGTGTAAAATAAATGAAAATAAGAAAATTACACCAAACATGCAACAAAAAGAATGCTGGAAATACGGACATCCTGCCAAAAGTCAATCTCTTCACCAAGGACAATCAGGCAGTTAACACGTGTGTAACTGCTCTCTGTTTTATAGATTGTAATTCTACAGAGTAAATTTTTTGTAACGTAAAAGTCACACAAAATATATAAATAGAATGAATATGACATACAATTTAGAAAGCTTTTTTCTTTATTGTATATATTTATAGCCTACTTTCTACTACTATGATGTGAGTAAATGTACCATAGTGCCTTTATTTTTGGATTTAGAACAATAACAAAGTTATAACGATACATCAACCACTAAAATTCATCCATATTTAGCAATCACTTCAATTTCATTCATTCATTTAAATACAAGAAATGTCTAGGGAAAAAAAATCTCATCATATGGAAGTTCCTTGTCAAAGGCCAGGTGAAAAAATCACAAATGATCAGAAGAATATGAGAACGTTCACCAGGACTGATTGCTTGCCAACAGGAACCAAACTGCTTCTGCAAGACAACTTCAAAATGAAGATAAACTCTCCATAATCAGAGCTCATGCAAGTGTTTCAAGAAATGTTACTTGGCTTATGCAAGCTTTTTCTGATCCTCAGAAAGTTTACAAGAGTGATACCTTAGAAATAATTGAGGAAATTAAGAACATTTGTGAATATTAAGGAGCAAGGAAGTTGCCTGTAGAATCACTTGGTCTATGTTGCTTAGGATGCAAAATCAATCTACCAACAATAAGAGATCCTCCAGTGTTGATCAAGAATCTATTACTGTAGAATATTCTAGCACTAAAAGGCTCCGTCCCGTGTATGACGATAAACTACGTCCAGCAGCAAGGTCTCTGATCAGGAGGTTTCGAGGAGCATGGAACCACCTCTTAATTGCTGATGTTCCCAGGTCCACCTTGATCCGGGGTGGTAGCACCTGTTAGGGGTCCCAGCTATCGGAAATAGTTAATCCCTTAATGGGGGTCAAACCACTATGAAAGTGTAAAAATAGTTTTTAATACGAGAAATACTTTTTTTTTGTAAAAAGCATATTACTAGAAACACATAATTATCAGCAATACATTAAAAAAAAATATTACCAGCAATAAAAAGTTTTGTCAGCATTAAATAACCCATTGAGGTTTATATACCGTAAAACAAAACAAACCAAAACATGGCCCGTTGTGGTAGCACCTGTCAGGGTTCCAGTGAATGGGCAAATTCTTAATCCTGAAACTGGGATAAAAAAACTATTAAATTGTAAAAATAGGTTTTAATACCAGAAATACATTGCAAAATAATAATACCATCAATAAACTTTTTTTTTAAGAAAAATTTATAGCAATAGATTTTTGAAGGAAAAAATATTACCAGAAGTAGATTTCTGACAAAACAAAATATTACCAGCAATAACAATTTTGCCGGCATTAAATAACCCATTGAGGTTGATATGCCGTAAAACAAAACAAAAGAAAACAGACCAAACCAAACCAAACCAAAACCCTTCAAAAGAAACCTTCTGAAATACAATTCTGCTTTTCAGATGAAATCTTTTGGAGCAAATAAGAATATGGCAGACTTTGGATTCCTAAAAAGATATAGAATCCATAGGCAGGGTGGTCTTCTTTCACTACCCAACGAACCCCATAAATTTGTGAAGATATGTTTTATGGGTTGTAATCAAACATAAGCAAAATAAAGATGCACACATGTTTACAGTGAATTAGAACTGGAGTTACACAAAGCATTTCACCAACACCATAAATATGTTGGTGTTTTTAAATATACACTAGAGTATATAATGCCGATAAAGAAAGAAAATTGTCATCAGAGGAGATAAATTTCCAGCTGTAGAACATGAAATAAAATACAATTCTCATGTTACAAACGAAATTGCAATTCTAATGGTGAATAAACAGCATGAACACCGTGGCATTATTTTGAAACTAAGAAGCAGGTATTTGTAGCCTATTTCTGAAACTTACAGTGCCTATGATTCTCTCTCCAATATCCAATCATATTCTGGAATGGATAAGAAGCATATAATTTTCACCTATAGGAAAAGAGAAACAAGACAGGATATTAGTCGATCAGTAAGTTACAAAAACTTTTATTCTTTTCATTTTGTGGTACAGGATAATTTTAATCAAGTCTAACATTTGAAAGAAGTGAGCAGCCAATAAATCATAGATATATATGCAGAAATATAAACAGAAAGGTTAGGCTCCATATGAAGAAATAAAAAAGAATATTAACTGTAGATGATTACATACACCTTCAAGATTCCATGCATTCTAATGGTGAATACAAGAATATTAGAGAGGAAATTGAAGATATATATATGCACCAACACACTCAGAATGCAATGGCTTATATTAGAAAGTTTATACGAGGAGTACGATTCCTTACATTTACCTGTAATCCAAAGTGGCCTGAAATTTCAAACAAACATTTTCAAAATCAAAATGCTAATGATCTCTACGATATAATTGTTCGAGTGTTCCATGAAAAGAAAAAAAATGTTTTCTGGTTTCTCAAAGAAGGAAGAATCTTCGGTGAGATTAATGCCTGGATGAAAATGATTGAATTGCAAAAAGAGAGGACTTCCTCACTCTCACACCCTGATTTGGTGAAAACTAAAAACAAGAGGTGAAGATATTGTTAAAATCCTTTCAGTTGAGCTGCCTGATAAAGATGATGATCCAGATCTCTTTGAAAGTATTAATAATCAACTGACCCATGGTCCATGTGGAGTCATCAATCCAGATTCACCCTCTATGCAAGATAAAATATGCTTTAAGATATATTGAAATGTTTATCTCCAGGAAACGCAGATTGACAATGATTTCTATCCCAGTTACCATAGACGTAAACCAGAAAAAAGAGGCAAACCAAAAATGTTGAGACTTCGAGGACAGGAAATTATTTTGGATAATAAATATGTAATGCCATAATATAAACTGTTATGTAAAATTCTAAAGGCTCAAATTGTTGTGACGTACTGCAGCTCTGTGAAAGCCATGAAATTCATTACAAAATATGACAGGAAAGGTAGAGACATGCCTACTTTTCCTATTGACGATGAAGGTGAGCAAGATATTGTTTGCAATTATGCTCACATCCTGTGAGATTGATCAGCCTCATCTTCACTGGGATCACATCAAAAAAACAATATGTCTCAGGACTTCCTGAATCAAGCCAGACTACAAAAAGAAAATATTGTATTATGTTCAGAATTTTATAACCAATCAATGATATTTTCTGTCTAGTCCAGGCTCTTAATAATACCTTGTCAAATTGTGGAATGCCAGACCCTGATGAAAAAAATAGAGTTAAACAATGAAATATATCGAGAGGCCAATTTGGATCCGTTCATCATTGAAAATGAATCCTAACTGGCAGATGATCAAAAGAATGCTTCGTGCTGTATCTTAAACAGTATGGAAAATGACAAGGGAGTAACATTATTTATTGATGCTCCAAGTGGTACCTATAAGACTTTCCTAACAAAATGCTGCTTGCAAAAGTTTGCAAGAAAAAAAAATTGCCCTTGCAAGAGCATCACTGAAAGAGCAACAATACTTCTCGATGGAGGAGGAATTGTACACTCCATGTTTTGACTTCCCCTAAATCTTGTACTAAAAGATTTTTTAAAAATCATCAAAGGCCAATCTCCTACAAACCTGTGAACTGATCATTTGAGATTAAGCAAACATTGGCCAGAAACGAGCTATCAGACAGTGCAGGATTTAAAAGACAATAGAAATAATGGAAGGAGTGACTTTGATTTTTACTGATGACTTCATACAAACCCTTCGTGTTATTACTTGAGAAACTAGAGTGAATCAGCTCAATGCCCACTTGAAAAAAAAAATCTTATCACTGGGATCATATTCAGAAATTGAGCCATACAATTAATATACGAGTGGATCTAAATATTGGTAATGCTGATAATGAATTTGCCACCCAGTTTTTAAATGTGAAGAATAGACTTCTGGAAAAGGAGTCTCATAACCAAATTCAGTTACCCATTCAAACCATTCAAACAGAAGAAGGCCTGATTGCCAGAGTATTTCCAGATGTTCATATCCAACATTTTGATAACAAATGGCTCTATGATTGAGCACGTTTAGCCAACAAACATGTTTCTGTAAAAGAAATGAATATAAGGCTTCAGAGTATAGTATCTGGAGAGGAAAGATCCTATAAGCCAGTTGATAATATCAGTTCTTGAAACCAAATCATCAACCATCCAGCAGAGTTACTTAATAGTCTTGAATCAAAGGAGACTGCTCCACAAAATATTTTACTGAAGATTGGGGCACCAATCATGCTGTTTTGTAAACTCGATCCAAAGAAACTATGTAATGTCATAAGACTTACCATCAAAAGAATGATTCCCCATGTTCTGGAATTAACAATTATGTCAAGAGACTATCCCGGAGTTAACTGCTCCATCCCCCAAATACCTATGAGACCAACTGACTTGCCATTTGAATTTGAAAGGCTCCAGTTTCCTGTCAGCTTTGCCATGACAATAAACAATCTTAGCGACAATCACTGAAAGTTGTTGTACTGAATCTGGCATACACTGTCCTTTTTCATGGCTAGGTTTATGTTCGTCTTTCAAGATTTGGAAATCATATTGGTCTGTTCATTCTGCCACCAAAGGGAAACACCAAGAATATTGTGTACTCTGTAGCTTTAAACTGAAATAAATATATCTTTACAGCAAAGAAGGTTTTAAATATTTAATTTATATAATCATGATCTGTGGTATTTAACTTCAATCTGAAATGGGACAGTTTTCTTTACCAGCACCGGAACTTTTATTAAAATTGATTTATTTTCTTTTAAATCGGAATTTTTAAAAACTTTTTATAATTGAATCTGAAGAAGATGAAGATTTAATTTCACTGAAATATTTAATGGCAAGTAAATATTGCATTCATCATATTTAAATATAATTTTACACTTCTGCTGATAATATATTCCGGGTGGGACTTGAGCAGAGGGAAATATTAAAATGATATAATTTATAATACTGGTGTTAATTTGAAACACAATATAATTATTTTATCAATAGTGGAATGTCCACCTAATAATTATTTTCTAATAATTTTTTTCTATTTAAAAAATATTCAGATTTGAACATTGCTCAATTCCCTAAAACAACTGGAATGTCACCCTACAATCTCATTCTGAAAAAACAATATTCAGTCAGCTGTTGCTGAATTTCTTTTTATGAATAAAACTAAATTACTAAATTATTTAAATTAATTTCCTAAAAGATATTTATGTTTTGGAAAATATATATATCAGATTATATTTAAAAATATAATTTCTTGTTGGATTGTTTGAGTGGGATCTGTTTGTTAAACTAATTTAACATACAGGGTGTCCATAAAGTTTGTAGGCACTTTAAAAAAATTATAACTTTATTTGTATTTGCGATAGAATTAATCAGTAAAAATGTAATAAAGTTTAATGTACCTAGTTTTAATTATAGTTAATGAATAATTTTTTACCACAGAATCTGCAACAATTTTTAGATAAGTAAAAAAATATTTTCTTTTTTCCAGAATCAATTTGATCGATGGAAGCCAGATAAAGTAAGATAAAGTAAACTGTGTCCTTTGATTGGCTGAACTGAAATCTACTTTTGCTGTACAAAGAAAGTTTAGAATTGAATACAATAAAGAACCACCTCATAGGAACACTATTGCTAAATGGATGAAAAAAATTTAAAGAGACAGGCTCCGTCCATGATAAGCCACTGTCTGGAAGGTCCATGTATCAGCGACGAAAGTTTTGCATCCATAAATATAAATAAAATTTCAATAAAACCTTTAAAATATAGATTAACTTCTTTCTAATCGTTTTTACAAATTATTTCTATCGCAAATACGAATAAAGTTATAAATTTTTTAAATTGCATACGAACTTGATGACCTCCTGTATATAGGACTCTTTTTACCATTTAATTGAAATTGGTATTTTTAAAGATTTAGATTTTAAAAATGAGTTAAAAATCAAACAAATTATTCTACATATACAAAATTGTTTTAAACATGCTGGGTTGTGGGAAGGATTATAAAAATTTTAATAACCGATTTAATTTAATTTTCAAAAAAATTATTTAGGCTTTCAAAAATATTCTCTGTTGAATTATTTTTTATTATTAATAAAAATTTTACTAAATTGAAATTTTCCAAAAATATTTATGCTTTCAAAAAAATTAATTTTAATATTATGTATGCATTTTCCTGTTGGAGATAGGACATGAAAAATGTTTTACAACTTTATACATTTAAAGAGATTTATTTTTACATTAATAATATTTTTCCTGAAATCAATCTCTGTATTTACGTTTTTACTTTACTGGCAAAAAAACAATTTAAGCGTAAACTACTTTTTTTAAAGAGCAATATGAAACAAACTAAATTATTTTAAATGAAGTAATTATTTTCTGATTTAAAGAAAAATAATTACTGGTGTTAATTTGATAAAATAAATAAACAAAATATTTACTTTAATAAATAGTGGAATGTCCATGGTATAATTATTTTTTGTGTAAAAAATATTGATTGGCACATAAATCCCTCCAACCATCTGCAATGATACTTCACAATTGATTTCAGAAAACAAAAAGAGACCTCCAGGCATATTTTTGAAAAATCTAGACACCTGAATTTTTTGCAATGGCATCAGATTGATTATCAAAACAATGAATCAGCATGTTATTGAATTTCGACATACAAATGAAACCTAAGATTAAGTTATTTATGGGTATCCCCACTAGTAACGCAATATTTCTTTTACGTCTTGTTGCCCTTGAAAAATAAAGGGTTTTCCAATAATATGGACCAATTTAATGTGAATTAAGTTTAAGCGTCTAATGATTTTTTTTCTTTTTCTTTCGGATTTAGCAGACATTTGGCTAATATTATTTTTCACACATAATTGCCATGAATTAAATAACATATTCCAATAGGGAAATAAATAAATTTTTGCCATTAACACTTATTTATTTACTGCTGACTTTGATCCGTCTTAATGAAACACCCTTATATATAATCCGTCTTAATGAAACACCTTTTATTTTTTAATAGATTTCTACATTTAAATATGTGTCTTATTTACTGGTTTCATATGCGTTTTTCATTACTGATAATAATTAATGATAAAATTTGTTTTTTTATTGTAACCACATCACAAAATATTTAAATACTTCGCTCTTGAAGATAAAATGATGCCAATTTCTTTGTCTTCCAGTATTTGATTTTAGCTTTAATCAAGATGAATCAATCTTATTACAATGGAAATTATGTCTCTTTCTTTTTTTATGAATTTTAACGATTACTATTTTAGCCTTTCTATTTTGATCATAAGTTTTACCCTGTAAGGTCTTCGTCTTATGCTTTCCCATATGGATTATTGTTAATAATCTTTGAATTATTCTGGTAAGAGTTATAATATTTACATCAATCACTATGATAGTATATTCACGAATTACGTATAGTGTTCTCATAAATAGCATTGTTATGAAATATGCTTTACTAGTATCATAATATTTATTACTTCTATCATTACCTTTAGACTAGTATACTGTTGTAAGATTTTGAAATTACATTTCTTTTATTATTCATATTTTTATTGCTACACTCTGCATTATTGTCAACTTTTTTATTTTATGAAGATTTTTCTTTTGGTTTTTTTCATTGATTCTTTCATTTTATTCTGTCTTTTTTTAGTAATTCTTTTTTTTTTCTTCCTTCTTTCCTGCTTTCTTTTTTGTTCTTTCTTTAATAATTCCCTCTTTCTTTTTTTCATTATTTTTAGTTTCTTTATTCTTTCTTTATTCAATCATTCTTTTTCATTTTTCATCTTTCTTTCTTTATTTATTTATTTCTGCGCCACATTCTTCTTTTTTTTAAATTTTCACTCATTTGTCGTATCTTTCGAACTTGGGTATTTATTTTTACTTCTTATTTCATATATTTATATCAAAATGGGAGCATTTACTGTGAATTAATCTCATTCAAAAAACAATTTAAATATTATTGCGACAACTGACGTGTCATAATCACCAAGATCATAATAATAACAATGGCCATGACTATCATCATCAGCAGCAGCAGCATCATAACTATTACCATTATCAAGACCCAGACCATCATCATCATCATCATGACCATGATCATGACCATGACTATCATCAGCAGCAGCATCATAAGCATCATCATCATCATCATCATCATGACCATGACCGTGTGTATTTTTATGGCTGCCGCTCAGATGAGAGACTGCTTACTTTCTTCTGCATACATTGGTTGAAAGCCGGTCGGGTTATTCATCATGTCTAGCATTTTGTCAGACCTGGCAGAGCTCAGCTGTTTTCAGACCAATTGACAGCCATTATCCTCAAACCTGATGGCCGTTGATTCCACTGGAGAAACCCGCCACTCTAGCCTCTTACTTTAGTTTAGGAAGTTCTCTGCTCAACGATGCTGTAATATCAGCTCAGTGGCTGCATACATAGTTACGAAGACCAGTCTATAAAACTGCTTTAGATGCCTGTTGAATCTAAAAGAAGCGTCTCCCAATACTATATATGACATTGTGTCTTTAGGCAGAAAATAAAATTCAGAGAAAATTGGCAACAGTTTATGTGCTTTCTGATCTTTTATTTCTACTTTCTTTATGGACGTCTGGCTTTCTACATTTTCCTATCCTTTGTAGAACAATGTAATATTTGGGTCTTTACTATATCACCCAGTCCACGGCAGTTGAAATTTCTAAGACACTGATTGAGAAAATAGGCCTTGTGAATTTGACACTCACAGGACATTCTGAATGCAAGAGGGGGAGTAGAAAGCAGTGAGTATCCTACCTCCCGATTTTGTGTAAATGATTGATCAATCAGGATTTGTGTGGAGTAGTGAAAAAATGAGAGAAGATGCTGCAAACATTTTTGATTATAATGTGTATTTTTTATATACAGTGCTGTTCCATAAAAATGATTCACATGACTTTTTTCTCTAAATATATTTTTTGTGTATTGTTTTTGGAGTTAAAATGAAAGAATGTTCTCTTCTTTGATGAAACTAAAGTTGAGCTAAATTCAAAGGATAAGCGATCTAAAATCCGAAGAAGAAGCTTTGAAAGCTCTTTGAGTTTAGCAGTAAGTACTGTCAAGCATCCGTTCAGTATAAGGTTCTAGGGATGCTTTTCTTTTCATGGAACTGGTTTCTTAAAACCTATTGAAAAGACCCTCAGGAGCGTGCAGTACAAGAAAATTTTAGAGTCTTGTCTGCTCCCTTCTGCTGAAAGGGTGCAAATCGACCCCACCAAGCTAAATTTTATGCAGGATAATGCTCCCTGTCACAAATCAAAATTGATGAAGGAATACTTTGATGAGAAGGAGGTGAGTATTATGACATGGCCGTCCCAATCTCCTGACCTCATCCCCATAAAAAACTTATGGAGCATTATAAAGTACAGGCTTTCGAGAAAGCAGTTGAGCAATAAAGAGGATTTGATTGTGAATTTCATATCTGAATGGAATTCAATGCTTGGAGATGAGATTTGCCAGAACCTAATCAAGTCAATGCCAAAAAGGGTTGAAAAGGTTATTCAAAATAAAGGAGGACCCATAGATTATTAAATATTTCGAACTATATTACATATAAATAAATTATACCTCTATTATTCTTTATTTAAAGCTGTTCGGTTATGTTTCTATTGATTACTAGTTGCAGGAAATAAGTAAGTGACTTTTTTTGCAGAGAGTTTTTCCGTAAATCTCATTTATATCCAAAATTATAATTATCTATAGAATATCTTAGGGTGAGTAAACTTTTTTTACTAGGTGGTCGGGAAGGGGTTTTTATATTAGTAAGATTAAAAATTAGTTTGAACTCAAAACAATAGGCGAAAAAATTTTTAAGTAAAAATATCAGGTGAGTCACTTTTATCGAACAGCACTGTATTTCATTCTACACTCCGAACCATGCAAATCGCTTGGTTATGAAATTAAGGATTTCCCGATTTTATTTGAATTGATTTTAATAAAACATTCCCTAGCTGGTTTGCGCTATATAGCAACACCATTGTTTGAATTTTATTATTCTGTTTTGATTTTGATTTTTTTGGCTTATCAAACTCAATGCGTTATTTAAGTCTGACAAACTTTTTATTGCTGGTAATAATTTTTTCCTAAAGTGTATTGCCTGTAGTATTTTTTTCTTGAAAAATCTATTGTTGGTAATTTTTCTTCAAAAATTCATTGCTGGTAATATCTTTTTACAAAAATATACCGATGGTATTAAAACATATTTTTACACTTTCATGGTGTTTTTACTTCAGTTTGGGGATTAACTATCTGCCCATAGCTGGGACACTAACAAGTGCTACCACCCCGGGTTAGAGTTGATCTGGTAACACTAGCAATACTCCTCAAAAACTCCTGATCAGAGGATATAGTTTATCGTCTTATCCAGGATGGTAGTTATTATGTACAACGTCCATTATTTAGTATATCAGATTCTACTGTCTTTTGGTAAACCATAAATGGTAAATCATGCCGAACGTCATGTACTTCCGAGCCCATTGAAGCCTCTAATTCCTGTGACGAGGCATTAAAGGAGGCAGTTTCAAGGGAACTCACATTGCATCCATGGTCCCAACGAACATGATTTCTAGTGGTTTTCGGTACATGAAGAATTCCAATGGCGGTGAAAATGGCTTTGCTTTTTTGTCCTGGTTTCCCACGTGACTTTCGGAAAATATTCCTTAAATCTGTAGCTTTGAGAGTCATGGAGGTCCCACAATCTGATTGTTTCATCATTGACAAAGGACCCCTCAGGAATAGTCTAACTGTACCCATATGTCAACATAAGTTGTCTGCAATGATATGAAGAGATATCATTATTATCAATATCAGTGTTAATAATCAATATCAGTATTAATAAATTAAACATAATAATAATAGTAATCAGTATTAATAAATTAAACATGTTAATAATCAGTATTAATAAATTAAACATGATAATAATACTTATTTTACAAATATGACGATATCGAGGATTACTCGGTTTTCTTTGAATTTAATTGATAAAACATTTCCCAACTACTTTGTACAATATGCCAACACCATTGTTAGGTTTTCATTATTATATATAACGTCGTTTATTTATTTATTTCAGATTCGACAGATTTTGGGTAAACCAAGCTAATAGGGTTTCTCTTCTCTAACATGGAAAATGCCTCAAAGATGAAGAAAAATCTTCCATAATCAAGGAAAGTATTAAATGCACCTCTCTTCATGTCAATACGAATAAGATAGGTTGCCATTTGGGCACAGTTAGTCGGTTAGTCGGATCCTGAGGGATCCTTAGCCCAAGAAGAAACGATCAGATTGTGGGACATCCAAAACTTAGACAGCTACAGATTTAACGAATATTATCCGAAAGTCAAGTGGGAAACCCGGACAAACAAACAAAGCCATTTTCACTGCCGTTGGAATTCCTCATGTATGGAAAACCACCAGAAATCGTATTCTTGGGACCATGGCTTCCCTGCTAGTTTCCGTGGATCTGCCTCCTTTAATAGCCCGTCACTGGAATTTGAGGATTCAATGGGCTAGGAAGTACATGACATTAGACATGAGTTGTGATCTGTTCACTGAGGAACCTTTCGCCAATGAATAAAGAGCTACAGAGGAGAGGAATTTGTGGAGAGCCAAGATTACCCACATCTTGAAGAGTTTAGAAAATCAATAAAACTATAAAAAAAAACCCAAAAACCAACCCATTAAAATAATTTGTTTCAAAGTTTTTCTTTTTTATCTTTTTACTAAACATCCCCCATTGGATTGAGGGTTAATGAATGGGATGTGTGATATGAAAATGTGAAGGGAATTTTATCAGCATATGTAAGATAGATAACGAGTGGTCATATATTTTCTGATGTTAAGATTCTACTTTTCGGGGAAGTAACCACGCGGGAGTCTTATTTACAAAGTAGGGGATGCTGAGAAGAAACCTTCACAGGTGCAACGACATTTTTTTTACCAAATGAATATGTAAGAAATATAAGTGATTCAAACCTCTGGACCTAGCAATTGGGGGGTCTTGGTTGTAAAGGTCTGAAAGGGAGGGTTAAAAAATTGAGTTAATCTGAACATTCCATAGATGTACCGAGAGATTAGCGATAGACTTGCAACGTTGCATCCGTGGGATAGGGACTGTACAGTGGAAACCTACAGAGTCATAACCTACAAGGCCAATTGCTGTTATTTAGTACATACTAGCAGCCATACCCAGCTGTTTGATCAGAAAAAACCGTTCAATTACAAACCGTTAACTCATGTCTATTGTTTAATAGATTTTTATTATTTAGAAATTTAATAATGTGCAGTTTCTCATGTAGGCATGAGAAACTACACATTATTAAGTTTCTAAATAATAAAACTCTAAATAATAAAAATCTATTAAACAAATATAAATAATAAAAATCTATTAAACAATAGACATGAGTTAACGGTTTTCCCGACATCATCAAATCTTTGCATTGAATAATTAGCATATATATATTTTTTAAATCCATAGTCCTAATAAATAGCTTAAATAACCTACAAAAAAGATAACCCTTTATGAAGTCGTCAAAAAACAAATGTTACGGCGCTTTTTTTTTCATATATACACAAAACCCTTTCAGAAAAAATAAAAAAATAAAAAAAATCTCCATAGACACGTAAACCAGACTAGACGAAATCATCTTCTGTTTTAAATTTAGACACACCAACCTTAACCTGACTTGACACCTATGAATGTAACTCTATACTGATGCAAATTATTAACACCCTGCGCCCCTCTCTATATGAACAATCGCGCTGGCCGTTACCATGGAAATTTTGATTTCAATAATGAATATGCTATTAAAACACGTAAATTTCAGAAATAAGTTATTTCAAAAAAAATTTCGCTTGAAGATGGAACAGAGTTTAGTACTTTAATTCAATTTAATTCAAATAATTATATTGAAGTTTTCGGTTCTTGTTTTGAAACATGAGAACTCTTATGTAGCGTGTTGGAATCATATTTTAAATAAATAATTATATTTATGCTCTACGTTTGTATCGAGCACTATTTTTTTTAAATAATAAAAAAATACTAAAGAACTTTGGATTATTTACCTAACTAGTTCATTCCTATTTTCTATTTATTTTCACACACACACACACACACACACACACACACACACACACACACACACACATATATATATATATATATATATATATATATATATATATATATATGTATGTATGTATGTATGTATGTATGATGACAAAAATATTATAATTTCCATAAGATGAAAGGACATTTTTAGGAATAACTAGTACCGAAATTCTTCATATATATATTTTTTTTATTTAATAATGGGTGCACCTCGAAATATGACCAGTTTCTGGGAATTGATCACTCTTTTGAACTAATTCTCATAGCTCAATGGGAAACTTAACGGCTGATCTCATTCGCTGCATCTTAAACTAAATTCTTAAAATTTAATCACCACCGAACAGTCCTTAAACCTGCAGCAATCCTGATGAGTAGTCATATGCACAATTATTCTTCCTGCACCGAACGACTGTTGGCTGTAATGCTGACATCTGATCTGAAATGGAATAGGTATAATCTTGCCATCGCAAAAGATGCTGGCAAAAGTGATCTGTTCAATGTAGGTCTAGGGAGTATCAAACTCCTGCAATGCTCTATCATTATCATAGTCAGATCCGAATAAAGGAGTATTGTTGCCATATCTGTATTAGTTCCTGCCAAATCCTCACCGTCCTGACATATATTCCTTAGTGTCACCATCTGAAAGCTTCACGGCTACGAACCGCCTTGCCGTGTTCACGGTGACAAACTTTTGTGTTTTTTTTGAAAAAATCTAAATTACTCAACCGGCTACTTTCCCAGAACAGTTATTTTCAGAACAAACTCCTCACAGAATGCTTCCCTTAGTCTCTTTAAGTTCAGGATCAAACGATATCTATAATATATATACTCATAATAATCTCTTAGTCATAATACGCTTACGCATAATACACTCATATTTATAACACTATCTTACTCATAATATCCTTACTCATAATATCTCATTCATATTATTTTCTTACTCATAATACTCTCTTACTCATAATACTCTTACTTATACTCAGTTAGTGCAAAAATAATGTCGTTTTCTCACATAGTAACATATGTGAGAAAACGACATTATTTTTGCACCAACCTAATAATATAACCTTACTGATTATATCCTTACTCATAATACTCTCTTACTCATAATATTGTTACTCATAATACCCTCTTACTCTTAATACTCCAACTCATAATACACTTTTACTCATAACACTTTCTTACTCATAATATCCTTACTCATAATACTATTTTACTCATAATATCCTATTCATAATACTCTCTTACTCATGAGACTCTCTTGCTGATAATACTCTTACTTATAATAACCTTACTCATAATACCCTTACTCATAATACTCTCTTTCTCATAATACTCTTAACCATAATACCTCTTCCTCGTGATATCCTTACTCTTCATACTCTATTACTTGTAATAATTTACTCACAATATTCACTTACTCGTAATACCATTACTCATATTTCTCTTACTCATAATACTCTCTTACTAATAATACTCTCTTACTTATAATGCACTTACTCGTATTACTCTCTTTCTCATAAAACTCTTGTTCATAATATTCTTGCTCATAATATTCTCTTATAAAACTTACTCATACTCTATTACTCATAATACTCTTATAATACTCTTTCACTCATAATACTCTTACTCATAATACCTTTTCACTCCCCTCTTCTCTCCGCCTTACAATTTCAATGAGTAACACACTAGCTTGAGTGACCTTTGAGCCTTGTATTAGGTGAACTAACAGTAACCCTCCCTTCTTTAAAAATCAACAGAAAGAAATAAAGTGAATTATATAGTATCTAATCTTTTATATAGCAGTGTGTTATAGACAATTTCTTCTTGTCCTGGGCATGACGATAAACTGATTGGGATATTGGAGGTTTTGCGAAGCGTGAGTGCTACCTATAGGTAAATAATGAAACCACAAACAAAAACAAAACATTATGTAAGTATAAAAATACATATTTATCGAAAAAAACATACCAGAAATACATATCTCTATCTATAAAAGGCAGGATGTGTGTGTGTGTGTGTGTGTGTGTGTGTGTGTGTGTGTGTGTGTGTGTGTGTGTGTGTATGTAACGAATGCACTGCCGCAATTTTCGACGGATTTGCACCAAAATTTACATGCACATACTCCAAGTTAGCGGAAAGGCCAAGACCGACTTTCCTAATTTCCTAACTTTCCTAACTCCCATCGATAGTGGAAATAATCGATTTTTTCATGCTTCTACGGCAGTTTTCATGTAGTTTATGGCCAGTAGAAACTGGCCAGAGTGAGAGCCTATAGCTGGCTGCCACGAATCGTCACGAAGATTCTACTGGCCTGACTGACACGAATGTTAACTAGCATGCTAGCATGCAAAAAAAAAAAAAATTGATAACTGCATTCATCACAAGTGGGAAAAATTTTAATCTGCATGGCACTTTACTCCAATTGGTTCATTCGCTTGCTTAAACTCAACGTTGATTCTGATTCCGCAGAATTGGATTACGTGTGAAAAAGATTTTGTTGTGAACATTCTTTTTTCATTCGGTTTTTTTCAGTTACGAGTCCATTTTTAAAACTGATCGTTTTGTGTTCATTTTGTTTATTTCTTTTTTTGTAACGGATTTAATGTTTAGTATAGAGCTTAGAAAAAATTCGCAGTTTGAGATAGGCAAGAAGTAAGGCATGTAGCAACATCAGCACAGCAAAGGGCACTCCTTTAAAAGCAAGGAAGGGCAAAAATATTTTAAGTCAAGTGATAGCGATTGCTGTATGAGTCGTACGATTTTTCAATCAAGCACGGGTAACGATGGGCCATGCTGCTAGTTTATAATAAGATGACCAACATTACATTTGATCTATAGTTAAAGTTTTGCATTTGCGTTTAAAATATTTAGAATTCGGTATTAAATAACCCATAGAGATGTTGATATGGCACTAAAGAAAATCAACTAAACAATCATCACGAAGAACTCTTTCATGATATTATTCCATATAATATCCTACAATTTTTTTAAAGAAGCCAAACTCTATTCCAAAATATAAATTCAACTAAGTTATAACATAAAACACGTATCACCACCTCTAGTAATTATGTCTACTCAAACCTGTATATGCACAAATCCTGAGTATCATCTACCGTGTACTTACTTGTGAAAGCAGAATAACATAACACGTTTTTATTACTTCAGTGTTGCCAAGAAAGTTGAATTTCAGCATTAAATGGCCAAAAAAGAGTAGATATGTCATTAAACAAACAAAACAATTTCGTCACAGATGAACAAGAGACTTGATTCCTCAGAGATGTGCTAATATCGAAGAATTTTCTATGGACAGATTATGCCAGAAATGGGGAAAATAGGAAATAAAAATACTTACCGACAAGAAACAGAAAAAAAAAAACGGTTGAAATTCATGGTCCGATTAATAGAATATGAAGGGAGTGACGATAGTTCAGCCCTGAGTATGTGGTACGGAAAAGGTCGGAATTAGTCGGAATTAGGAGACATGGTGTTCATCAAAACGTTTTCCATGGAAGTATCGATAGGCTTTTGATTTTGCATCTGGAGGAATGGGAATATAAGGGAAAATAATACATCGCCTACACGGCCACGGAAACCGTAAACGCAGCTCCAGTCCAAGATAGGGTAGAAATTTACGAGGAAATAAATTTGGGAAAATTTAACATTCACCTGGCATATCAAAAAGAAATAGGGGAAAGATGCTAGAAATTTACTTGAGAAGTTTAAGAAAATGGATATCGGAAGAAGTCCGACGAGAAATTTATTATGTATTGCAGAAAAGCACAGTGGAGTATTGGATAGCGGCTCGGATTGCGAAATCGGAGAGCCGAGTTCGAAATCAAGTCGAATCCATTATATTCACTTACGTGCTAATGCATTTGAGAAAAATTACGAATCCTCTTCCTTTCTCGCCAATTCTATAACAATTGGTCTACCGCAGAAAGAAATGGCAACCTACTACGGGAAAAAATCTGCCTCGTCAGTCATGAATCGAAAGATCTGCAATCTGTTAGTTATGTGATATACGTGTATCACGCATGACACATAACTAACTCATTGTAGAAATAGAAAAAGCAAACAAGAAGCTATGGAGGCCCATGAACGCCTAATTTCTAAAATCTCACTGCACAGGAAAAGAAAAAATGGAGGAAGGAAGAGTAGGAGAGAGAGAGATGATTGATTTTTTTGCAGTTTATCAATCATTTGGATCATAAGAACAATTATTTGCTTCTTTTTTTCACTGAATGTTGCATTAAGAATATTTTTTAGAATAGCAATAATTTTTCTAAGTTGTACTACCCATAAGGGATTCATACGTTTTCCAAAGGTATTTGCGTGTAAGTGAATATAATGACTGGAATTCGACCTCGGCTCACCGATTTCTAATTCTGAGCAACAATTCATTATACAGTGAGGGAGATAGAAAGAGCTGGCTGAGGGAAGAAATTATTTTCTTCAGTAGGAATTTCTTTCATTTGTATTATATTACTTTCGTCCATTTTGTTTTTTATTTCTTCTTTTATTAAAGACATTCTTTAATTTCCTAATCTGTATTTATTCACCTTCAAGACACAATTTCGTTATTTTACTTAAATACACCTACGTTAATCTTCATTTATAGCCAACTTTATTTCACTTTTTTTTTACTCCTTTTTTTTCCTCAAACAATCTGAATGTTCTCTTCGTCTCTCAGCAACTTTATAACATTGATGGCATTCTCGAACTTAACGTCCTAACACTGTCACATGAATCCGAACCAAACACAACCAGCCACATTCCCGGCAATTCAAGAAGTTGTTTTCACCGACGATTGACACGCAGATAAAATGACAAACAAGTTAGATTTTTACAAACACGGGGAAAGCGTAAACAATGGCCACTTTTAAAAATAACCGAGCTGCGAAACTACAAATAATAATACATTGTTTTTCATTTTAATTTTGTCACTCTCTACACTTGTTAGGTTACGTTCGGGTAAAACCTTTCAACTGTGAGACCTTAAATTGTTTTAATGCTTCTTGTTTTGTTTGTCCGTCTCACAGAGTATTGCCAGTTTAATCAGTTTGATCCTTGATGACTAGCTTTCTGTCAGACTGAGTAAGATTTAGTAAATGTCTATGGCGCCTGTTGTATAGCCTGTTATGAATAATCAAGAGTGGTCTCCCCTTGTTTTGTTATTCTCTTCTTTGAGAAAGTTATCTCTTTTGTCATTACATAGCCATGGCCATCAAACCGAACAGGGGGACTATTACTCATTCTTATCTTTATTAACATTACTCCAAGTCAGGCGAGTATACATTACATAAATATATAATCGGCGCCATGTTCGCAAGCTACCCAATGGTTCAATTTGGATCCCAATATTTTAAATCTTTGTCGCTATTTATAATGGGCGTCTTTCATTGGCTGTTAAGATCCAACAATATCTGTATTTTTTTAATGATTTACAAACGGTTCAGTGAAATCTTTTAACAGATGATGAAGATATTGAAGCAACAAAATATTTAGTTCTATAGAAGGATACTGAGAACATCATCGATTTAAAATGTGAGCAACGACGAAAGTTTTAGAGGAAATAGAAAAAAAAAACTTATACATAACACTAGGAAGAGACAGTTGCAATTTCTAGGGTACATAGGGAGAAAGAAGGCTCAGAAGATTTGATACGCACAGGACAGATTAAAGGCAAGAAGGACAGCGGTAAACAACGTGTGGCCTACCTAATGAGTTTGAGTAAATGGCTGCCAGAACAGAGTTTAGGAGAGATAGAAGAAAGACAAAATTCTTTAAGAGCTATAAAGGACAGGAAATTGTGGAGAGCCATAATCACGAACGTCGCGTAGCCTAAGAAATATGAAAGACGATGAACATACAAAAATAGAAAGAAAAAATTCAGAAAATGTTTGCCTTCCAAAAGCTAATGAAATTAAGACACTGGACAATTCATTAGCAACAAAGAAAAGAAGGCTGAACTGTTAGGTAATATCAATCGTCCTATCTAGCAATTAACGCTGCGCAATCACATCACAGATGAGGAAGAAACACGAGATAACATAAATGTGGTTCTATAGAAGGATGATGAGGATACCAGGGGCTGAAGATGCGACCAGTGGGGAATTTTTAATGAAAATGGGGACAATAATGAAAATTACAAATACAATAATAAAGGGAGAGTTGAAATTTCTAGGACAGCTAATGTAAAAATCGGCTTAGAGGATTCGAAACTCACAAGACATACTGAAGACAAGCGTGATAAATGAAATCACTGAAAGACAAACGAGACTACGTAAATGCTTCGCAGAATAGAGATTAATAGGGATATAAAAATCACAGACCTTGCTTTGTGCTACAAAGCCGAAGAAAAGTGAAGATCGCTGTTATTTTTCCTGAAGGGACGCGACATGTAGAAGAGAAAGATAAATCACAGTGAATTAAATGCAAATATAAAATTTAAACTGCTACCACCTTAGCAATAATTATTCTTACATGAATTTTCAATATCATCTAACATGTACTTAAGTAAGTATAGCAAGTGGTACCTCGGGGAACGGGTGCAGATCTGCTTTAACTGATTATGACATCAGAAATGATAGAATCCATTCCCAAACAGATCTCACATACAGGTTGGTAATCGCAGATTACTTGAACGAACGAATCAACGACTGAATGCTAAGGTATATTAACCAGAATGACTCCGGCAAGAAACTACATGCAGATATCAAAGAAAACCTATAATCGAAACATCTTCAACTATACAAATAAAATGAAATATGAAGTAAATTACCAAAAGTAAATGAGAAAAATGAATTAAAAATCCATAAAGAAGTCAAAGTTTCTAAGCTGAAATCTAAATAGGAAGAAGACATGTTGCCGATACACATTGTTATCACATGAATGTGATGTTGGAAAAAACATGAGCTATCAACGGGAATAAAGCTGCTTTTTGAAAAACGAAACAGACGAATTCATCCCAGTTGTTCAGGTCCCAAACCTGCCAATAAGATTTTATGAATCTCGTATTCTTGTTTCTATACCAATATGATGGAGACTATTGTTCATTTGTTAGTTGAGTACCCTATTCTATCCCCACGTTAATTTATATATCGACAGGATATAATAGGGAAATACCCACACTAGAAGGTATGACAACATTGTATTCTCCCTCTGCGGAAAAATGATATAAACATAGTTGAGCATCAGCGCTAAGAATGGAAAACACTGCACGTGAGAATACAAGCCAATAGGCCAGGTATATTAATAAAATAAAATATAATAATAATAATAATAATAACAATAGATAGATAGATAGATAGATAGATAGATAGATAGATGGATTGCAATGCATCTTTGTAGATCTTCAAAACACTATAAAAAACAGGGAACTTGAAATCAAAATCTCAAAAATGTGGCGCGTGAGGACATTAACAATCCCAGTTGTAGGAGGAGCTATCCGATTGATTGGAAAATATTCCAATAGAGTCATTGAAGGAATCCCTGATGGTCCATGCCTTGACATACCCCCAAAAAATGTAATCAAATCTACAGCCCACACCATACATAGTGCTTTATCTATGTAAAATATGTGTGATTTTTTTTTTCAAAACAGCTCAGTGAAAAATGTCATGATGCCATTTTTGACATTAGGTCTCTGGTCGGAACCCCAAAAGAAATTAGTATACACCAAAAACCATAGGAAATAAAATAATAATAATCTTAATATCTTCAAAATCGTTCTGACCATTCTTATCGGACGCTAAAATCAAACCCCAAGTGACAATTTTTGCGCATAAGATGAATTTGAACAGAGATAAAGATTATTGGAAGCATGCTAATAATTTAATTCGGCATTATTTATAGCAAATCAAACACCGAAAAACAATAAAATTCTAACAGAATCATGTTAGAATCTGGAAATTTGAAAATACTCCGCGACAGCTATGAACACATTTCACAAAATATTCGCATTTTGAATAGATTTTTCACAATCTGCCTCTCGTTTCTTTCAAAAGAAATAAAAGCGTCAGGCAAATTTTAACAAATGCAACCGTTCACACTGGAAACAAAACTGGAGTTTGGGATCGTACTCCAGAATACACTCAAAGAAGGAGAAAACTCTGTTAGATGTGGAACAATATGAGTAAAGTCAAATCTGTTGTAAATTCAAAGAGACACATCACCATCTCTGCTGAAGGTCGCAATTGTATTGATTCCCATTTGATATACGCCAACCAATATACCAACTATGACTTGAAAAAATAGATAAAATATTCAATGACCACAGGTATGAGGTCAGACACAAGAAAAGGTCATAAACGGTGTTTCCAGAACATTTTAATTTAAACGACTGTAATTTATATAAACATCTTAACGTGCACATTCTGCAAAAATATTCAGTGTCTACCGACATTGCGACACTTAAAATGCGTAAGTATAGTTAAGTATGCAATCTATTAACTTCACGCACCGAATAATGAACGGAATGACAGGAGAGTTCCAGAATATTTATACGAAGCTGTTTGATTAAGTTGTTTGAAAATTCCAAGATGATCAAGATGAGCATCATGTTACAGACATTTCAGTTGAATGCCTTCACGCTCGCTTCTTCTCATACGTTGGGACGCATTGATTTGCCAGAACAACCGTCTTTCCATGACAAGCGACATTTGTATAAAGACTTATAATTTTTGTAGATTTTTTATATATTTATATACCTGTAAAAAGAAAAAGAAACATAATTTGAAAATATTGTTGATCCTTTTCACATATAGTGACCTTTATTTTATTTTCTTAAATCGCAGTCTTCTTTAAGTGCAGAAAAATATTAAAAGGTTTACGTCAATCATCTGGTTTAATAACAATATTAGGAGTAGTAGTATTAGTAGTATTAGTAATAATAATAATAATAATAATAATAATAATAATAATAATAATAACGAAATAATTGCTATGAGAGAGAGCAAACAAAAAATTCCCTCGTTATTGATATGACAGTCCCTATAGAATGCAACGCAATTTTGGAGATCTTCAAAAAGCTATTGAAATCAAAATTTCAAAAATGTAGCCCATGGGGACATCAACAATCCCTGTTGTAGTTGGAGACCTAGGATTGGTTGGGAAGGATTCCAGTAGACTTATTGAATGGATTTCTGGAAGCCCATGTCTTAAAGAAATTCAAAAAATTGTTCTTACGAGTATACCTCATACCTTACGAAGGGCTTCATTTATGTAAAATATTTTTATTTTATTGGTTAGGGGAAAATGTACTGATGCTGTCTCTAACTTTAGGTCTCTGGGCGGGGCACGGAAAGAAATGTGAACATACTCACCAGAAATCAAAGGAAGTAAAATAATAATAATTAGTACAAAATCAGATGTTGATAGGCTGTATGTAACAAGAGCTTTAGGAGGTCGAGGTACAATCCAACTTGAACTCTAAAATCTACAAGAATCAGATTGGAAGCCTACCTCACAAAAACCAATGACACATTCTTACAAATAGTAAAACACCAAATCTACTCCATCAACAAAGAAGCTACTCTCTTCAAGAAAAAGCTTAATATAGCTGAAATCTTACCAACAGAGAACGAAGTGAATAACATCTAATGCAAACGAGTAAAACAGAAAGCAACATAACTTGGCCAAATGAAGTTACAAGAAATCTGGGAGGACAAGGAGTTGCATGACAAATATCTAAAAAGAACAAAAGAAGCAGATGTGGACCAAAAGAAACTCATCAGTGGCTGAGGAGCACCCTGCTGAAAGCTGAGACAGAAGTCCTAATTATTACGACTCGGGATCAAATCCTCACAACCAGATCCTATCACTGTCACATAATCAAGGATGGAACTAAACCGAAATTCATGATCTATGGAAAAATATGATGAAACTATCGACAATATATTCTCAGGATATCCAGAACAACCCAAAAAATGAATATCTCCACAGACATAATAAGGTAGAAACATATGTGCACAGGAAGATATACAAGAAGCACAAAATCGAAACCAGATGTGAGGTCGTATGAGCACCAACCAGACTCAGTTACCCAAAATAACAATATAACTATCCTCTGTGACATTCCAATTCAAACTGACTTAGAAATAAAATTCAACAGACCTGAAAAAAAGACAAGAAAGAAGTGTATGCTTATTGATATAGCAGTACCATCTGAGAGAGTACCACCTCCATCAAGAAATTGTCTAAATACAAGGACCTGGAGATCGAGATTAACAGGATGTAGGAATGAAGACTGAGCCTTTATCAATATTAATCGGAGCTCTGGGCATCGTGAGAAAAGGAATGAACAATATTAATAACAGTGTCCCAGATAGCATCAACATACAAGTTGTCCAGAAAATCGCCCTACTAGGAGCATCCCCCATACTAAGAAAAGTGCTATCAATTAAGTAATAATTCTCCTATAGGGCCTAAGGACCATAGTTTGGAACAGGCTCTACAAGATACAAATCTGGAAACCTAATATACACAAATAATAATAATGATAATCATAACAACAACAACAACAACAACAACAACAATAATAATAATAATAATAATAATAATAATAATAATAATAATAATAATAATAATGACAACAACAACAATAATAAATTCCACTCTTCTTCGGGTGGAGCTTTGGGTTTGATAAAAGAACTCAAGAAGTGCACTTTCTCTCTCCAGGAAATAAAAACCGTTCTAACGGTCACAGCCATTATCATGCGAAGTGCTTTTTCCATTTAAATTTTATTTTGTTAATAACTGTCTTTTATTTAATTGAATGGAAACAACAACAAAAACCAAAACAAAACAATCACATCCTTCGAGTGTCCCTTAGACCCTACTTTATGATTCGGAAGGTGATTATAAACAAATGCAAGACAAAAGGAATTTTTTAGATAATAATAAAATAAATAAAAAAAAACGAAAAGATTTTCTCATAAATATGAATATGTAGTCTGGTGTAATATTTCAGTATAAGAATGACAATTTTTATAATTTGGTGTAATTCTTTGTGAGTTTGTAGTGCTAGTTCACGAGATTTGAAGTAGGATGATTATCGCTAAGACCTATCGGCAATATTCACCGGAATCTATTGTTAATAATTTATCGGAGAAACCGGTTGTATACAGCTGACAGTAAAAATCTTTCTAAAACATTTCTTTATCTAATGTATCAGGTACAAAAAAAAAAAAAAAAAAAAACAACTTTCTAAAAGATTGTATCAAACAGAAAATCAGACAAAAAAACTGGGAATAATAATAATAATAATAATAATAATAATAATAATAATAATAATAATAATAATAAAATATTGCATGAAACTATCAAAATACAAGAATCTTGAATTGCAAATCTCAAAAATGTGGTGCATGAGAACATCGATGATTCCAGTTGTAGTTGTGGCCCACGGTTTGATTTCAAACGGTTCGGATAGACTCATTGAAAGGGTCTCTGATAGCCAATGTCAAAGAAATACAAAAATATTGTACTTGCAAGTACAGCTCACGAATGTAAAATGCATGTGATTTTAAGTTGTCTCTTTAGTTTTACAAAAATGCTCAGTAAAAAATTTCTTGAGGCCATTTCTGACCTTAAGTCTCTGGTTGGGGGCCGAAAGGAAATGAGTATACAACAGATCCCAATCAAAGAATAAAATAAAAAATAATGTAGAGGATCGAGAGGTATTAACGTGTTGTTGAATTAGAAAAGCGTGCCTTTATTTCCTGCTAGAAAGGTCCAACTACAAGAAAAATGGGGGACTCAAATTTTTCAACCGAAGATGTAAAGAAGTAAAAACAAACAAGGCCGATATATATATATATATATATATATATATATATATATATATATATATATATATATATAATACGAATAATCTTATAAATATAAGCAGCTATACTCGTCCAGAAAAACCGTAGGTATTTTAGCTTGTAAATAAACAAACCAATACCCAAGGGTAAAAAAAGGGTAAAAAAGAAAGAACTAAGAACATGTAATTCCGGCGAAAATAATCGTCGAGAATCAAAGTTTAATGTGCAAAGAAAAAAAGAACTCCGGCACGAGTAAAGGAAAAATAACTAAGCAAAGTGCTCATTGCGCTAAGTAGAGCAAACTAAGTAAACCTAAAGAGCCAGAAAAATCTACCTAGGTTTCACCTACGATCCGCGTAGGTACAACCTAGGTAGATTTGTCTGTCTCTTTAGGTTTGCTTACTTATATATATATATATATATATATATATATATATATATATATATATATATATATATATATATATATAAAACTAATATACGTATTAAACAACACAATTTTACAATTTTTACATTTCTGTGTGTGAGTGATATGTATTTTGGTGAATGTTCGTACGTACGTGTATGTGTGTATAATGTTCACGGCGTCTTCCCACAATTGGGGATAAGTTATCTTTTTTCGACAGCTTACATTGTAGATCTGTTGGCTGAAATGAAGATATGAAAAAGGGAACGAGACGAGAAGTCGCACAGTATTTATAGTATATGGAGAATGACACCAAGTGACACTTAAAGAATTAAGGAGAAGCTAACTGTGACAATAATAATAAGCAAAATTATTGACTTTGCAACACTCAGAGAAGAGCGCGATTTAAGAAGAGAAACGACACGGTCTTTAAGAAATGTTAACAATCTTTAACAATATTGCTACGGTTTGTTTGTTTTCAAGCGATGTTTAATAATTGCATAGACTTATGAAAAAAATATTTAAAGATAGAAGTTTTTTCACTAGCGTTACCAGTCTTGAGAGAATTCGGTTATACTAGTAACCAACACAATAAGACGAATGGGACGCAACAAGCGTGAATAAAATGCAACTGTAACGTTAGTAACATGATAACACTCATATGTAAGTGTAATAATAATAATATTAGTATAATTATTATTTGAATAAGTAATAATAATATTAATAATAATAGAGACCGCAAAAACAAAAAAAAAATGCCTCCTTATTGTTACTGCAGTTCCTGCAGGCAGCAATGTATCTTTGAAGATCTTCAAAAATCTATCAAAATACAAAAACCTTACATTTCAAAAATGTGGCACAGGAGGACATCAATAATTCCAGTTATATCTATAGCCCTCGGATTGGAAAAGTTTCTAATAGACTCATTGAAGGGATTTATGGTAACCCATGCCTTAAAGAAATAGAAAAAAAATGTTCTCACGAGTACAGCCCACTCCTTACGAAGAGCTTTATCTATGTAAAATAGGCGTGTTTTTATTTTCGTTCTTTTTTTAATTGCTCAGCGGAAAATGTCATGGTGCCATTTCTAAGTTTAGGTCTCTGGGCGGGACCCGGAAAGAAATGAGTACACACCAAAAATCAAAGGAAAGAAAGTAGTTATAATTATAATAAATAAATGAATAATATTATTTATTATGGTGTCGTTCTTGGTAAAAGTGACGATGTGATTTAAAAAGGAAAAGTAAATTTTCATGTCATGAGGACAGGGTTTTTAAATTTAGACTCCCGTGTACCATAAATTCGTTGTAAGTCGCAAAGATTCTTTTTAGCAATTTGTTTAGTAAAGACTCAAATCCGGTAAGCAAACCATTGTCACCTATTTACTTTTCACACAATCATAACACAACTGCGTTTCTTGACAAAATCCATAGAAGAATTTCCAGTGTTATCGATTTTGGTCTGGCATCTCGTTTTTAATTATGCCCCCCACCCGACTTAACGTAACTTCTTTGTGTTTTGTCTCTATTTTCCTGACAATTGCTCTGATGAGCTTTCCTCTTAGATAACTGAAATGCATGAATTTAATCAGAGTACTGGCTTGACAACTAGGTCCGATAATTTTACTATTGAAATTGCTAGATAGAACCGTAAGTTCTACGTTACTAGTTTCTTCATTCGCAGTTCTCGTCTGTAAAAATCTCTTTCGGCCTATTGCTTTCTTATCAACTACCATCTTCAAAAACTGAAATGAAAAATCGATAATCGCATTCGAGGTTCTTGAAACCTTCTTTTTTTATTGTCCTCTCTCCTAAATAACGATCTCTCAGCTTCTTTAACGCCCAGTAACCTCTTGTGTATTAGTAACTTTATCGAGCTGGAATGTAACTAGATTTCGATGACTACAAACACTTGGTCTTCGTAGGCTATTTCCTTACATTGGATGATTCATTTGTTTTTTAAGGCTTATCAACCTTTTACAGATTATTTAAAACTTGATAATATTTTTTACGTTGTAAGAAATCGGGGGAGATATTAATGATTTACTGATACAAGTCCTACTAATTAACACATAGCTGGGGGTAGAAGAGGTGGATTTCTGCCATACACAAGAGTATTCAATATAACGAACCCAACTGGAACTGGAACACGGTTCTCTGAGTTCCGATTACGACCTCTTATTCCCTTACAGCAATCTCACATCTAACCTAACATCTGGTATTCCCAAGCTGTTAGCTTTCTAGGTATTGACCACGCTGGATATTGTTTAAATTTGGTAATCATGCAACAGATGTTTTGAACAAACTCAAACCGTAAGTAAGAGATCTGTCATAGAACTGCTTGTATCGAACAATAAGAGATTTAATTTTTTTTTTTCGATCCAGCCAAGGATAATGCCTTCATAGTTTCTTAAGTATGAGACTCATTGCATATATATTCATATGTCGGGGATCTGTTGTTCTTTCATTCGTTGCAGGAAATTCTTAGTTTTCGTTAACAAAGAAATTTATCATTTCTTAAACCGCAATATTTTATCCTACAGTTGTGTCATCTGTTCAAAGTAATTCATTCAAAATGAGATTTGCAATTCAAGAACTCTTTTGCTTTCCAGTCGAACAGTCCTAAATAAAAGAACGCGATCTGTCGCTGAATTTAGTTAACTTTTTATTTAGCTTAGTTCTTCGTTGACTAGAAGCAAAACGCGGCATTATTATGCTTAGCTCAGTTCATCAACATATGTTGTGATATTATGCAACATAAGTAAAGAGAAGATAATTACTTGCTTTATTTACAATATTTTGACTGTTATCGTCATCTTCATTGCCATATTCACAAAGGTCCGGATGTTGGATGCTTCGGCCTTCTTCAGGTAATTGGAATTCCGAATCAAATCGGGGTAGGTTATTCTAGTTCCACGTGCCATGTCTCTTCTAGATGTACTTATTATTTCCCTTTAACTCAACTATCCAAGTTATTGTTCACCACTAATTGAACTCACAACTTTTGTGTTTAGTCACTGGATCTAACCAACGTCTTTATCCACTGGGCCATGTAACCTTCAGGACATTTGTGCATAAATCTTTTGGACTTATAAACCTAATGTATCAGAAACCATTTTTACTCATATTGCAAATTTTTGCAATATAAGCTCTGGTAAAAAAATGGAATAATAATTTCATTTTTTTACCAGAGCTTATATTGCAATTTTTGTTATTATTCATTGGTTTCCTCAAGCACTCCTTATTACTGGTTCCCATATTGTAGTCATTTCTATGCTCGGTCGGCTCAGAATAAAATATCGATAAGTAAGGGATATCGGCTGCGACTGAGAAATTGGAGAGTCGAGTTCGAAATCCAGTCGGGTTCATTGCATTCACTTACTCACAAATACCTTTCAGAAAGATATGAATCCGTCACTCCTCCTCTCACCCCGCCAAATTAATGGTTGAATACTGGGATCTATAGCATTGATGGGCAGCCAGTCTAGCTCAGAAAGAAATGGCAACCTATTGCGAGAAAGTCAACTGCCTAGTCAGTCAAATATCGAAAGACACATTACCGCTCTGGAGTTTGGAGGTTCTGAGGAGTGTGGAAACGTCTCTTAATTGCTATTGTTCCAAGGTCCACATAATCTGGGGCGGTAGCACCGGCTTTGGTCAAATGAACCCCTCACCAAAAAGCAAAAAACAAAAAAACAAAAAAAAAACTTGTTGGTCATTGTACGCTCCGGCCTTCTTCAGGGGTTTGTGCCTTCGAACAAAAACATATATTTCGTCCACCGGGCTACATTGTTCTAGTTCCACGTGCGAGGTCTCTTCCGGATGTTTCAGTCATTTTCCCTTTAACTCAGCTGTGCGCATCTTGGTTCACACTGCTGTGGCCTTGTATTGAACTCACAACTCTGGAAAAGAAGGCCGGAGAGTACCACGGCCGAAACGTTTTGAATATGGCAATGAAGATGAGGATAACAGTTCTAATAATAATGTAAATGATGCAAGAAATCATAATACCTGATTTCAGAGATATAGACAAAAACAAAACACTATAAAAATACATTTTCATAGTAAAATTACCAGCAATAAATTTTATAAAGAAAAAATTGCCAGTTGCTCTACTATGCAAAAACTTGTGAAGATGGGAAGATTTAACCTATATGATAATAAATACTTACATTATTTACATTATTCGAACTGTTATCCGTAACCGCATTGCCATAATCAAAACGTCCCGGCCATTGTACGCTCCGGCCTTTTTCAGATTATTGGAATTTAGAACCGAACCTTTTATTTCATTCACCGGGGTAGATTGTTCTAGTTCCCCGTGTCATGCCTCTTCCGGCATGTGCGCATAGCAGACTTACGTTGCACTGTGCCGCATTTAACCTCGGATGTAGGCACAAGAAAAAATAATCTTCCTGGGTAAGACGTTAAACTACATCCAGCAGCAATGCCTCTGATCAGGAGGTTTTGAGGAGAGTGGAACCACCTCATAATCGCTAGTGTTTCCAGGTCCACCCTGACCCGAGGTTGTAGCACCTGCTAGGGTCCCAGCTATGATCAAATAGTTAACTATTAGCAGCAATATTTATTTGAAAATTTTTTTACCGGCAATACAATTTTGAAAGAAAAATGTTACTAGAAACAGATTTTAGAGAAAACAAAATATTACCAGAAAAAAATGTTGACGGCGTTAAATAACCCATCGAGGTTGATATGCAGCAAAACAAAATAAACCAAACCAATCCAAACAAGAGACAATAACGTTATTTTCTATACGGATTTATTATTAACCTTAACATCAGGGAAGATCTCATCTCCCTAGAAATTACCATTTATATTCTGGTAAATAAGAATTTTCCTGACTTATCTATCTGTAAAGATAATGAAGTAAGTTCAGAATAAAAATGCGGTATTGCTACGATATCTACGCGGGAGCTGTTAAATTCTCACCTTCCAGTCTCGACAGCGCCCCAAATCGTCTACGTGATTTTGTAAATGACGTATAATTTTCCACCCTATAACATTTTCCCAGAAGAGAAAGATCTCAAACCTATCGCTAACTCGATCGGCAAATGTGTGGACCAGCTTCAATAATTCAGACATTTACTGTTCAGTTCAAACCTTTACATTTAGAACCCACCAGGCCACATATACAGATTTGTATTCTTTTCATTTCCTTCGTATTCCACTGGTAAGTTGGAAGTTACATTCGGACAACTTTTTTTTTAATTTTATTTTGAGTACCTATACGTTGCGGAACAGATTCCTGACAGGAAGCTTTCACAATCACTACAGTCTTAAGCACTTCCTCATGCCTTTGGTCAAGCCTTATCATCTTTCAACAAACTCATTATATCCCTTTGATTGATTCTCAGTACTTACATATATATGTAAAAACAGTCAAAATAAGAGGTGGAATCAGGTCCAAAAATCTGATGCCTCATGTGGAAATACTGAGAAGCTGATCTATATCATCAATCCGATATATGCGGGGGCACCACTTTAAACACAGCCATGTGCCATACTCAGTCCGAGATCGAGTCACTGTCAGTCACTGGGCGTGTTTCTAAAAATAAATACGCTAAAAATCCCCCTGCTACCGTGCCGTGCGCCGACGTCTTAGTGGTAGAATCTCCAGCTGATACCAATTCAGTCGGGTTTCGATCCGAGCAAGAAGCAACCGGATGTCTAACCATACTGATGAGCTGTGAAACAGTCTGCCTGTGGTGACGTTATATATATATATATATATATATATATATGCCTATATTAGCTTGGTGCAAAAATAATGACGTAATAATGTCGTTTTGTGACGTCAAAAAACGACATTATTACGTCGTTATTTTTGCACCAACCTAATATTTGGTCACGTATTGGGCTGTGAGATAAATTCCTTCGTTTTATTTTCATGCAATTATTTATTAATAATTTTCACAAATCAATCAATATGAAACGATAAAGGAACGTTGTAGAGGAATAATGATGTTCTATGTTTTTGTAAAACATAAAACACTACAGTAAAAATATATTGCGTGTTAATTCAGATAACATTGGAAAAAAAAGAACGAATTTCTCTGAGAGTCCAGCATCGTCACTGGCATCCAACTTAAGATATTTAATTAATTTTCAAGTTTTTAAAAGAAAACAAACAGACTGTGATCTTTATAGGTTAGGTAAGTTATTTGTTTAAAACATGATGCATAATTTACCGTTAAGTAGTTTTGGGAATATGCGTGAATCAATAATAACTAAGCTTAAAGAAACGCATTATACAGGTTGAGTTTTGGACACTACTCCACACACGTGTGCATCACCATATACACAAATAAGCAGACATAATGACGCTGTTTCCTTTAAGAAATACTTTATTTTCTCAATGTTTCTTCTATTGAAATTTCTTTTTCTTTTGTTTTTTTTTTTTTGTGTTCAGCTTCGTTTATGTTTCTTTTCTTATTTTCTATTTTCTTACATTTTCTGCAATCTTTCTTGTTATTTCTTTTTAATTCAAAATTCACTTATTTTTTTAATTTTTATTCCTTTGTTTTTATTCTATATTTTTTCTATGTTAGCGTATTGTTTCCATGTCTATGTTTACTTCGATCAATTTTGTAGCAGCCCTATGATTCTAAAAAGAAATATTGACATAAAATCAGCCCACTGCGCAATAAAGGTATAAAGATTAAGTGAAATAAATGCTAATGTCGCATAGCTATATCTATCTTATGTCGTCATGTCCATGGAAAATGTTCTGATAAGCTCCAATCTTTGTTCCAACGGTTTAGAATTTATACATCTAGGACATGCCATACGGCTTCCAATGAATCAAATCACTCTCATTTCTCCAACGTTCTAAAAATAAGAAAGAATTCCTGTCAAAAGACACTTTTCGCAAAAACCGCCACCTTTTGAAACAGATCCCGCGTATTTGCTTTCCTGTACGATTCAATTTTATCCTCTTCAAGTCAACGGTCAATCTTTCTTCTTTAACGTCTTAACCTTCATTTCCTGCTCTTTCATTTGTATCACATATAGCAATTAACCTTAACATTGGAACAGTAACACTCTGTTTTGAGTAGCTCTTGGCAGATGGTATATGGCACATTAAAAAAAAAGAAAGAAATCCTCATCCCAAATATTCAGATAGAATTTTTTTTCTAAATTCGAAGTTTATCAATTAAAGCTGAAAACTGAAGAAGGGCAAAGTGTAAGACGGTTGAAACATTCTAACGATTAATAACAAAAATGAGGATATTCAAAATGTCTAAATCCTTATTTTAAAATTCAAAAGAAGTGTTATTATGTCGGAAGTATTAAATCGAGAATGCTATTTTTTCTTGTTTGAATGAAAATATGTCGGCCTAAGATGTTAACATATTTTGTTTTACTTTTTTTTAAAGATCTGCGTTTCACAGAGAAATTTAAAAAAAATGAGGTCACTGTGTGAACCTTTGCAGTAGCACGAATTTGTTATAAATCTCTTGCAATAGAATAAAAAACTGAAGGAAGACATTCCACTGAACTTTATATATCGCTTTATTTCCTATCTGAAGATAAACCACGGTGTTCCATTTTTCAGCGCGTTTTTTTTTTCTTTTGCTTTTTACCTTTTATAACAAATACGTGTGACTTTTCGTCCTCCTACCAGGAAAGAAAAAAAATGCGTATTCCTGAAGAGGAAGAGAAAAAAAATGGTTAAATGAAAAAAAAATATCGACGTTAGCGTAAATCAACACATGAGATAAGGTTGAAAGATGAAGCAAAGAGAAAAAAAATCGCAGGATGGAAAGAAGTTAAAAAAAACCGACATTTAAAAATGTTTTAAAAAAATGATGGCCAACTCATTTACATGAAAGTTGTGTAAAAGTAATGAATAGGGTTTTCCAAGCAATGGCGGCAAGCAGAAAACTATAATTCCAAGAGGACTTCAGTTCAGATATTAATATATCAAGCGACAACGTGTTGAAATTTCTCACTTAACAACGACGAGATTGTTATCTCGTTGCTTCAGTAAACATTCCAGATTAACACACGTTTCGGTCAAGAAGTCGACAGGAAGAATTATTTAGGCAGTAGTTCACAGGCTAAAGGGGTCACTTAGACGAACAGAACTCGCCGGTTCCAATACCGAAAGCTGATTTGTCGTTTCTAACATTCAGAGGAAAAATAGAAGGTATCAAAAGTGTTAAAAAATAAACACACACACACATATATATATATATATATATATATATATATTGGAAAGATAACACATCTGTTGGTTTATAATCCACGTGTATCTTCGTAATATAAAATATTAAAACTGATCCACAAGAAGAAGTCAATGTGTTTATTAATACAGAGTAATGTCATTAATAAACAATAAAATACAAAATTACTTAATATGAGGAATAGTCTATTTCGACAAACAAAGATATCGATCGTTTCTCGTATCAACCCGGGTGTGGGCTGAGTTTGTGTCTGTACATTTGGAAAAAAAAAACAAAAAAAAAAAAAACAAACTGTCAAAAAACTAATACAGAATTTATCCATTTCATATTTAACACACATTTCCGTATAAGTTTTTCAACTGCTTTTTTTTTTTTTTTTGCTTTCAAAGTTAAATTCTATTTCACCACTACACGAACTCAGTCCACACCGGGGTTAATAAGGCTGGTGAGCGATATGTCCGTCTAGCGAAATCCCCATGTGAGGTAATTTATTTCTGTGAAAATTTCTCGGACATTCAGACCGGTAAATGTTGTTTAATACTATTTATTATAAACAGAGAATTGACTTAAATATTAGTATCTACAAAAAGAATGTATAAACATAAAAATGTCTTATAATAATTATATATATATATATATATATATATATATATATATATATATATATATATATATATATAGATAGATAGATAGATAGATAGATAGAGATATTGATGTATGTTTCATTAAGTATTATAGACAAGTTTTGTCTATTTCTTTTATATAAATTCTTTTCATATCGTCTTATAAGCTTAATAACATAAATGATTAAACGAAGAAAGAAAAATCACAATATTGATCCATATTTTTTAATCCTATCTAAGCTTTCGGCTTATATAAGCGATTATTAAAGATGACAATTACATACAATATATTAGCCAATACACGGACAAAACAATAATAATAATTTGTTTATTTTTATATGGAAGATATCCAAGCAACGACAAACTCGTGTATACAAAAGTATATAAAAGTGTACATTCACGAGACATTAATAACCACATACATTTTGGGTCGATTAATTTTAATCATCCGTCAGAAATTTTCGGAAGATTATGTGGGAAGAAAAATACAAGAAATATAGTTGAAGCTTTCGATTTTCTGAAGACATCATCAGGGTAGGTAGTGACAATTAGTGACTTTGGTACAATTTTGAAATTGTGTAACGACTCTATGCCTTTCTTTTAAATTCAGCTTTTAGAAGAATTTGATGAAAGCGCGTGGAGCGCATTTCGTGATCTAAAGTCTTACAGTCAATGAGTGTTGCGACGTGACGAGGTGTCTTGAGTTCCTTTCATGGTCGAATCGAATTTTTATCCAAAATTCCCAAGAAATAATTGCTGAAATGGCATTTTAGTACACTTTGGGGGATAACGTACGATATCTTTGTGGTCGATATCTTTCTACTCAGAATCGAGATTTGATGACTTTTCTCAATTTTATCAACCTACGCTAGGGCCTAGATAGTTCTAATGCGCTGAGATGTTGAGTTAATTTGTTTCTCTTTTCAGGTATCCTCTGCGTAGCAATGTAGAATGAGACACAGCTGAGGACTTACATCATAGCTTCAGTGAACCCAGATATATCGGCGGGTTAACATCGTTAGTCACCATGTGTATATACGTGCCTTCATCTCAGTGACTTCCATCTATGTTTTAAAAATCTACTCCTGGAATGTGCGAGTATGGGAAAAACCGAATATATAAAAGTCATCAAGAGAATCACCCAATTCTCTGCGATATGTAGAATCCACGTTCGAGAAGATCACAAAGACACCCACTCGCCTACATTAGCAAGGTACTGAATCGGATGCAACGTTTAGCATGTAATAGAATAGTGCAGTGATTAGTGGTTTGCAAAGTAAAACTATATCTACGGTTTGGTGATTTTCAAAGCTTAGGTTAGATGCGATACAAAGCCGAATGCATGGAGCAAACAGTGAGGATAGAACTCATTACTCAGTCATAATTAATCTAGCGGGACAAACTTGCTAACCATTACGTCTTTAGATGTGGCACAAGGCCGAAAGTATGGAGCACCCAGTGAGGATCGAACTCACTATGCAGTTGTATCTTTATATATTGATCTAGCGAGACAAGCCTCCTAACCATTACACAAGGCATAAGCGTAGCTTTGATGTGGCACAAGGCCGGAATTATCCGGTACCTAGTGAGGATTGAACTCACTATTCCGTCGTAATTGATCTAGATACAAAAGCTTGCTAACAGTTACACCATGTCGAAGGTCACACATGATTTTCTAAGCAGACCTTAGATGTCGCTCACGGCTGGAATTATGGGACACTCAGTGAGGTTCGAACACATAACTCAGTCATGAGTGATTAAGCGGGATAAGCTTGCCAAACTTTATACATAGGTCTGAGCGAAGTTTAGATGTGGCACAAGGCTGAAAGTATGGGGCACCAAGTGAGGATCGAACTCACTAGTTAGTCATAATTGAACAAACGAAACAAGCTTGCCACGCCTAAGCTTAGGTTAGATGTGGCACAAGGCCGAATGTATGAGACACCCATTGAGGATCGAATACGCTATTCTGTCGTAATTGTTCTAGCAGGGAAAGCTTGCTACCCATTACAGCAGGGCGAATGTGTTCCCAGGATGGATGAGGAATGATTCTCAGCATCACCTGGAAGTCTAGTCATTGCCACAAAAATTCGGTTACTCTTCACTTGTTCTGTTCTTAAAGACACCCCCCATTCATAAGTTTTCATTCAAGATATTCTTTCTGTTTCTTAAATTCTTTACACGACCTTTTCATTCCGCATTTTTCCTGCTATTTTTTTTACTGTTTTTATTGTTTTCATTTCTAGTCGTTGCACTGTTTATTTTCCAATAATATTTTCCTTGCATAATTAATGTCTTCCTCCAGTTCCATATTGATCATTTGAACAAAGACATCGTTTCTGATTTGTCACCTGACGCGTGCTTTTTTGTTATTTTTTTTTGTTTTACATATAATGTACGTTATTATTATTATTATTATTTTCATTATTTTTATTGTCATTATATAATCCCAAACAATGACATTATGTTTTTATCAATATATTACCTTAAGATTTATGCATTAGCAAATTCATAATATTTATCGTAATCCCTCAGTAGACACTGTAAACGCTTTAAGTGATAAACAGATGTAATATATTATAGACAAACTACACGCGAACCAACTGGGGTTTAGAAACCAATTAGGTTAAAACACGAAGACTTGTTTACGAGGCTAGCGTTAATAGTTAAGCGTGACTAAAATAGGCAAACTTTTCAATATTAAGTGCAGTTGCAATTTCCTCAGTTTTTTTATAGTTAGCAGGAGGAAAACTCATCACTAAAATTAATGAAAATCTCTTTATTCTTCGGCCTTTTTTAGTATAAGAAAGTTATGATTATATCACACGTGAAAATCGCAAATCTGCTCGTAAGTTCAAAGCATAATTTTATTTTGTCATAAAGATAAATATTTTAATCTTATCAAAATTAACTGAATATTAATCTTTTTAAGGTTGTTTTTTTTTTGTTTTAAACTGTATTCAAACACCTTAATTCCTGTCTGAATTTAGCAATTGCGTGTTCAATCCTTGTCCTAGGCAGAGTATATTTGGACACTGGAAACGAGATGACCAATAACTGAGCAATACCATTTGTTTATAAAAAGGATTTCTCTTGGGCAAGCAGGTGAATTGATGTTTTTTTTTTACGAATTTGATATGGTGAATTAAAAATTCTGAACAGTTTTGCTGTGGCATATAGTTTTTTTTTTTTATCTTACCGCATAAAAATTAAAAATATAAATTTATTCTATTTATTACAAAGGCATATTATATATATATATATATATATATATATATATATATATATATATATATATATATATATATATATATATATATATATATATATAAACAACCTAGATCAATGCTTCTGAACCGATTTGGGGCCATGCACCACTTTGACATTTGAAATGAAATGCTCACACGTGCTGATTCGTCAACAAAACATGGGCTCTTCCAGCGACATGCATCACGCCCTTTCCCTTCTGGCCGAGACACGCGAGTGTGGGAGACGGGAAATACTCTGTATACCAGTTACACATGTATGCAATACGCACAAAATATTTTTATGTATTAACACGCATTAATATTAACACTCGCATCCAGACTCAATAGAAAACAATTCACTGTTAATAACTCAGTGTTCCTTTATTCTGTTGGTATAGTAAGCCAAAAGATACACATCCAAAGCATGCCCAAGCAAAAATATTACCATGCCCCACCGGCGGGTCATGCGCCCCTACATAGGGAATAATTAGCTTATATACATATCTTAAAGGGACTAAATGACTTGGATAATCCCATACATACATGTCATAGTAGATAAAATAGCCATAAATTATATGTCTGGGGATAATGTCGTCTCTGTCACGCTGAACCATCCAGCAAATACCCCTCACATAATACTGGGGTCCCACCTTCCTTGGTAGTTTCTTTCCATCTTAGTAATATCTTGATGATATCTTTCTCAGGGCTCATCACTCACTGCGTTGAAGTTTTGAGGGAAGAAATTAAAGTGGGAGTAGAGAATTTTGAGCGATATTCGGCATCCCATGTTCTCATAAGCCTGTAACAAATTCTCGACAGTCTCTTGGTAATCTGGTACTTGCGTGTTAGCCGGGAAACCATTTCAGACTGATTTAAATTATTCCCCTGCTCTCAGTTCATTCAAGGTAAGAAGCTCCTCAAATACCTTATCTTTCAACTCTTTTCGGATCTGAGGTTCGACGAATATGCCCTCCTTGAGATTAGCTGAACTGCGAGCTGGGAATAGGGTTCACAGGTGTTGGATAGAAGAGCCTTCACATAATTCTTCATTAGACAAGCTTGATATGAAGAGGAGGAAGACGTAACTTGTTTTTCTCCACTAGAGGATTTTCTTTGATACTGTATTTGCTAGACAAGAAATCGCTCTTCGGCCGCCTTATTGTAGTGCTTGGACAAAGCCCGACTGTTGCAGAGACAGTCAAAGCAACAATACTTTGTGAAGCTCACTTGCATACCCATTAAACGTCCAATAACGTGGAGGTCTCAGCAGAGATTCCACTGATACCACTATATTTGAGAGATTACAAATGGGCTTACAGACTCAGATAGACTGAGTGAATTGTTTAAGCATTTCACCCCAAGTAAGGCGAGAAGCCACTAGCACGCAAGGGGTTACAGAGAGTTGTAGCTAAAGCAAATAGGAGTGAGAAAGGAAAGGATGAAGAGAAGGATAGGGGATAGATCAGGGCATCTGGAGACGTCGATTGACATTACATTTGAATAGTTTATATCAGGAAAACAAGAATGATGGGAGGGAGTTCCACAGGCTAGAGGTGCGAGACATGAAGCTGTTGGATTAGAAGTGATGGCTACATTTAACAGTTTCAACAGTGAAAGGGCGTGAGCGAGATGCCAGCCTAGTAGAACGCTTAAATTGATGAAGTCTGGGAACCGGCGAAAGCAGCTCATCGGAGCAGTTACCATGAAAGTATTTCTAAAACGGGGGAATATTTATTCCGATTGTGCAGAAGCACAGCCTTCAGGCATCACTTAGAAGAGTGTATGAAAATATGATAATCTGAGGGATTGTTTGAAAAGCTAGTGGAAGGTAAACCGACCAGAGACCTTTGTGCAATATCACAATATCACATATAACATGTCGAAGTATGAGGCAAAGCCCTTGTTCCGTGTCCTCAAACTAATGACCCTTACATGTGCCGTGATAAGGTTCCACAGCTTAAGCGGGGATGGCAAGAGCTCTGAATGTTGCTTAGAAAGGTACAACGGGGGAGATCATTGAGTTCGCCCAGTGTGATCCAGTGCTGCTCACTGTCACATGCTCCTAAATAAACAGAGATATTGTCTTCAGAAGGAACTGACTTAGGAGCATTTTCTTTCTTTTTTCTTTTCAGGCAAATCACCCCAAGCAAGGCGGGAGTACCACTAGCACACAAGGGGTTACAGAGAGTGAGATTAATAGTAAAGAGGAGTGTTTGGGAAAAGGATAAAGAGAAGGACAGGGATTAATTTCAAGGCATCAGAATACGTCGATTACACTTGAATATTTAAAGATTATAGCTATCAGATGAAACAAGTGATAAGAAGGGAGTTCGACTGAGAGAAAATACGAGATAAGAAGCTGTTGGAGTAAAAGAGACGCCTAAATTTAGCTGGTTGGACAGTGAGATGGTGGGAGCGAGATACCAACCCAGTAGCACGCTTAAATTTACGCAGGTGGGATAACGGGGAAAGTAGCTCGTCAGAGCAATTTCCATGAATAGATTTGTAGAAAAGACAGAGGGAAGCCACAGCCCGTCTGTGAGAAAGTGACTGTATACGAGATGCCATATCAGGATCTATCACATTCCATATCCGTCTCCGTTCGTTTTATTTTTTTCCCTGATAGCTATAATCTGGATTTTTTCGAGGACCTCGAGATGAACAGAGGAAGCACCAGACTATATATAACAGCAGTATTCCATACACAAAGACGTATGCTTGATTTGTAGATTTGAAGGATGGACTCAGGCGAGAAAAACCTTCTGGTGCGACACAGACAACTAACATTCATGGGGTAGATGAAACTATAGATTCAATGTAGTTGTTGAACTTCCTATGAAGGCAATTCTTCATATCATTTTTATGTACTGAGGGTGCAGGGATAGAAACAAATCAGATTTCATAGTTGACGAAAGGTTAGGATATGTGATTGTTTTAGAAGAAGCATTGAAACCGATTATAATTATGGTCATTAGACAAAATAACAATTGTCCGCATGGCTTTGTGGCTCTCTCCAGAAACCATGCAGTTAGTCCATTGTAACAGGGTTTACAACAGATATCTGGGGCCAAGGATGTGTCCTGATCCTTAATGTTACAGTAAAAGTAATGAAAGTAAGCAGGAAAGTATTAATTGTTCGGCACTGTGTAACCGTCTGAAAATGCACCCCCCAACACGTAACAAAATAAATTTGCCTTTTAGATGCATTCTCGATATTTTGAAGTGCCTGAAGCCATTGTGGAGTTAGGTGCTAACTCACAAAAATTTGGAAAAAAATAAACTATGGATAATATATATGTCTGCTTCCAAAAGTATATATATTTTATCCATAGTTTATTTATAGTAGCCCACCATATTCCTCTAGGAGTAAAGTTGAAAAGTGTGACACACAGATACACTGACATTCGCATTGAAATATATATATATATATATATATATATATATATATATATATATATATATATATATACATATATACATATATATATGTGTTACAGTCAAATAAATGAAAGTAAGCAAGAAAGGATTAATTGTTCGGCGCTGTGTAAACGTTTGAACATCCCCACACACAGAACAAAATAAATTTGCCTTTTAGATGCATTCTCGATATTTTGACGTGCCTGAAGCCATTGTAGCTGTAAGGTGTTAACTCACAAAAATCTGGAAAAAAATAAACATGGATGATATGCATTTTTATGTCTATGCGTATCGGGCATTCGATTTAGAAGAGGATTTTATTTCGCCACAATGAAACATAAACCGCATGGTCGAGCGTAAGCTGCCAAAGGTGCCCATTACATAATATTTTTTTAAAAAAAGACACAATGTCCTAAATAGTGCACATCTGGGAGCGTTGAATGCATGTACATGTATACAATTACGTCTCTCTCTCTCTCTCTCTCTATATATATATATATATATATATATATATATATATATATATATATATATATACACACGTTCTATCTGATATTGAGCACTTTATCCTATAAATATAGCACACCTTAAAACTATATTTCTTCATATATATATATATATATATATATATATATATATATATATATATATATATATATGATTTAAATTTGGAGAAGTATTTGGTCGGATGATAAATATATAAAACAATTTGCAAAACTGTTTTTGTCATGTTGGTCAAACAGCGTCATCTGAAAAAAATAATGATTTTATATAAAGAAATTCTACTTAGGCTGGACTGGGCAAGGATATCTTTTTTAACTTTCTTCCTTTTTATTCTTTAATGTTTGAGCTGAGATTTGGTAACTCTATCCTTTTATTATATTTTACTTCTATCAACTCATTTTTTTAATATATTCACTTGTTTGAAGATTTTTCGTATCCCACACAGTTTCAACAGCATTGTAGTAGGAGAAGGTAGGAGAAGCCCACTCGACAGGGGATTCTGTTATCAAATACATTTCAAATTATTTTCGGCTGAGTGAATTATCTTCAATTGTATTAAACTTTTTTTTTCACTTAAATAATGTGATCATGACGGTTTTACGAATTATATCTAAACCGTAGATAACTTTCAAAATAATAATGAAAGTCATTACACCAACATGCGTTTTCTTGGCTGGAACGGAGTAAGGAGAATGTCAGTCTTTCAAACATAAAATAATTGTTACTCACTGGCAAATGTTATTTTTCTAAGTACAGAAAAGTTATTTTGGATCAACGGTTTTTGAACTTTATTCAAAACTGTAACGTATACTTAATTTGATTCTTCTAATATAAATCTCGTGGGATTACAAGGTTAATAACTTTAAAAGCACAAAGTAATTCGATGATCCAACTTTGCATTGAAGCTGTTAGGAAAGATAAAAAAATGTATAATATCAGTAAATAGCGCTGATATTAATCAGTGAAAATTTGTGTCGCCTACCCTTGTAAAGATAATTAGCTTTTTGCATTTCTGGCTACAGACGCCATTAAAATTGATGCTCATGAGTAGAAACGTTAGTCGAATGTAATGGAGGAGAATGACTCAAAACAACAAAAAAAAACAACAAAAAAAATGGTATAAGCGAAAAATATCGAATCAACAAAAGATTGCATCTCATGGGTTTCTTTTCTTCTTTTTATTAAAATTTTTTCGAATCCAAATTAAAAAATAGAAACAAAATATTAACAGCGTTAAATAAAATTCATTCATTCTTTATATTATTGGCAAAATATTTTATATAAAAAAAGAATTCGGTTTTTATACAGCCCTTAACACTTTCAACCCTGACCCCTCTTTACCGGTGGTAGAGAAAAATTATGTAATGCCCATCCACCGGTTGAACAGTGGTAAAGAAAAATGACTTAATGCCCAACCACCGGTTAAAGGGTGGGTAAACACTTTTATATATTTTTATATCTACGGTGAAAAATTACATACCATTTATTTGCGAATTTTGACTCAGGACCTCAGAGAGAAGGGTTAAAATTGTTCAGGGACTCAGGACTCAAAGGGTTAATATGTAGGGTTTAAATTAACCGATTTTTTTTCTTATTTAAATTATAAAATTAAATTTTCCGAGATGTAAAATTTTCTCTTCCTCTATAGATACTTTGTCAATTTTCTAGATGTTTATTTGTTAATTCTGTTGACGGTCTTTAAAATGAAGAAAAGAAAAATATTAACCATCAAAAGAAAGGAAAACTATATTTCAAGAACAGCTGAAAGTATTTGGTTTATTAACTAAGATCATTGATTATTATCAACATTTACATGCGTACTAATATCCTCATCTTTGTTGCTAGTACGACGACGTTACGGACGATGTGCCCTCTGAGTGTCATCAGGTGAATGTCGACCCGGCTATATGGGAAGCTTTTACGCAATCCGTTGACCATGTTTAGGGATATCTCGTCTAGTTCTTATTAACTACACTAGTGTACAAAGAATTAATTACATTACAAAAAATTGGCTTACGAACAATCACATTGGTTTACAAAGAAATATAATCAAGCATAAAATTAGTTTTTCTCGCCTAATAAATAATGATACAATATTCGCTTTCATAATATATATGTATTATGACAAATATAATATATAAATAATAATAAATAATAAATATCCGATTTCACTCATTACATCTAGTTTTTGAGATGAGCCTGTATACATGTACGCAATTGTATGCATTCAATGCTCCCAGATGTGCACTATTTAGGACATTGTGTCTTTAAAAAAAAAAAAATATTATGTAATGGCCACCTTGGGTAGCTTACGGTCGACCATGCGGTTTATGTTTCATTGTGGCGAAA
>OZ010594.1:98498717-98518717 GCA_963932145.1 Acanthosepion lycidas | reverse complement strand
CCGTAAGAATATCTACAAGTAAAATTATTAATAAAAACATTCATACTGAATAGTATAATTTTAGATTGAATAATCTCGATTTGATTAACACGACATTTTTTAGATAATCCTTAGTTCATTTTTTGTCAGATTTTAGGAAGAAAAAGTCAAGAAATGAACAGAACCCCCTCGAAAAATGCAATCAAGTTAAATTTGTTATTTTCAGGATTTGTAAAATAAATCTAAGTAAATGAATCTATTCCATACGCAGTCTAGAAAATTATGTATGAATTTGTAAAAAAAACAAAAAAAAAATAACTGGAAAAAGTGGAGGAAATGTTATCCCCGTCCTATAAAACTAAAAAAAAATACAATAAAACAGGACAACCACCTGCCATTTTGATATGACCTGAATGTCATGGGTACTCAGTTTCAAGTGCCTACAATAAAATGTAGGCAACATGAACCAAAGACTTTTTAATGGACATATGGTTGATTTCTTCCGGTAAACTTTTCAGTAACTTGACCCGCAATTCAGAGCAAATAAACAGGAAATAATGCTTTCTTTCATCCAGCTCAAAGGACAACAGGGAAACAATGAGTAAACGAATTGACACGGCTCACCTTACAACTTTGACAAATATTGAAATTGTACTCATTTTATGTCACTTATGAAAGGGACAAATTATCCGTGGAATCCTTCAAATGTTTGACCTGAATTCTTTACTGATAATATTGTTTTGGTTAAGGAAATCCTCTATTAAATTTAGATGCTTGTTTCTCAGATAACCGCTTGGATACAAAACAAAAGATTATCTATCTATGTACACGGGCGTGCGCGGACACACACACACACACACACACACACACACACACACATATATATATATATATATATATATATATATATATATATATATATATATATATATATTGCAAAGACCATTAAAACCACAGTTCATGAAAACTGGAAATTTTACCAAGAAACTTCGAAGTCAAGAGGAGAAATGTGTATATTTACTATTAATACAAGTTGAAACACTCTTATGATAATAAATATGGCGACAAAGATAAGGACAATAGTCCGAATAAGGTAAATAGTGTACATTAATTGATTCGTTTTCTAAGGTTTATCATCCCGTTGCAGCTTATTTAAAGCTAGAAAATATTTTCAGCTATTTTTAAGAATGTCTTTTTTAGAGATAATAATTGTTTTAGTAATACACGTCTTAATAATTAACCCATAGAGGGGGAGAATAGGTGGATTCATACATTCCCCAATTATATTTGCGCGAAAATCAATATAACGATCCCAATTTGAATTGGAACGCGATTCTCCAATTAACATCTCCGGCACGTTATCCATTACACCACCTGCCCATCCACGCTTACAACTCCTGATTTTTCCCCAAACTGTCACCCATCTATGTACGTACCAAGACCGTACGGGAAACAATGGATATGGCGCTAAGTCTATTAAGAAACAGGAAAATTAATTAGAATGAAATAAAAAAGAAAAGAACTGCTCTCAATCTTACTTATATAGAAAATGGTGGAAGATTTCCTAAGAGGTGAAGAGAAAAATTGAGGAGTTCTGCATAAGGATCGTGGACCAATGAGGTGAGGAAGTTTTAAAGAACATGGAATCAAAAAGAACAATTATACATAAAATTAGAAAGAGACATTTAAAATTCCTCGGACACATAACGAGAGAAAATGGTTTCGAGAATATCACACTCGCAGCACAACAAGCTTATGCAAATGGATGAAAAAATTAAGGAGGGGAGAGATAGTAAAATAACAATACTGTGAGCTACGATGGGCAGCTGGTTATGGACACCCATAATCGTCCACATCCAAAACGGATCCGGCACCGATAATTTCATATTTATCCATCCCTTATTAATGTACACATTATTTTTGTAGATGCCCGTTTTTGAGTTGAATTGCTTGTGTAATATTTATTTAAACAGTGAAATTAATATCAGAAGGAAATGTAGTGCTAATGTAAAAAGCCTCGCGACACGAATCTATTGAGTTATTTCCTCCTAATTTTCCAAACTGTTCCTAGGGGATGCTCTCCAAAACTATAAATACTCGGCGATATCTTTCCTCGCCATTTTTTTAAATTTTTCGTTTATGCGACAAAAATATAAATATCTCGCAGAAAATTGTATTTTCCCACTATGGGAAACGCATAAACAATACGTACACACACACGTACGTACACACATTAGCTCACTTCACATATTTGGATCAAAAAGTTTCTATATTCATTTGTTACACATATTAATGTCTATGATTCTTGTAACCCTTTGTTGTTAATATATTATCGTTTGTTTGTACATATATGTCTGTTCTTGTTCTTTCCTCTAGATCAATTTTGGAGGACTCATACTACGAGTCTGCCATGTTTGTGTGTGCATTTCAGGAGACACACGTATTTATCTCACAATATGTACATCGGCCCGCAACAAATCAAAGTTGTATCAGATTTTTCCTAAGGAAACCAATCCCTATTACTGAAGCCTTTTGCCACTAGAAGCCGCCAAAATTAAACAAACATAAACACCGATTCATGGCAGGAAAATCACTTTTGGCACTTCTACGAAACTATCTATCCGAGCTTCATATTTGTAGCCGAAACGCAAACAACAGTAATTTTTAAATACGACATCATTTCTTATTAGTATAAACGTTATTTTTTAGTGTATACTCCTGTTTGAGTTGACATCTCTTCCTTCATTTTCTTAAACAGTGACATTAATATTACTTTTCTTTAGTCTGATTACCCTGTTTAAACATGTGTATATTAATTTCTCTGTTTAAGAAAATTTAAAGCGTGAATGTAAATATATGTTCCTACTAAAATATAGGTTTATATTAATAAGAAATAAGATCGGGTTAAAGAAAAAACTGTTACACATCTATCTATAACAGAGTTTTCATATCTATCTATCTATCGCAGACTTTTTCCCTATCTATCTATCGTAAATATTTAGTAATATAAAAAAAGTAAAAACATCCGTAAATGACACTTCTATTACTACTTTGATAAATAAATGAAATACAAATCTATCATTTTTCACATAAAAATTAAAAGCTGGCAAGAAAATGCTTTCATTTTTGAAAACGAAATAAGGTAATTTTTTTATAATCAGAAACAAGAATTTTAACATTCAATATTTAGCCAATTAATTTCGAAATACAGGGGTTCCTCGACTTACGATAGAGTTCCGTTCCAACGATTCGTCGTGGCCGCGATTTTCCAGGAATGATCACTCATAGACCAACAATCCAATATTGTGTCCAACCAGGAACTAACCTACGCCTCCTCACTCACTCTAGCGGCGCATGAAGACGTATTCTTTCTCCATGCTGTGTATTTGCCCACCGTATCGTTTGAGTCATATATACGAGACAAATATCATAAGTCGAAACAAGATTAATAAAGACGGCGTAATAATCAAGAATCGCCGCAAGTCAAAAATGTCGTAACTCGAGCAGATACTCTAATCTTTATCAGAATCATCTTTTTTTTTGCTTCTGTTGCCCTCTTTGATAAATTTCTGTTTTACATTTAACTGTCTCTGATGCATTTGGCATCGATATTTTGTTTGACATATTTGAGCTCATTCAACAACTGTTCGTAATATAAAATGCTGGAATACTACATGATTTTTTTTTATTTGTGTATTTATAACAATCATAAATCTAGACTATTGAATCAATATGTATCAGAGCAATAAATTTCTGGAAAATACAGTGAAACAAGAAATTATTGATTCATTAACGCTGACGTTTCGTTAAGTATACTACGTTGTAAATTCAAATTCTTAAAATTTGCCTTTAATATTCGTCTGTATAACTGTAGTTACTTCTAGTACGCTTTATATATATATATCTATATATATACACACAAAGACACACACACACATATATATATATATATATGAAAGGATGGGTAAATACAGGTAGGTATAGGAGCGAGCGATACTATACAAATACATATAAATACTCTATAGTATAAAAAAACAGTGTTCAATGTTAAACAACAGAATTCTTTAATATATATTAAAAATATATATACATAATATCCTACATTAATTGCACAACTCCGAGTTTCATGCCGAAACAATTTTCAAATGCTCGTTATTATTATATGTATTTTTATTTTTATTTATATTTTGGGTCGACACCAGTTTTTATAAAAAAAAAAAAATTCTGGTTCACGCAAGGTGTATTATTGTTGGGTGGAATATTAGTCGAGTTAAAATATTTAAATGAATTCTCTAGTTTATATTTGAATTTAATTTTCAATTTGTGCGCAGATTAAACTTTAAGATTGAAAATGACGTTGGAATTAAGAAATACAACCTCTAAATTATGGAGAAGGTGGTTTTGAAAATGTAAGTAAAAAAAAATAGCACATTGGAAAATCAAAGGGGGCAATACTAGTTGTTTTTTTTTTTAATTAACAAAGTCATTGATGAATAGTATAATGTGTGTGTGTGTGTATGTATATATGTATATATATATATATATATATATATATATATATATATGTGTGTGTGTGTGTGTATGTATATATGTGCGTACGTGCATGAATTGATTTTAAATGAAATAGTGGGTCTTTCTAATGACATTTTAATTTATTTTCTTAATTTGTAATGTCCTTCTTTTGTAATATTCTATAGTTTAAATTTTATTTTCTTCTGAAGGGAGTTTCATTTCTAAATTGATAATTTAAATTTAAATATACCATTTTTTGACTATTAATAATAGTAATAATATTAGATAAATTCCTTTAAAATGAAACACTTCCGAAATCACACTGATAAAATTAAATTTTAACTGTGAAATCTATATATATTTTGAAATATAGATAAAGATTGTAAAATGTATATATAGTTTATGTACGAGGATAAATGAATTTTTGTGTAAATTATCTCAAGTGTTTCTATGTTTTTTTTTTTTGTTTTTTTGTTTTTTTTTTTACTTGTTAATGATCGTATGTATGTAGGGATTCACATGAATACATTTGTGAGACATATATGAATAAATGAAAATTAATATTACCCTCAAATTCTATTAAATAATGAAACCTAATCTTTAATTTAGTTTACCAATATAATAAATAAATTACATTCATAAATTAATTTTAAATATTAATATAGATGTTATTGTTATTTATTTTTGTTATTTTTTATATTGTGGAAATACAATTAGTCGGGTGAATAAACTATTAAAATTTTAAATATTTCTTTATGTCCTAGATAAATATGTTTATTACAATAATAGTTATATTTAGTCCTGAAACTATTTACTTAAAAAATTAAACATTTAAGTTAATAACAAAATTTTTTTCAGACATCGAATTTTCTATCAAACATTGTAAACTAACTTTTACATAATTTTGTTAAAACAAAATTATAACAACTCCATCTCTCTTTGCCCCTCCCCCTATCTCTCTCTTTACCATAAGACTCACTTGTATACATTTTCTACAATTCATTTCCATTTTATTAACCATCTAAAGAAGTCAAGGTTCTGTCACTCCTCCTACTCCAATATAAATCATACTTAAGAGAGATATAAAATTAACCCCTCCCTATACTTTATATTGTCTGTTTAACTACCACTCTCAACCGCCTCTATTAAATTACAAAAATTACACTACCCACCAATTTCTAATCCCATTTTTTTTCTCAATTCGTTGTTGGAAGTTTTACCTGATGATCCTGAATCCTTAAAAAAGGATTTAGGTGAAATAAATTATCGTAATGGTACATTAAAGTGGTTTGTTTTTCATTACATATTAGCTCTGTCCTAACATTGAGCTCTCAGGATTTCATCCTCTTTGGATTTACCAATTCGGTTTACCAAGTTCCTTATAACTTAAATATATATATATATATATATATATATATATATATATATATATATATATAAAAGTTAACATTGAAGTCAACATTCAGAGGCGACAGGCTGTTTCATGCTGGACACAATTTTCAGGCGGCCTGACGATTGCGTCCAGCATGAAACAGACTGTCTCCTCTGAGTGTTGACTTCAATGTTCAATGTTTTATATTTATATTTACATACACTCTATCTCTGATATTGATCACTTTGTCACATAAATATAGCAGACCTTAAAGCTATATTTCTTAATGGTCTGAGTTGAATCAGACCAAGGAACTGCAATATTAAAATGTGCTCAATACACGTGAGAAATAAAAAATAAGTAAAAATAAAAATAACATGTAGATACTTATGCTTAAAAATCAGGACGTCAATTAAAGTACATCGTCGCGTATTTTAATTGACCTCATAAATTTTAATACACACGCGCACACATACACAGAGACACACACACACACACATATATATATATATATATATATATAGATTTAAAAGTATAAATGCGTTTATATGCATATATATTAATGGATTTAATTATTTAATTTTTTTATCCGATATATTTTTCTTATATGAAACGTTATTTTTAGTGGATACTTCTATTTTGAGTATACACTGTTTTATTTCGTCTACCGATCTACACACTCGGGAAAATATATATATATATATATATATATATATATATATATATATATATATATATATAGTTATTTATTTAAAAATATTATTCCAACACGCTACATAAGAGGTCTCATGTTTCAAAACAAGAGCCGAAAACTTCAAAATAATATTTGAATTAACTTGAGTTAAAGTAGGCTCTGTTCCATCTTCAAGCGAAATTTTTTGGGAATGACTTATTTCTGAAATTTACGAGTTTTAATAGTATGGTCAGAATTGTAATCAAAAATTTCCATGGTAACATCAAGGTCGGATTGTTTAGAATCGGCAGGGGTGGGGTGTTAATAATTTGTATCAGTATAGAGTTACTTTATAGATGCCGGGTATTTATGCTCTACTTTCGTATCGAGCATTATTTTTTTTAAAATAATTACAAAAATACTGAGGAACTTTGGATTATTTACCAAACCAGTTTCTTTCCTATTTTCTACAATATTTTCACATAGATATATATATATATATATATATATATATATATACAGTGTAACCCGGACATAAGAGAGTTGTCGGGACTTGAGAAGAAGTATCTTATATCCGGGTTTCTCTTATATACGGGTTACACTGTATATATATATATATATATATATATATATATACAGTGTAACCCGGATATAAGAGAGTTGTCGGACCGGTGAAGAAGTATCTTATATCCGGGTTTGTCTTATATACGGGTTACACTATACATATATATATATATATATATATATATATATATATATATATATACAGTGTAACCCGGATATAAAAGAGTTGTCGGGACCGGAGAAGAAGTATCTTATATCCGGGTTTCTCTTATATACGGGTTACACTGTGTATATATATATATATATATATATATATATATATATATATATATATATAAGAAGTACCATCGTAATACTGAAATTGGTGATACATGAAAGATTTTACATAGAGATGTAAAATGATTTTATTGTAATTTATCACAATAAAAATATATATATATATATAATAATATATATCTGTTTATATATTATTCATATATGTTTTGCAGATGGAAAAAAAAGTTTTGCTGTCGTTTTTGTGAAAAAATGATAAATATTTTATATGAATTATCACATGAAGAGTGATACCGGGTGGGTGATTTATGGAATGTTTCACGTCGTTTTCTTTTTAAATCATGGTAGTTTTTTTTTTCAGATCTCTGGTACATAGATTGTAAGACAGATAGACAAACAGACAGTTTTAAAAACTTTTTTTTATTATTAAGTGTAACGTTGGCACACGTCTTCGAATCGACATCCCTATTTTTTCATTTACACCGAGTAGTCGTACGAAAGAAAATTAATATTAATTTTACTGTTAAATCAAGGGCTTCACTTGTAAGTTATGAAAAGATATACATAGTTGTACCACATAATGTTTGCCCAGTGTGATCAAATAGGAAATAATGGGAAAGGCTTAAAGATTGAAACGAGAATGAATGATATATAGTTTTTTTAGTATTTTATTTACTAAACAGTCATACGTCGATCTTCACGAGTGAAACTATCTATCTATCTATCTATCTATCTATCTATCTATCTATCTATCTCTGATACTCTCTCTCTCCATATATATATATATATATATATATATATATATATATAACCTAAATTTAAAATAGGGTAAAATAAAATGATTATATATATATATATATATATATATAGATAGATAGATAGATAGATATATATATGTGTATATATATATGTGTGTGTGTGTGTGTGTGAAAAGTGTGTGTATATATATATATATATATATATATATATATATATATATATATATATATATAATTGTTTATATATTATTAGGTTGGTGCAAAAATAATGTCGTTTTCTCACATAGTAACATATGTGAGAAAACGACATTATTTTTGCAACAACCTAATATATGCGCGGTACTTATTAGAAAGTCCCCCCACTTCCATAATAACACCAATACACGCAATCTACATAAACCCAAATTTTTTTTAAAAATTAATCAGTTTCTCTGACGATCGGAAAAGCGGGAAACCCAGGGTCACAAACTCACATTAATCCAACCATATATATATATATATATATATATATATATATATATATATATATATATATATATATATATATATATATATATATATATATACACAATAGTTTTTCTTCCAATGAGAATTCCTTCCTTTGTTTCTCACGACCACAGAAGTCCACTCACCATGTGTTTATTGTGACATTATTATGGTACAGCATTCTGGTATTATCAGATGGCGTTGTACTTTTATCATATAGACATCTCTAGACTATTTCACAAATAAAGCTATATAATGCATAGTTGGCCGCATGTAATGGATTCATGCATTTCAGAAGTGCATTGGCAATTATCTCTAAGTCAGATAAAGTAACAACTATTTATAACACTGCTGGACTTTACTTTGAGTAATAAGACTGTAAAAGTACTCTCCAAGGTTAACAGAAGAATCATAATGAAATCTATGATAAACGAAAATTCACTATTAATTAATTAATAATAGCTAAGGAACTGATGCTCATAGACGACTAAAATAAATTTCAAACATATATATATATATATATATATATATATATATATATATATATCATTTTCCAACTTATTCAAGATGATCTTTGCCCTCTCTAACTTTCCAATTATTTGTCCTAGAGCCACAAGTTGCCTCAGAGCTTTTACATATGATTTCATTTTCAAGTCTTTTTTCACTGAACTTTGGACTCATAGTTAAAACTCCTCTCTAGCTCTAAGTAGAAATGATGGTACCTTTTGCAGTTGTGACCTCCAGATTAAGTATTCTTTCTACTGTTCCCTCTATTTTAAACTTATTCACCATTAACTTGGTTCTTAATTCTTGAATAGACTTTGAAAATGGAAACCAGAGTATGACTTTTGGTACCATTACCAGACGCCTGGATTTTTCCTCCCACTATTCCTCATCAGTGAAGACAGTGGAGCTAACATAAAACGATTTGAAGCTGTTCTCTTTCTTGCAGTATAACTGAAAGGGTTTTTCATTGATTCTTACGACAAATGGTATCAAGATGGCTAAACGTCTTAGCTAAATACCTGGAAAAAACCTCGGTTTTCTGGTTACTTTTTAGATATTAACATTTTTGGCGATGCAAAATTATGCTTTTACATCCATTATATCTATCTATCTATCTATCTATCTATCTATCTATCTATCTATCTATCTATCTATCTATCTCTCCCTATATATATATTATTCATGTATGTCTTACAAATAGAAGCAAATATTGCTGTCATTTTTTGTGAAAAATGATAAATATTGCATTTTAATTATTTATCACCTGAATAGTGATGCTGGCCGGGTGGTTTACGGAATGATTCATTTTGTTTTGTTTTAAAACATGGTTCTTAAGTTCTCTGCTACATAGATTGGCAGACAGATAGATAGATAGACAGAAAGACACTCAGACATAGTTATATATATATATATATATATATATATATATATATATATATATATATATATATATATATATATATATATATATATGAGATAATATAGTTTCAATGTATGCTATATTTATGGGTTAAAATGGTAAATATCAGGAATATCGCGAATGAAAATATAAATGTAGACATTGAATCAACCCCCATCGTCGACCTTTTGATTCATGCTTTAACGCAATCGTCAGGTGATATATATATATATATATATATATATATATATATATATATATATATATATATATATATATATATATGTGTGTGTGTGTGTGTGTGTGTGTGTGTGTGTGTGTGTGTGTGTGTATGTGGGTGTGTGTGTGTGTGTAAGCAAATATATGGATATAGATCCGACAGTATGAAGAAAAATATACGGTAAAAACAAATGAAAATCCTAAAAAGTAATTATGCTGTTTTAATGTTAATATAATCGACAAACGTAAATATAAGTTTTAGATCAAAATAAAATTCTTTTCGTTTTTCTTTCAAATTTTAGGAATAAGTTTTCACAACATCGCCCACGTGACGACGACGTGATCATATTTAAACAGAACGCTGATCTTATAAAAGATTTCAGTTATTTGTTTGGATTGGTCTTGCTTTTATGTCCATCGTCTTTTTCATGTTGAATTGAATATGGTCTAATGTTAATTATGTTTTATGAATATGTCCTGAAGATGGTCTATTAGACCGAAACGTCCGACGTTGACATTATATTAACATTAAAAGAGCCTAATTGCATATTAGGATTTTTGTTTGTTTTTTCCGTACATTTTTTTTCATTTATATATATATATATATATATATATATATATATATATATATATATATAGATAGATAGATAGATAAAAATGTTAAAAGAGATAAAATTGAATATGGGCAAAACCGAATAACAAACATTAAGGAAAAAAAAAAAAAAACTAAAACACGTATCTTTGCCCGTATAAGTTATATTTTAATAAGAAGTTAGAATTCGTTTAATAACACTTTCAAACTTTAATATTTCTTCGTCGGTGTACCAGCGTGTCTTTTTCAATGTATGTGTGTGTATGTACGTGTCTTTGTCGCGGTGTCTGTTTGTATGGTCACTTGTGTGTACCTTTCATTGTATATGTATGCAGTCGTATTATTATTATTTCTTTTTTGTAAGGGTCGTGGAAATATTTCGGGTCTCGTCGCTTTTTCGGTGTTTATATATATCTAAATACGTCTGCGTGTTTATGTATTAAAATCTGATTGTGTATGTATTGTCTTTTGCAAGATTTCATCCTCCGCTGCCCATGTTTTTGCTTAAAATGTATCTAAGTTGTCATGAAGTTCAGAGCAGCATTGGATCTTAACGTTTATTCCAACAATTTCAATAAAAACAAAATAAATAGAAAAACATATGTATTTTTTGCCTGAGTTACTTCTTTACATAATTTTATAATTTTAAACTTAATATAGATTAAATTTAACATTTGAATAGGTAATTTTTAATTTTAAACGTTATAGTATAATTTAATATTTATTAGTTAGAATGAATACTACTTTAGTCTAACCCAAACATTAAAGCATTACATAATTATTATAACCTAAAAGTCCGTTGTCAAGTTTTTTGAATTCTCATATACTTGTATTTTGATTTGTCATTCCAGCTTATGTAACAGTGTTTCCCCTTGCGAGAGATGTTTGATTGATATGAACCATTTAAAACCCTTTATTCTACATACAATACCATCGTTTGATAAGATACTAGACGTGCTGAAACAAAATGGCTATTTTTGTAGTGATTTTATAACATATTTATGTTATAATATTCGAATAAATAATTATATTTGTTCTAAGTTGTATTGAGCACTGCTTTAAGAATAATATTTGTTGGTTATTGGAATTTATTCAATATGGACAAATCCTATATAATTGTGTGTGTATATATATATATATATATATATATATATATATATATATATATATATATATATATATCAGAATGGAAATGTTTGATTATTGTATTTTAAGTTAGAAAATGATCTGTTTTATTATTTATTACTAACGCCCCGTATTGAAAAAAAATTAAGAAAGTATAAACTGGTGTAAGACAAGGTTATGTCTTCTCAACAGAATTATTCAACCTATAGAGTGAGACAAATCTGAGAGAATTAGTAGTCCTCTCAGGATTCATTTTTAGCGGCGATAATCTAAACAACATATTTTATGCAGATGATGTTGATGGTACGAAATAAAAATATGTTAATAAAGAACTTCTAGAGTATGTAGTGTAGGACTAAACACCAATTGTAAGTAGACGGAATGCAAGGTTGTTAGTAAAAGAGAACAGTGCTACAAACCTCTTACCGATTGGAGATACCAAAATAAAACAAATACAAACATTTAAATATTTAGGAAGTGTTTTAACAGGTCGAAAAATATGGCAACTAAATCCGAAGACGCATTGTGATAGCAAAAGATACATCCCAAAAGTTAAGCAATTAATTAAAAAAACAACAACAGGTAAATATCGTTAGAAACAAAGAAATATGTACTGGAATGTTATGTAATATCAATCCTCCTATGGGGCAGCTAATGCTGTACAATCTCCGCTCAGATTAAGAAACTTGAGGCGAGACAAACGTTATCTACAGAAGAATACTGAGAATAAAATGGATAGAATTTGTGAGCAATGACGAAGTTTTAGAGAAACTAAAAACAAAATGGAGACAGATCCTTAGCATAAGAAAGAGACAGTTGAAATTTCTATGGCATGCAATGAGCAAAGAGCGCTTGGAAAATTTTACACTCACAGGGCATATTGAAGGCAAGAGGTTACAGGAAAACTGTGCTTCATCTAACACATGAAATAGCGTTGATAGATGACAGACATGATTTAAGAAAGATAAAAAAAAAACAGAAAAAAATGTACTATGCTCTACGAAGGACAAGAAATTGTAGTGAGCCTTGATCAATGAGGCCTTGAAGAAAGACGGCACATAAAAGGTATCTTATATGTTTCAAGTTTTTTTCCCCTTGGAATGCTAGATGCGATTTAAATATCATAGTTTTCCAGAGTTTTTTTTTTTTTTCGAAACAAAAAAACAACATTTTTTTATGGTAATTTTCCTCTTTTGTACAACGACTTTACAAATTTACTGTCAAATTTACTAGATTGGTAGTTATATTTCATCATTTTACAGGTGAAATTGCTAGATGCAACTGTATGTTCTATGGTAACAGTTTCTTCTCTTGCACTTCCTGCTTGTGCAAATCTCTCATGGCTTGTTGTTTTCCAGTCCATTTTTTTTTTACTTGAATGCAATCTCAATCTTTCGTCTGCTTAATTGCTTTTTTTAATATTCTCTCTCTGATTTTTTTATCATATTGTTTCACAGAGTAATTCTTTGCGTTTTATATATACATAAATTCCCAAGAGGATAGAATGCAGGTATGACGCAATGTCCAGAAGAGAGTAAGAATATAATATAAAAGGTTTAATCCCTAATATTTCATGGTTATAATTTATTCCATTGGAATCGTAATCACAATCCAAATCATAAGACTTACAAATTCAAAAAGAAATCGGAAAATATATTTTCCAATTTCTTTTTAATTTGTAGGTCTGTTCATTTGGATCGTGATATACATACATACAGACATACATACATACATACATACATACATATATATATATATATATATATATATATATATATATATATATATATATATATATATATATATATATGTAAGGCTCAAAACACTAATATTTCATGATTATAATTTATTACATTGGAATCTTAATCACGATCCAAATGAACAGACCTACAAATTAAAAAGAAAATATATATATAATATATTTTCCGATTTCTTTTTGAATTTGATTTTCCAGGTTTTCAAAAACGCTATTTACATATTTAAGTAAAGTATTTAAATGTCATACTTAGTTATTAGTACAATTCACTAACATTGAGCAAAAACATTTTAGTTGTTTACTAGGTGAAATAAAAAAAATAGTGATAAATTCTTTTGTGAAATAATTTCTCATTAGACAGGAGATAGGTTGGGGGTGGGCAAAGATATTCGTTGCTTTTTTTCGTGAAGATAACTCAAGAGGAGTGTTTAGTTTTGAATAACTTTGCACAAAAAAAGATCTCTTTTGTTTTTTATTGCGACAACCGTTGTTACTTTTACAAAATATCAGTAAATGCGTGTACTTTTTTTGAAAAATAAGGAACACGTTATGTATTTTTTTTTAAAGAAAAGTAAAAACGTTAGTAAAATTGTATTATTTAATTGAGTTTTTTCATAACAGAGTAAGCGAACGTATTGAAAAAAAAAAGATTTGGAAGATATTCTGTTGTAGATTTCTTAGTGGACGATACTTCGCGACTAAGTAACCCAATAAGGAACAATAGCAAGAATATTGGGATAGAAATTGAGAAAAGTCCTGGTTATTATGATTTTGTACCTGTTTACTGAAATGATAAACCTTGATATATATCTTCCATATAGTTTCTCAAAAATACCGTGAAAAGTTCGTTATTTCAACAGAAACAAAACATAAATTATTTGAAATAAATATAAATGTTCCATTAATAGCGTATATTATATAACAATGTAAAATATATTTATATAACGATATTATATATATATATATATATATATATATATATATATATATATATAAAGCTTCATTAACTTTCAAATATCAATTTTACACCGACTTCGTAATTTCTTGATAAGATTTCCGCTTTTTAGTGGGTTCGGTTTTAAATGATATATATAATATAACAAAACATATTATATAACAAAGTGCCGGGGAAATAGTGTATAAACAAAGTAAAATATACACACACACGCGCGCAGGCGAGCACGCACACACACACACACACACACACACACACATATATATATATATATATATATATATAAATGTATATATAATAAATATATACATATAGTGTATGCATATATATATATACATACACTATATGTATATATTTATATGTATATATATACATACACTATATATATATATATATATATATACATACATATATATATATATATATATATACATACATACATATATATATATATATACATATATATATATATATATATATATATATTTTAACAAGCAAAGTCTATTATCTAACAATGTAAAAATACTGTATAATACCGTGCAAATTCGCTATTTCAACATAAAGAATATAATATATTTGAAAGAAGTATTAATGTTCAATGAAATTGTATATTATATAACAATATAAAATGGATGAGTTTACTGAGCAAGTAAATGTGGACACAACGAAATGCCTTTTTCAGTCTTCGAGATGATTTCAGAAAGAGAATGTTTTAACTAATAGAGTAAATGGAAATTAAACGCGCGGTATCTGAGGAAGATGGCGGATGTATAAAAACCTCACATCTAACATATTAAATTTCATTATCTTGATGGAAATTAGGTTCTTTCTATGAATCAATATATGTATTTTCTGTCCTATATTGAAATTTTATTTCAATTATATTTGGTGATATTTCTTTTTATGTACCTCATCACCCCGGGAGACAGGATGCAGCACAAGACCGTTTTTAATGCGGGGGAAAACCCGAGCCTACGCGCTGGTAATTCTCTTATATAAAGTCCTTACAAAATTTAAAGTTCTACATATTATTATTATCTTGATGGAGCAGTGATGTATTTTCTACTAATATCTCTCTAAACTGTGAATGTTTACATAATTGTTCCTTTAAATGTTCTGAGAATGAACTATGAACTTTCAAGCGATACGTAAGCGTTCCCGTCACTGTCATTGTTGTAAAACCGACATACGTATTGATATTTTAACGCATAACACATGCATAGATATGAAGAGGGTCTTAGTTGAGGATGTAAGCATTTTGGAAAATGAAAATTATTTGAACGATAATTTTTGAATGTTTTCAACAGCTACCAAGAAATTAATTCTTGAACTTGAAAGTATTAAAAATAAGATGAATAGACATAATACGTCTAAATTATTTAAACAAACAAGCTTGAATATATATATATATATATATATATATATATATATATATATATATGTGTGTGTGTGTGTGTGTGTGTGTGTGTGTGTGTGTGTGTGTGTTTATTACTCGGAGAAATATAAAACATTTTCCTTTTACATATTGTGAAATCCAAATCATTCACATTGTAGGGATTAGCCAAACCTTGACTGCCGAGTCGGCTGATTGATGAGGCTGTTCAGGACTAAATAACACCTGAATAATCCCTACCCCTCTTTTGCTCCAGAATGAACAAGAGAAAAGAAAGGAAACGTGCTCATCTGGGTGAGATCTTTTCCCCGGCAGGCCATCAACTTAATTTCAAACAACCACGTGATACATCCCACACACATTTTCGAACAGCAAAGCTTACAAATGTTTCTCTTTTTATTCAGGCATATTTCCTCTTTATTCGTATTCTTTCCATATATAAGTACGGACATTCACAACGTGCTGAAATACCTTTATTTTCAAAAATGTTGATTTGAATTTCTTTGAAAGTTCTCGAACTCTACCTCGTTTAATACAAACTTTAGCACTACTTGCTACAAAGTGGAACGCTAAATTCGTTTTTGTAATACGTGTCAAATGTTTGAAGAATCTTTCTGAAATTGCTGGGTTAAAAATGGTAATTCCTAAGCAAGACATAAAAAGCAAATATTCACACTACTGATGTCATTAAGTGACAGATTTATCCATTCAAGATCAGAAAGCTTTCGCATAGGCTGCTTTGTATGTAAAAAAAGAAACTGGTCTACTATCTTTTATTCGCATTTTTCAAATTCCATCAAATATTCTTGCTCATACATTTTGGAAATCAATGCCTGTCAGCCAAGCAAAGATATGGCGGTATTTATACTCGTGTGACGCATATAAATTATTCGGAGTCATACTTTTCACCAAGTAGATTTCTTTCAACAATCTCTGATGTTATCTGTTCGGATGGAAGCCGGTTAATCATCACTGAAATCGCGAAGTCAATAACCTGTCAAATTCTTTAAGATTATTTTACAGCGTTACTAAGACCAAAGAGAAAGGAAATCGAAAATAAATAGAAACTTAAAGACAGTAGAGTGTCGAAAAAATCAAATAAGGCAGAGATTGTTTGCTACGAAAAACAAGATTAGATATTTTCGGTTTAGTAAACAAGGGGTCAAAGAAATTGTTAGAATACACTACTTATGATCAATCCACACATAGACATACGTACACGCGCGCATGCACGAACATACACTTATAAATATATACATATGCAAACATAAACACACACACGAAATATGTTCACACATATAATTGCTTAAAGTCTGCTATATTTATAGCATATAGCATATGTAGTTATAAACAGGCTGGACATAAATATTAACAATATACAGTCTGATGATAAACATAGCAATCACGACAGTATCTGTCTATATTTCTGAGATGAGGTATTATGTACACTATTTACATTATTCGGACTATTTTCCTCATTTTTGTCGCCATATTTATTACAACGTTTCGGCCCTTCAATATCTGTCTATATTTCTGAGATGAGCTATTATGTACACTATTTACATTATTCGGACTATTTTCCTCATCATTGTCGCCATATTTATTACAACGCTTGGGCCTTCTTCAGGGACTCATGGCACAGTGGATAAATGCGTTAGTTAGATCCAGTGACAGGACCCAAAGTGTGTGAGTTCAATACACGGTTAAGGCAGTGGAGAACTTTCAGAGGGAAATTAACAGGAGATAACTGATAATTGACATCCATTAAACATGGCACGTTGAATTAGAACAGTTTACCCCAGTGAGCGAAATAAAGGGTTTAGTTCGACATTCCAACCACCTGAAGAAGCGAACCACGAGTGAAAGAAACTTGCAAGTAAGAAAGATAAATATGAACAAAAGAGGAAGTGAAGACAGTAAGTTAAGAACTCCTTGTAAAAATGTATGACGAAAATAAAATAAACAGTTTGTTAAATGGAGGGCTATACTGTATCCCACCTCATTCTTTTCCCTGGATTTAAAAAGCTATATTTAGAATTTTAGTAAAACACCAATAGATTAGACTATTTCCATTACTCGACTAGTGTCCTCATATTTGTCGCCATATTTATTACAACGTTTCGGCCGTTGATTGCTCCGGCCTTCTTCAGGTGGTTGGAATGTCGAACTGAACTCATTATTTCACTCAATGGACTAGACATTTCTAGTTCCAAGTGCTATGTCTAATGGATGTCAGTTATCAACCACTGTTAATTTCCATCTGAAAGTTCTCCAATGCCTTAACCGGGTATTAGAATCACACTCTTTGGGTTCTGTCACTGGATCTAACTAACGCCTTTATCCACTGTGCCATGTGTCCTTAAGGAATTAGGCCGGAGCGTACAACGGCCGAAACGTTGTAATAAATATGGCGGCAAAGATGAGGGCAATAGTCCGAATAATGTAAATGATGAGCAATCACGACAAATTTTAATATTCACCGTTTATGCATAAGCACACTCACTCACACACACACCCACACACACACACACACATACACACACAAACACACACAAACACACACATACACATATGTGTGTGTGTGTGGGTATATATATATATATATATATATATATATATATATATATATATATATATATCATATTGGTCAATTTTACTATATGGAACAACACACGAACGAAACAACAATGATAGTCTGCGTGGTCATGTGTGACGTCACGAGCTGCGATACGATTTTCGCTTTTGGGTCTCGTATATAGGAGTTTGTCGTTACTTTGAAATTTTTCTAGCAGCAAGGGTGGAGTATCATTGTTGTTTCGTCCGTGTGTTGTTCCTTATATTCAAATTGTCATCTTTGATAATGGCTTATGTAAACCGGAAGCTTAGATTGGATTTAAACATGTTACAAATTGTGATTTCGTTTCGTCTTTCAACGATAATATCATTAAGCTTATCAGACAATATGAAAGGAAATTACTTAAAATAATCAGACAAAACATGTCTATATTATTTAATAAAACATACATTAATATATATATATATATATATATATATATATATATATATATATAAAGAAATATAGACTTAAGGTGTGCTATATTTATGGAATAAAGTGCTCAATATCAGAGATAGAGCGTGTGTAAATATAAAAGTGAACATAGAAGTCAACACTTAGAGGCGAGAGTCTGTTTCATGCTATATGCAATCGTCAGGCTACATATGCTGTTATTTTTCTCGGCTATTTATATATATACGGGTTAGTGGTGCATTGTGGGTATTCTATTATGGCGGTTATTTTACCGGAAGTCGTTTGGCTATTTATTTGGGTCAAATTATATTGCCTGTTTTTATTTTTTATTTTTTTGTTTCTTATTTTATTTATTTATTCATTAACGTAGTAAAAATTTGTTTATATCACTTATTTAACAGTTTTGTTTTGGTTTGAGAATTTAATTAAAGCTATTTGTTCAATTTTGGGGTTGATTGTTGTAGTTCATTCTAAGTATTATTTTGACGGGAACAGTTTTTAATTTATTATCTTTATTTGAGATTTGTTTGTTTATTTATTTACTTGGATGAATTTAGGTCAATTTATTTTACTTGTATATTTTCTCTTTTCGGTTTTCTATTTTTAAATAACATAGTATTTATTTATGTTTTATTTCTATTTTTTTATTGTTATTTTGTTTATTAGTATATTTATTTGTTTTTATTTTTTCCGTTTTTCATTTTTTATGTTACGTAGTAAAAAATTATTTGCACAATTATTTTAAAATATTTTCTGTTTATACCTTATTTTTATAGATACAGATATTTACCTAAATGCGCTGTTCATAATAAACAGGATTAAATACATTTACCAGCCTGTATGTCTGACAAATTTCAGGGAAAACATGTGCCCTCCGACCAGAATCAAACCTGTATCCTCCTCAAATCCT
>OZ010594.1:98433717-98493717 GCA_963932145.1 Acanthosepion lycidas | reverse complement strand
CCTCTTTTCTCCCCGGCAATGGATTAATTATTAATACTTGTATCATTAAATCATTAATATCTAAAAAAAAAAAAAATACTACAATCTAAAATTATTTTCTGTCTTTAAATAACCTGCAAAGTGTTGATATGCCGTAGAAAATGAACCAATTTATGAAATACTAATTAGTTACACATGTATGCCTTTTAGATTTATTTCTATTATCTGGAATGTGAATGTGTAGAAATACACACACACATACACACACACATACATACACACACACACACACATATATATATATATATATATATATATATATATATATATATATATATATACTGAACCCTCACGGTGTTGAGCTGATGGGGCAGTGTATATATTTATGGTAAAATATATGTGATCTTTCATTTTATATCTATATTGTAATTTCTTATTGTTTATTCTGATTAAGTATGAATCTGTGTCGTCTCCCCCCGCTATAGGTTAATTATTAAAACTTGTATCACTAAATCGTCCCCCAAAATTCTTGCAATCTAAAATATTTTTCCGCCTTTAAATAGGCTGTAAAGAGTTTGTATGCCGTAGAAAAATAAATAATTAATGAAATACTAATTACCTACAGTGGTATGATTTTAGATTTATTTCCATTATCTGGAATATAACTGTATAGAAACTATGATGACCACAAAGTAAGGGATCAGTTTATATATTTATGATAATACATAATTGATCCCCGACTTTATATTTATAGTATAATTTCTTGTTGGTTCATTTTGATTAGGTACGAAGCTATCTTTTCTTCACCATCTATATGATAATTCGTAAAACTTGTATCACTAAATCATTATTATCTTCACTCCTCCCCCACCAAATTCTAGAAATCTAAAGAAAATTCTCTGACTTTAATAACCTTCAAAGAGGTGATATGCCATAGAAAACGAGTCAAGCAATCATTAAATGGTCAAAAAAAAAAAAAAAAAAACTATTTTATTTCACCAGACGCGTTAATAAATATTTGTTCCTATGGAAAGAAAATTGAATATTAAGTACGGAATAATATTTTACAAACTCCTGAGTCAATATCTAATGTTTCTGGTGCCATAGATTTTGTAATTTTAGAAAAACTATAATTCTTCTTCGACGTGCGATTTCCTTTAAATATGTCTTGTTCTTTATAACTCTTCGAAAAGTTTGATTTTTTTAATCATTCTTAAATCCTATCCTGCCATCTATTTGCACAAGCTCATTGGATATGTTATGTACTGTTTTCTCCTGACCCTCTTGCTTCAATATGTACTGAGAGTGTCAAATTTTTCAAACACTCTTTCCTCATTATATCTCCTAAAATATCAACAGTCTGTTTCTGGTGGTAATTATAAGCGATCTTTTTTTTTCCATTCTCTCTAAAACTTCGTCGATGTTCACATGTTCAGTTCATGGCAACCGCATCATAGTTTTAATCTATTTAATTGCGTCAAAGTCTTATGTTGCTTGAATCCATAAGATCAGAACACATACCCGAGTGTATGTTTGCATATTAGTATCTATAAGAATGCGTGGGTAGTAAAACGTTTATCGGCGTCTTGATAGAAATTGACGTGTCGAGCTTATATTCTGGTATTATCTTCGCATTAATTTAATGATTTTAGATAAAGGAAGAATTAATTTTTTTTAACCATCTCTAAATAGGGTAGGATGAAGTTGCGTAATAGATGCACTAATTGAAAGGGCTATTCTGAATTCAAAATGATCAGGAAGACAGCGACAGAGAGCACCAGGATCTTTCTAAAGAAGTCGTGGAAATTCACAGATAATAATGGATAGAATTGTTTTAGAGGAACACTCGCCTACGATCTGCAGGGAGATATCATTTTGCAATTTTAATTAACGATTACATTAAAGCGAAAAAATGAAATAGAATAGATGATACATTTTTAATTAAATATTGCTTGCAATTGTATGATCTTCATTCCAGCTGTTTTTTATTTCACCTACACGTTATAATTCTCTGATTATTATTAAACAGCATGGATCACACTCATTTTCCTGTTCCCTAAAGAAACCTGTTTTGTCTAAACAGCTGCCTAACCGATTAAACTACAAGAATATTATAAGTAGCAAAAGATAAAATCTAGCCAAATAAAATTATAAACTTATAAGCCGACAGCCTATTCGACATTCATATGCTGTTTCTTTATAATTAATGTCTTTTCATTCTCTTTCACTCCCACAAAATTCTTTCATCTTAGTGGCATAATCACCTTCCTTAGGGTGAAATAATTTAAAACAAACAAAAAGACATATCAAAAGAAATTCTTAATACTTCCGATAAAAAGCAATTAAAATAAAGATGGAAAAACCCTCGGCAAAACTTAATAATACATAAAAATAATTCATTTAATTTTTAAAACATCCAAATATATTATGAAATATTCCATGAGAGATTAGGTGTTCTAAGCTTTCTTTGAAGAAGAACGATTATCATCAGATCTGAATATGTAACGTTTAAAGAACTGATGAAGTCTTAGTCGAAACTGATATTAATTTGATCTGCTTTCTTTTAAGAGACGTAACTCATTTTTTCCTTCCCTTGGAAATATGGCGACATCCTATTCCACATCATTGACTTTCAAATTTATCCACCAAATTTGATTTATGAACCGGTCTTCGATGATAATCAATTATCGATCAAAACATCTCTGAATGAATGAAGACGGCGAAAGAAATTATTAATTCGTTTCAATAGAGAATTAATTTAAATTTTAAATTGTCTGCAGAAAGACGAACATTTTAATGCAAAATGCCTTCAAATTGCTTTACAAATCGTTTCTAATGTCTTTTAAAATTCCTGAAGGAAGACGATGTTTTAAATATCTATATATATATTTTTTTTAAGTTCGTTTTAACATATGGTGTTATTTTCATGTCTTTTTAGAAATTATTTGGTAGTACCAAGACAAGAAAGACTGCCCTCCCCGGATTGATTTACATATTTCACAACTGACTCGTAACATTCATTCGCCATCTTTGAACACTACTTCCGGTTTGTTCTTTGTATTTTCAGTGATCAGTTAATTTATACAAAATATATTTTAAAAATTCTATTATGTTCTGTTATGTTGGAATTAACGTTATTCGCCCTCGTGTATTTGCTGAATCTAATATTGATAATATAATTTATGTCGTATGACCTTATTCTATGTGCTGTATCCATTCCGGGCATGAACGGTGATCGTTCTCCACAGCTTCTTTTATTTGTAGCAATTAATAAGGTTGGTATTTTTATTATATCTAAAAATCGCTGTTCTGCGAACCATTCCTTACGTAATTTATTCATTACTTTCCTCTATATCACTTACTTTTCTTATACTCTGTGAGTATCAAATTCTCCGAGTCTTCTCTCCTCATTCTGTGCCTTAGACATGTCAGCTGTCTCTTTCTGATTTGAGAATAACTTTCCTTTTTGTTTTCATTTTTCTTTAGTCTTCTTCGTTTTTTCTTTCTCTCGTCGCGTTCATGGTATTTGCAACATGTTTATGAAGATATTTCTTGTCGCAACTTTCTTTTCCAACCATGAGGACATGTTCCAACATTCATTGCCATATAGGAAAATCGATATTACATAACAGAACCGTTTTCCCTTGTTTCTAACGAAATTTCCGTGTTTCTTAATACTTTGATTAACTTTTGAAAGGAAACTTTCTCAATGTCACTGCGCCTTCGGATTTCAGTATCACAGTTTCTGTCCTCGGTTAAAATGCTTCCTATATATTTATTAGGTTGGTGCAAAAATAATGACGTAATAATGTCGTTTATTGACGTTAAAAATACGTCAAAAAACGACATTATTACACTATTTTTGCACCGACCTAATATATTGTTTGTACTTGCTTTACTTTGATGTCTTCAATTAGTTTTAATCTTGGGATGTTCGTAAAACTGACAACTCTAAATGCTGTCTTCCTACTATTGATATTAGGTTGGTGCAAAAATAATGTCGTTTTCTCACATAGTAACATATGTGAGAAAATGGCATTATTTTTGCACCAACCTAATATTTAGTAAGAAAGCAGATCAAATTAATATGTTTCGACTAAGTCTTCATCATTTCTGTAAACGTTACATTTTCAAATCTGAGGATAATCACTCTTTCTCAAAGAATACATAGAACACCTACTCACTCGTGTAATATTTCATAATATATTTAGATTTTTTAAAAAAATAAATGAATTATTTTTATCTATTATTAAGTTTTGCCGAGTGTTTTTTTTCATCTTTATTTGAATTGTTTTTTATCGGAACTATTAAGAATGTCTTTCGATATGTTTTTTGTTAATTATTTCACCCTGAGGAAGTTGGTAATGCAACTAAGACACAAGGAGTTAGTGTGAGCGAAAGAGAATAAAAAAAAACTTTAATTATGAAGAAACAACACGGATTGAAATGTCGAATATGCTATCAGTTTATATGTTTATAATTTTATTTGGCTATATTTGATCATCTCCTACTTATAAAAGTTATTGTAGTCTAATCGGTTAATCAGCTGTTTAGACAAAACAGGTTTCTTAAGGAAACAGGGAAATGAGTGCGATCCTCGCTGTTTAATAACAATCAGAGGATAATGACATGTGTAGTTGCAATGAAAAAATCCTCTACTCCCTTATTAAGGTGATCCACTACTATTCTTTCTGTGTTGGCTATCAACACTATATCATCTCTACCTCTTGTGATTTTAAGATAGCGACCCCTAATAATAACTCCTGGTAGGACGTTTACATCTCTCAGGATCGCCTCATTGTAGAGTTTTAACAAGTCCAGTGAGACGACACTTATCTATTTACTAAATTCATTTTTAAGACATTTTATGTTAATACGTTCTTTTTATAGATACAAATATTTAAGTATATTTTCTCTTTATAATAAACAGTATTAACGACATTTACCGGCTTGAATGTCCGAGAAATTGTTATAGAAAATATGTGTTCTCCGACTGGAATCGAATCTGTATCCTATATGGAACCATCATGTAGACTGACGTGCCTTTAACCGATTCAGCCACAGAGGAGCGTTTCGGTTAGCATGGTTGATTTTAAATTCATTTCTAAAAATGAATAATTGCGAATTCTTAATTTTATACTTATAATTCACATAATATATTTGGTACTGATTAAATTGATTGATTTATTTTATTGTTTATCAAGCCTCACCCTTTGGGGATGATTTAAAGGATTCATATCTTCGCTAAGGTTATTTTGAAATGTGTTTTGTATCATTGACATGTTGGAAAGTCCACTGATATCTGATCGCAAGCTTTTGACAGACTGACGTATTTTGTCCGAAATAGGAATCAACATTTTTGTTTTTGTGAACGACATATTTAACTAGGCTACCAGTCACCCGCGCTGGAGAGAAAGAAAACCCCATGACACGTATTCTATTATATGTTTTGATTGTCGGGTTTAAATCTTCACCCTGACCAAAAACTTTTTATCAGGAAGTGGTTTAGAAAAAGATAGAATAATTTTATATGACTTGAAATAATTAGCGTCTTCCAATTAAGCAAAACTTGCCAAGACATTTTGACATAACATTAATTTGAATCAGTTGAAACATTGGTAGGTGATTTTTAACCAATTTTCTTGTCACACGAGTTTATACATTTATCTGATGTTATGGACAGAGGAATCAACACTGCATAGTGAGTCTCAGTTTCACTCCTTATTCAATATTCTGTACAACAACAAGTTTTGTAACAGGATCTCTATATAGAACAATGAGTAATAATGGAAATTGGTAATAAGTGAAGTTTGAGAACAAGTGGACAAGATTTTTCGTTTGGGCTAATGTTCGATATTGTTTATTTTGTATCTGTCTATAATGCTGAGATGAAGTATTATGTACATTATTTACATTATTCGGAATATTGTGCTCATCTTTATCGCCCTATTTATTACAACGTTTCGGCCGTTGTATGCCCTTGACTTCTTCAGGTCGTTGGCATGTCGAACTTAAACCTTTATTTCGCTCGCTGGGGTAGACCGTTCTAGTTCCGCGTGCCTTGTTTAATGGATATCAGTTATCAGTTATTTCCTCTCCAAATTCTCCACTGTACGGTACTGAACTCACACTCTTTGGGTCCTGTCACTGGATCTAACTAACGTCTTTATCCACTGTGCTGAACAGAAATGCAAATTGTTTAGTTTAAGATTAGCGATGCATTAAATGTAAATAAAAAGAAAACACAAGAAACGTTTTCTGACATTTTATAAAATACAATGGAATTCGAAAATTGGTAAAAGTTCTTTAAAGCTTGAAAACAGAATGTTATTTCACAATTGAACTTTTTCTTAGCATCGTTCTGATCTTTATGTTCGCTACTATATATATATATATATATATATATATATATATATATATATATATATATATATATATATATATATATATTGAGATGAAAGGTTCTTTGTTCGACTTCTGTTTCAGACATCTGACGAAAATTAATAGTTTGTTTAGAATTCCCTCTTGAACGCACCGTATAGTTTTCATCACCTGTTTGTGTATAAAACTATGGCACACATTAGTAAACAAAGGCAAATCCTTCTTTGCCCTATTTAACTGTGATCGAATTTTCTTTTTAAATTTGGGCTTAAGATAAATGCTACAAGCATCTGTGGAGATGTCGGCCAAAACAAGATAAGATTATTCCTGAAAATCCTTATATATATATATATATATATATATATATATATATATATATATATATATATATATATATGAATCAGTTTTGTTAAATATAACCGACAAGGTTTGTTTGGTTCAGTTTTTTTGGCGGCATGTTTTTAATCGGAATTAAAATTGTGGAGAAACTCTCCGAACATTTTTTGTTCTCGTTTTTCATATGCGTTCCACCGGTATCAGTCAAGAACTTGGTGATGTCAGTATGGTTAACATGCTTTTGTCTGCATTTATTTCAGAGCTGTTATTTCAATCCATCCAAAGTAATATCATGTTTCCTTGCCTATTCATATTATTTTGTACGCCCATTAAATATTCTATATGCACTTTAAAATACCATCTCTTTTGGTGAAAGATATTTTATTTATTGTGGATAGTCGATTTAGTATAATAATTAATTCTAAAAATGCGAGTCTCACTTTGCAGTGAGCTTTGATTTGTATTTTTGTTACACCTGATAATATTAGTGTTATGTTTTTTTTTATCTGTTTGAGGTACATGCACGAATAGCACCAAGTCTCGACAATTGCCAAGTGAACCCAACAGATATTGTGGTGCCTATGTGGTCAATGTAATAATTTAATGTTGCTCTTTTATTGTTGATATTAGAAACCATAATCTTATAATGTACATAAGATTTCATAAACAACATTTAAAATATTTTGAAATGGGGTGAAATTCGAGTTCCATAATTATTTGTAATAATTAATTCAAACGGCATGAATTTCTTATAGCAAATGATCATTACTGATATGTAACTTCGACTTATATATTCAATTGATTTTTCATCTTGCTTGTAGTTAGAGTGCATCTGGTTTTAATTAGAGTGCATCTGGTTTTAATTAGAGTTCATCTGGTTACGATAGAAAAAGTCAATTGTTTATTTATTTTTGTTTATATTAGGATGATTGCTTCTATTAATTTTTCTAAATTTTTTTTTCGAAAACTGGAAAAACGCAAGAAAAGTTCTGAACAGCCTGAACTTGACCGTTAATTTAGCGTAACTGTTGGGGATGAATTCTTGTCTGTAAAAATAAATTTAGTGGATGACGACTAGTTAAACATGTATGTCAATATCTGTCTATATTTCTGAGATGTACATTATTTCCATTATTCGAACTATCGTCCTCATCTTTGTCGTCATATTTATTACAACATTTCGGCCGTTGTACGCTCCAGCCTTCTTCAGGTAGTTGGAATGTCGAACTAAACCCTTTATTTCGCTCACTGGGGTAGACTCAATGACACATGGCACAGTGGATAAAGGCCTTGGATAGATCCAGTGACAGGATCCAAAGAGTGTGGGTTAAGGCATTGGAGAACATTCAGAGGGAAAATTAACAGGAGATAACTGATAACTGACCTCCATTAAACATGGCGCGTGGAACTAGAACAGTCTACCCCAGTGAGCAAAATAAAGGATTCAGTTCGATATTCCAGCCACCTGAAGCAGGCCGGAGCGTACAACGGCCGAAAAGTTGTAGTAAGTATGGCGAAAAAATGAGGCCAATAATACGAATAATGTCAATAATGTATGTATGTCAATGCCAGTTCTTTTTTACTCCTTATGAGAATGAAAATGTCTCTTGAGGCCAGCAAGTGAATTGCAACGCTTATTGTGGATATGGGAAACGAAGTGGTACTGTAGAGGCGGGGGGTGACCTGATTTGTAATGTTTGTTCAATTTGCTTGAAGTATTCATGTAGTGAGTGAGATGGTATCGATATCTTCCTAATTTCTGACACACCCAGCACGTCAAGTTATTCTCTAGCGTGGTATTGATCATAATTCATCAAAGGCCTACCAATATATGATTCTTCTTGTGTCTAACGAGGTTATTAATCGAAATTATTCACTGTTAAATGTATCTTATCATTTCTGTTTGAATTACTCAATATCCTCGGGGATAGAGCATATGGACTCCCCATATAAAACTACCTTGTGACAAATCCTGACTTAGTGTGAGGGAGAAGTAAATAAATTTAGGATCATTATTTGCACATATTTTCATCCTTGTTTTATGATCAAACTATTTCTGCCATTCATAGGCTTGTAGATCCGTATATTAATCAGGTTATACCAAAATGAACTCTTTATTCAATCTGTGGGGTCAGATTTTAAACGATTAGCTGCTCTTGTCTACACTATGGCGGTAATGTTAGTAGGCCTATCATAGAAACAAATACAGTATAGGAGTCGTTAATAATAAAGAAATGGGATAAAAATGCTTCAACAGTTACAGTAAGAAAAGTGAAGTTTCATTGAATGCATTTAAAGGCGAGAAGCAGCTTTTGTGACAGAAGCAGGGAGTTAACATTTACGGATCCAAGTTTTAAACTTGGGATTGTCCCACGGTTGCATAGCCTAGTGAATTAAAGTGAATAGTTTTCACACACACACACACACACACACACACACATATATATATATATATATATATATATATATATATATATATATATATATATATATATATATATATATATTGAGTTTGTCCAAGTAAATGTAAAAAATTTATTTTGCAGTATGTATTTATAAACAGACATAAAAAATCTCGGTATGTTTAAAACCATTCATATTTAAGAACGCCATAAAATATTCTTTAAGCTAACTTAGTGAGTAAATGGTTAAGTTTAAAGGAGGCTAATTTATGTCATTTAATGACTAATAAAAAATGAGTAAACTTTGAGTTTACATATATATCTAATTTGACATAATACTTTGCACTGATTATACATCTCTGAGTTTCATGCCGAAGCAATTATCAAGTTGACAAACTCAGTTATGTAATCAATGAAGTATTATGTATGTTTCTTAATCTATCTATCTATCTATCTATCTATCTATATCTCTCTTTCTCTCTCTCTCTCTCTCTCTCTCTCTATATATATATATATATATATATATATATATATATATATATGTAATGAGCCAGGGATAACCTACATTGGATTAATCACATGGGATCACCAGGGTGAACTGGTACTCGATGAAGTCTTTCGCCCTGTTCGGAGGTTTCTGGTGTTTTCTTCTTTTTCAAAATTCTTGCTTCGGATGCGAATTTCTTTGAAAATTGTGCTATCCCGTTTTTTTTCACCCACCAAGTTTAAATAGATTTACGTTATATATATATATATATATATATATATATATATATATACGCGTTTTGTATGTGCGTGTGTGTGACCGAATGTAATGAGAAAGAAAATAATATAAATTCTAACATTCTTAGCCTTAATTCAAAAGTGGGTTCGATACCAAGAGTGCAAGTTCTTTTTCCGTATGTAATATATATATATATATATATATATATATATATATATGCAGTGGCTAAGTCTGTGTTTAAAATAAGCTTATGTAAGTGCTACTAAAAATCTTTACTCCATAATTGTGTGTTAGATACACTGTTGCAAGTCGAATATTCTAACCCTTCATTTTTTTTTAAACTCTCCATATCCTCCTTACTCTCCCTTTTCCCTCTGTTATTCTTTCTTTTTTTGTTTCTTTTTTTTTTCTCATATTTTGCGCGCCTTTTCTTTCTAACATAATTCATCTGCTCAACTTGCGTTATAGAGACTTTCATTTTTTCTTTTCTTTTTCTTTTCACTTCAGCATCGTCAGGTTTCTTACATTTTTAATCCACATAGCCTCCTCAGATTAAGACATTCATATGCTTGCCATGTACGGTAACCAACCCGTTCAGAAATATCTAACCTCTATGCTGTTTACATTGATTTTTGTCATATCGATGATTAAAATGGCTTCGAGTGATTGAAACGCGTAAGGCCTTCGTACGAAAACCATCCATTTTTAGCCTTTTTGTTCTGGCGCTATAGAATCACAAACAACTGTACCAAATAATAGAAATCCCTTCACCCGGTAAGTTTCAAATGGATATCATATGTAACTCCAAGAAAAGTTAATGATATAATTATGAAGTTGACACCACTTCAAACAAAAGGTTAGGAAAGAAACGCCCATCAGTACTGGAAAGAGCAATAATAGTTACTGGACTTGAAAACCTATTTTTCTGAAAAACTTTTTAAAAGAAAGATTTTAGAAATTTCAACCGAAAATAGCACTGGCTGCTCGACCAGTGAATGTCGAAAGGAAAAGGTTAATATCCTTCTTCTTCTATGTGCCCTGTCATTTCAGAACGTTGCTGATCATGCCTCTCTACAATATCTTCTCTTTAGTAGCTCTTAATAAATTTTGTTTTTGATATCTCGCATATTGTTCTGACATACATTCACTTAAGTCTCTAGGTAAGTTTGGCGTTGTTTTCTTCTGTTCCTTTTGCCTTCAATATGTCCTGTGAATATCAAGTTTTCTAAGCACTCTTTCTTCATTATATGTCCCCGACATTTTAAATGTCGCTTCCTGATGATATGTCGATTTTTGTTTCCATTTTCTTTAAAACTTTGTCATTGCTCATATGTTCGGTTCATGGTATTCACAGCATCTTTTTGTAAAACGACATCCATGTTTCTTTTACCTCTCTCTTAATATTGTGCTGTCTTGTCTCTGCTTGTCCATGTCGTTGTTTTTCTTGTTTGCGTTTCTCGTTTAGGTACATTTCTTTTAGCATAATGCACAATCTTCGACTAGAAGGTGCCGTTATTTTTGTTAAGGATTTTCTTGGAATGGCGTCAAACGATGAAGGGGGCTGGTTCTACTATGATGTACAGACGATGATTCGCCTCTAGTTGCAGCTTAACGATAATGTTTTTTTTTTATCTTTTTCTATTCACTCGTTTATTCTAATATTTCTTTCTACAATGTAACTTTCTTTTGCCTTTTTCTTCCTTCTCTTTTGTAGGAATATATGGGGAAATTCTTTTTACGTATTTATTCCTTATTTTCTCTTTTTCTTTCATTTTATTTTTCCTTTTCTATGATTCGATCAAACTGTTATTCTACAACTTAAAATAATTTCTTTCTTTCTTTCTTTCTAATGTGTTTTCTTTCACATGCTTTCTTTCTTTCTTATATGCTCTTCATAATATTTTCTTTCTTATGCGTTTTATTTCTCATGCTTTCCTTCTTTCTTTCTTTCTTTCTTTCTTTCTTATGTGTTTTTTTTCACATGCTTTCTTTCTTTCTTCTGTGTTTTTCATCATGTTTTCTTTCCTTTTTGTTTTATTTCTCATGCTTTCTTTCTTTCTTTCTTTCTTATGTGTTTCTCTCTCATACTTTCTTATGTATTTTCTTTCTCATGCTTTATTTCTTAATTATGTGTTTTCTTTCTTTCTTTCTTTTTTTTCATTCTTTCTTTCTAATGTGTTTTCTTTTACATGCTTTCTTTCTTTCTTATATGCTCTTCATGTTTTCTTTCATATGTGTTTTATTTCTCATGCTTTCTTCCTTTCTTTCTTATGTGTTTTCCTACTAATACTTTCTTTCTTTCTGTCTTTGAAAACACATATTCACATATTCTCATATTCTCATATTCTCATATTCTCATTGCATTATTTATTTTTGTTTGTTTATCACTTAATTTCTGTCTTTTTTTTCTAAAGTCAACATTCTTTTTATCCAATGCTGTCTTCCTCTTCTTTCACGCATTCATATTTCTTCTTTTTTTATCTTCATTTACACTATTTAAATTGTTCGGATTATTATCCTCATCTTTTTTGCTATATTCACAAAGTTTCGGCCATTGTACGCTGCGGTCTTCTTCGTGTGATTGGAATTTCGAACTGAACCCTTTATTTCGTGTTCATATTGCATTTTTTGTTGTTATTATTACTTTTCTTTAGCACTTCTTCTTACAGTCCGCTGAATGGAAATAGTGTAAATGATTACAACACCTCAATTCAGAAATAGTGACAGATATTGTATTTTTGTTGTTATACTATTCTTCGTACACGTTTTTATTCAAATGTTTTCTTTTTTTCTTTTTTCTTTCTTACGTTTTCTTCTGTCTTATGTTTTCTTTCTCTTCTTTCTTTCTTACACTTTTCTTCGTACAGATTTTTATACGTACGCTTTATTTCTTTCTTTCTTTTTCCTTTCTTTCTTTCTTTGGTTTGCTCCCTTCTTTCTCTTCTTTCACGTTTTGAAGTTTTCTTTCTATTTTTCGTTCTTTCTTTCTTACACTATTATTTCTACACATTTGCGCATATGTTCTATCTTTCTTTCTGTCTTTCTTTCTTTCTTTTTTTCTTTCTTTCTTTCTGCTTTTCATGCCTTCTTTCCTTCGTAATTTCTCCTGGTCTCTTCGGATTTTTCCTTTTCCCTGCATAACTTTTTAGAGTTCTTGACACGCAATCCACTGAAACACATCATTTGCCCTATATCTCAGTCAGAAAGAAACCTAATCAATCTCGAATGATGAGGTCTGCAGCTGTCAGTCATCTGACCACTGGCCCAGTATTTCGGGCACGCTCGAGTCATTTTATGCAGCTTCTACAAATCAACTTCATTTTGTATTTATCTTGTGACTCGATTCATTCAAAACTCTAACACACTTCCGCCGTGGTGGCGCGGAGAAATGAAATGTTCGGGTAAAACCTCAGAACAAATTTGTGCATCTTTGGAAATAGACTGTTTTACGTGCATATACATCAGGCGACGCGTACCAAATGTTGACATAATGTTATAACCACGGCTGTATCTTGGTCTGATCAAGAAGCATAGTTCTTTCACGTTTTCAAACTAACTACAGATCAGAATCATAATTTTTTTGTTGTTGCCGTGTTCCGTATGTGTATGAACAAGACTTTTTACATTTTCATCTCCATCGAAGCTCAAAACAATGTTTCTTTCTTTACCATTCATCCTTGTCCCTGTCCTGCTATCCGTTCACATAAACACATTAGGTAAGTTGCTATCTCTTTCCCCATGTCCATCCAAGACGTGGGGGATCATGACTCACTACAACTAACTGTCTCTTGCAGCTCAAAGCAATGCTTGGAACTTTACTATTCATCCTTGTCAATGCTCTGCTATCCATTCACACAAACTCATTAGGTAGGTTTTCACTCTTTCTTTACGGCCCTTCAGGACGTAGTTGATCATGGCTCTCTACAATTTCCTGTCCCTTGTAACTTCAATAAATCTTTAATCTTTATCATACATCCATTTCCAAGCTCTTTTATCTATTCATGCAAACATATTAGAGAAGTTGCTTTTTCTTTCCATATGTCCCTTCAGCACGTGGGTGATCATGGCACTCCACGACATCCTATCCCTTGTAGTTCTAAGTAACGTTTGATTCTTTACCACCACCTTCTATTTCCAGCTCTGTTACCCATTCTCCTAAACTCATCAGGTAAGTTTCTTGCTTTTTATATATGCCCCTTCAAGATGTGGTTGATCATGGCACTCCACCATTTCCTTCCCTCGTAGTTCTAAGCAATTTTTGATTCTTTACTCACTTTCTATTTCTGACTCTGTTATCCATTCTCCTAAACTCATCAGGTAAGTTTCTTGCTTTTTATATATGCCCCTTCAAGATGTGTTTGATCATGGCACTCCACCATTTCCTTCCCTCGTAGTTCTAAGCAATTTTTACTAACTGTTATTCATTTTCCTAAACTCATTAGGTAAGTTGCTTGTTCTTTATGTATGCCCCTGGAAGATGGGGTTCGTCATGGCACTCCACAACTTCCTGTTCCTTGTAGTTCTAAGCAGTTTTTGATTCTTTACCACCCCTGTGTGTATCTACTCTGCTATCATTCACCCAAATTAATTAGGTGAGTTGCTCCTTGTTTCTTAATGCCACTTCAAGATGTGGATGATCATGGCTTCCCACAAATTCGTGTCCCTTGAAGATCTAAACAATGTTTAATTATTTGCTACCAAAACCCTCATTCTCCTTGCTCTTCTATTCATACGCATGAATTCTCAATCTAGATGTTGTCAGCTTTTTCCTCACTATCGCCCATCTCTAAATACAAAGTATAAGTATTACGTTTACTAAGATGTTTCGCCTTCTACATCCTACCATGTTCCAATAATTTCTACTGCTTCTTTTTTTATTCTAAATATGAAACCCTTTTTCCTTCCAATTTTATTTAATCTCCTCATTTCTAATGTGTTCTATTTATGGTATACCTAGCATGTTTCTGTATAACCATATCACAGACGGTTAGATTCTCGTCCTCATCTTTTTATACAAGTAGATAGATATTATATACCAGTTCAAAAGTCACGTGTTACTAATAAAATATTTATAATTCTTAATATATCGCTTAGTTTCCGAGAAAACATCTTTCTCTACTAAAACGTACTTTCAGATAATATTGTCACACATTCCGTTATATGTTTTCTACACTAAATAAACAATTAAATTTCTCTACCTATAGGATTGTGATATATCCAATTCGAAACTCACATATATGCCTGATACTTTTTTTGGACAACGATACAACCTAGTTCCCGCTTTATTTTTTAAACTCTCTGGGTGTTTTTATAAACTACCATCACCACAGATTTTTCTGCGTGATATATAGCTGCCGACAGTAAATGTTGCGAGTCCTGGGTAAGACGTTAAACTATATCCACGTCCTGGTTAAGACGTTAAACTACGTCCAGTACCAAGGCCTCGGGTCAGGAGGTTTTGAGGAGCGTGGAACCGCCTCTTAACTGCTGGTGTTCCCAGGTCCACCCTGACTTGGGTGGTAGCACCTGCTAGTGTCCCAACTATGGGCAAATAGTTAACTATTAGCAGCAATACTTTTTTGAAAAAAAATATTACTAGTAATACAATTTTGAAGGAAATATATTACCAGAAACAGATTTTTGACAAAACAAAATATTAGCAGCAAAAAAAAAAAAAAAAAAAAAATTGTCAGCATTAAATAACCCAATGATGCTTATATGCCGTAAAACAAAATAAATAAATTAATTAATTAAATGCTGCGAAATCATCTAGTTTTCTTCGGAGGATCTAGCTGTCGAATTTAAATAAAGTTCGGTTTTCCATCATATGTTGAGTGTCAGTAAGTAGACAATTCAAATTATTTGATAAGCGGGTTTGTTGAATAAATACATGTTTCAACATTGACTTGTTTTTAGCTCGTAATGAAAGAAGATATTTTGTGTTTCACACAGTAAGGATCAAAGTTCGTTTATATCGTAATATCCAATTTCTAATAAAATATTTTCTCCTTTCTAACACGTAAACGGCGTAAAAAGGTTGCACGTACATGCACACTAAACGAGCGAAAAAACGAGAAAATACGATATTTAATATCTTCTATAACTCTGAGATGAGGTATTATGATTACTTACATTATTCGGAATGTTATGCTCATCTTCATAGCCATATTCACAACATTTCGGTCGTTGTTCGCTCCAGACTTCTTCAACTGATTGGAATTTCGAAACGAACCCTTTAATTCGTCCACCGGAGACATCCAGAAAAGGTCTGGCACGCAGAACTAGAAAAATCTACTCCGATGGACATAATAAATGATTTGGTTCGAAGTTCCAATGACCTGAAGAAACGTTGTTAATAGGGCAATGAAGATGAGGATAACAGTCCGAATAATGTAAGTAAACCTTATTTAATGATCGTATTATGATTATTTTTCTTTTAATCTGATGCAATTACTATCAAAATCATATTTCAGAAATTGAACTTATAAAAACTAATTAAAAAGACAACAAATATTAAGTTCATTTAATTAATATATTTACCAGTATTGGATTGTTAATGCATTCTACGCCTTATAGAGGTGTGTATTCTTTGTAACAGGTTGTCACAATTCTTACATCATTTCACTTTGAGAACAATGTATGAAGACTTACCACTCGCTTTGCTTTATTCTTCCAGGATTATATGCAGAAAAATACTGTAGATAATGACGTAGAGGTGCATTTTAATAATGTTTTTGCTTGTGCATTTTAAGATTTCTCGAATACGCACACCGATAGAAAAAAAAGAAAAAATTAAAAAGTCATTGGAAAAAAAATGGAATTACATGTCAAACTTTAAGAAACTTTTGCAACAAAATCCAAAGTGTTTTCCAGTAATCAAGGCTAAAGAGGATGTTTTGACGAGATCAAAATGTTATCAAAAATGCATTTTTCTTTTTGCATTATGAAAATTTCTGATTAAAATTAATCTCTCATTTTTTAACCACCTATAATATTTTTCTCTTATATAAAGTATAAAAAATAACCAGGGTACTCCTCAATATATATATATAAGAGCTAAAATTGAATGCAGCACTTATAGGCGACAGGCTGTTTCAGGCCACGAGTCTGTTTTTTGTCACGGCGATTTATCATCATCGTAAATAACCGAGAGGGAAAAAAAGCATTCGTGGACTGACGATAGCATCTAGCAGGAAAGAAGCGGCCGTTTCTAAGTTTTGAATTCAAAGTTCACGTTTACATTTACACGTTCTGTCTTTGATATTGAACACTTCATCCCATAAATGTATCACACCTTAAGAGTATATTTCTTCATATATATATATATATATATATATATATATATATATATATATATATATATATATATATATATATATATATATATATATGTATATATATATATATATATATATTTATTGACATTTTACAGATACATTGTATTCTTATATATATATATATATATATATATATATATATATATATATATATATATATATATTAAGAAATATACTCTTAAGGTGTGCTATATTTATGGGCTAAAGTGCTCAATATATATATATATATATATATATATATATATATATATATATATAAAACTTGGAGAGTTGAGTTACTAAAGGGAATTAACTGCTACTGAGACATCCAAAAATAGAATGCCATTTGGAATTCGAACAATCTACTCCCATGGCCCAAATGAAGAGTTCAGTTCGAAATTTCAGCGTATATCAACTGAATAATGTTCGAACGTACAACATCCGAAACGATGTAAATACGGCAATATGGATGAAGATAACAGCCATATATATATATATATATATATATATATATATATATATATATATATATATATATATATATATAACTTTTAAAGCACCATTATATATCGTTCCTCAGTATTTTGTTCTAAATTAAGTTACGCTTAGTGGTATTACGAAGCCAACTTAGACGTATATTAACGTATAATATTAGATTGGTGCAAAAATAATGACGTAATAATGTCGTTTTTTTCAGGTATTTTTAACGTCAAAAACGACATTATTACGTCATTATTCTTGCACCAACCTAATACAATGTTCTGCTAGTTTTTATAGAGTGCCATGAGAATGTTCTTTAGCTTAGACTGTATCACAAGGTATTCAGTCGAATCTAAAATGGCGGCACCCATAAGAAATCGCCGTTAGCGTTTTTATAGCCATTTATTTGCAATAAATGGTAATTTCCCATTGTCCCCAAACGGACCAACACAGCCAGGCAACAATTCTCTCTACAGTTCACCCGTTAAAGTTTTCACATCCCTGATAAAAGCAAATCGACACGTATTGCGACTGGTGAAGGAGCAACACACACACACACACACACACACACACACACACACACACACACACACACACACACACACATATATATATATATATATATATATATACACTCACACACACAGACACACACACACACATATATATATATATATATATGTGTGTGTGTGTATTTCGGACAACACACAGACGCTCACATTGTCACGCGTGTGTGTGTGATCGTTTGTGTATTTTGTATTATTCCGGAATCGGATTAGCCTCTACCTATTAGGATCACAGGAAGCCATTTGTAGGGTTGCTTTGATGTGACACCAGTGGATATGAAAATTTAAGTATGTCTTTAGTATGTAGAAATTGTTAATACGACCAACATAGAAAAATAACCTGTAATTTTATTCACAATATATAGCATCCTTCTGAAAATTAGTCAATTCTCTAAGAATGTTATTATTTACGCCGAAACAAGTTTTCTTTATTTTTCTCAAACTCATTAAGCTTAACGTATAACGGGCAGTTAATATTCTTTTCGTAGATTATAGGTATTATTTCCTTTCTTTTTATGTGCCATGTCCCTTCAGGACAAATCGATCATGTCTCTTCACTTCCTCCATGCCTTGTAGCTCTCAGTAAGTTTTGTCCTTTTATTACTCCCCCCAGACCATGTTCTGCCATCCACTTGCTAAAGCCCGCTACGTATATTATGCATTAATTTCCCTCTATTCAACTTGTGTGTATCAGCTTCTCCTAACCCTCTTTTTACATTACGTCTGAAAACTGCCTTTTTTTCCTGATGTTAAGTATAAGTTTCCGCCTTGTTTGCATCCTCCCTCAAACCTCTTCATTTCACACGCTCGGTCCATGATATCCTTAGCGTCCTTCTGTAGAACCATACCTTTGTTGTCTCGTGTTTCTTCTTCATCTTGTAAGAGACCGTCTAAAATTCGATGCCGTAAAGGAAGACGGATGTCACGTATCACCTCAGTACTGTTTACTTTGTTACCAAAGTAATCTTCCTGTCTTGTAATACTCTCCTTAGCTTTTGGAATGAGTCTTCGGCCATCTCAATATGTCTTCGGATCTCAGCGTCGCACTTACCGTCCTGTATTTTTCACGCAAAACGTTAAATATGGATTTCAATTAATTCTATTTCATCTTTTTAGTTGTCTAATACTTTTAGTTGTCTAATAATATTTACATTAATTACTCGTAAACTATAATGTGAAATGTTGGCTTGTTTTCGGTACTCGTTTGCATTCGAACATTGGGCTCTTCATTCTCTCTCCCTATAACCCTTCTCTCTACTGGTGGTGGTGGCAGAGATGGTTGTGAATCAGAGAGAGAGAGAGAGTTTGACCAGACCATTCGCGTGAATTTGATTTTGGCAGACAATTATGCACGACGGAGAAGCCCACAAATATGGCCAGAAGCGCCTCCCTCCCGGCTCAAAGGGGGTTTGAGATAGGCAGGATCTGGAAAGCCTGGTTGCATCAAGCTGTCGGATGCTTGGTCTGTCAAGGGATACCTTGGTTACGCCAGCTCGACTAGTGCTTCACTCTTCTGCCTTATGGCCGTTGAGATCGTGTAGGACTCTGCCGATTCCGCCGCGATGCGTAGCCCTATAAGATTTGAAACTCAAGACCGCTTCGCCCTTGGGATTACTGACACAAGTAAGCCCTTTACCATGACAAGTAACGGCCATATATATCTTACACTGGATGTTGGAGTGAACATTTTGTTATAAAATATAAAATGACCGTTTATTGCAATTTTGCTCAAAGCCGAAAGGAAAATAGAATGAAGCTGGTCAACAAATGTAACAACTGTAATAATTCTGCAGAGATTTTTAAACAACTGCTTCTTTACATTTTAATATAAATTGCTGGCAGTAAACAACTTACCAAAATAGTCACTGAAACGGGTCTTGGTGTTTTTTCAGATTAACTTTTGATATTAGGATGTAGGGATGCAGAAGACAATTATCTCCCTTTTTACAGGACAAATTTACTTATGTCGTAAAGAGACCTGAAGTTCATGTGAAATTCAGGAGTGAAGACAGCACATAGTTTTATAATGTTTTCTTATAAATTTTTTTATAAATTTTGCTCAAAGCCGAAAGGAAAATAGAATGAGGCTGGTCAACAATGACTATCATAAGACAAGCTAATCCGATTCGCAACCCATAACTTTATTAACATTTACTCTATGATCACAGCAAAATGTGAAATGTATAATACGTCAAAATCACTTATTTTGTCATATTACTCTTCTGTTATGTATCTATCTATTCATACGTAGTGTTACGCGCATGCGCACTCACAACGCTGTCTGTACCAGTGAAAAATGACAAGGTAATTTTTTTGTAAGAAGTATAATGCGGATTTTAATTACAATTGTATGTTAGAATGCTTGCTGACAATGGAGGTGCGAATTTTAATCTGATACACGCAATTTTTCAGAGACACATTTTCGTTTAATTTTATTTTTTTTATTGCTAACTGGAGATATATTTGATTGAAAGATTCAATCCAACCCATGTTTTACAATTTTTTTTTATCATGACAATTCCACAGCTGGTGTTGTCTATGCTTGAGTCAGGCATTGATTCCTGAATATAACAGAAATAAAAGAAAAAAAGAAAAGATATAATTCATTTCCTTTCGCAGGTGTATTTTATAAAGTTCACCTGAAACATTTCATTGAATTCCTCCACTTCTAGTTGAACTCCATATGTTTCATTTTATTGTCCTCTGTCGAACATGAGTCTGAGTAAAAATTCAGCACGGTACTTAATTTAAGCGATATTTTAGAAGCAATGTTAACCCATTAAATAACATCAGTTATATTTTATTGTTAGAAATAACTAACAGGAAAATTCAGTTAAGCACAAAGACGAAATATTTTTTGCACATACATGCAGACTTTATAAACTAAATATTCATTTTATGGAACACTTGGTCTTTCGTACCTGCAGAAACACGGAGAAAAAAAAGACGTTTTTTGTTTCAATTTTTATCGCGATTATTTTAACTACCTTCTATCATCGGCAGTGTATGTTGTTTTTAAAAGAAGCGATAATAAGTCAGGACATATGGTGAAAGTGAATTTATACATTTAGTCTTTTGTTCTTGAGAATTTACAACAAAATATTTATTAAATTGCTTGTTTATTAGAATATTTTTATATTTACAACATCGCCATGACTTATTTATAATTTACCAACGGTTTTCTCAAAAATTCAATAAACGATCTAATAAATAAATAGTGTTTATTAATTTTGTAGTCAGTTCTTCAGAAGTGTATACATTCTCTTTTGTATATTTAAATTTGATTATATTTCAAATAATTGCTTTTTAAATGAATATATATTTCCGAGGAGTAAAGGTAGTTAAGATAACAGTAGTTTCAACGTAAAATAAAACGTTCTTTTGAACCCCTGTTATTTTTGCTGGGACGATAGTCCAAATTTGCTAATTTTGGGTTTAGTTATGTTTTACTTTGTCTATGATTATTTCAGAAAGTCATACTTACGGTACTTTTAAAATTGTGTACTTAAGAAGTCTTTGCTGATGTTTTATGCAGTGAGAAGTGAAATCCCAAAGCATAAGACAATAGTAAGTAAATTACAACTGAACTGTTATGTAATATTGTTATGGAAACTTACCCATAATAACATAATGGACTATTCCATACGTAATAAATACTGCGCCTCGAGAGGAATCAGGGAGTTCGGGCGAACTCTCCGCCTTCGGGTGGGGAGGAACCAGAACGAGGCTACGACGAAGGGCGGAGTCTCTTTCGGGGTGGTAAACCGACCTGAACCCGTTTATACGGGTTTAAAGGGCATATTTTTGGCCGAGGCCACGGGCTCGGAGATCCCACGTTAAACCGGCCTTGTGCCACATGATGCCCTCGTAGGGGGGGTGAATAAATACCGTTCAGTCCGAAGTCCAACGACCGGCTGATCGGCTGAAATCTCTGCCTTCGGGCGGGGAGGAACCCGAACGAGGCTACGCCGAAGGGCGGAGTGTCTTTCGGGGAGGTAAACCGACCCTGAACCCGTTTATACGGATTTAAAGGGCATATTTTTGGCCGAACCCAAGGGCTCGGAGATCCCACATTAAACTGGCCTTGTACCACATGATGCCCTCGTGGAGGGGGTGACTAAATACCGTTCAGTGCGAAGTTGGGCGACCGACTGATCGGCTGATCGGCTGAACTCTCTGCCTTCGGGCGGGGAGGAACCGGAACGAGGCTACGCCGAAGGGCGGAGTCTCTTTCGGGGAGGTAAACCGAACCTGAACCCGTTTATATGGGTTTAATGGGCATATTTTTGGCCGAGCCCACGGGCTCTTAGATCCCACGTTAAACCGGCTTTGTGCTCCATGATGCCCTCGGGGGTGACGGGGAGTGACTAAATACTGTCAGTCTGAAGTCTGGAGTGAGGTCCGTCAGAAGTCCATCAGGAGTCTGTCAGTCAGTCATAGCTAGCCAGTCAGTCGAGTCAGAGGCAGTCCGAAACAGAGTCGTGTTCAGACAATTACTACTAAACCTGATTGTTCGTACTAACACTTTTCTACCTCTCTGTATATATTCCTGTTTGTAATATATCCGTGTTAATCCATATCCGCCTTCGTATTCTTCTGTATTGGTTCTACCTCGGATTATCACTGTGGTACAGGGAACCGGACCATAACAAATATGAATCCTCTTATATGTCAGTGAATACTAGAGAAATTCCTTACAGATGAAACAGTTCAAAGTGATTGAGATAAAAATAAAAATTTATTTCCAGTTCAAATTTCAAATACATAATTATAAAAGACGAAAGTATCTAAGTTATAAGCTTTGAAATCTATCTATCTATCTATCTATCTATCTATCTATCTATCTATCTATCTATCTATCTATCTATCTATCTATCTCAATGAGTCTACATTATGTATCAAGATCTATTAGTTCATATCCGTCTGTTCATATTTATGTATATGTTTTAAATCTGATTCGGCACTTCGGTCGTCACTACATGCCTCGTACAAAATCCGACAATAAGTAACCCAGTAAGAGTTTATACGTTTTAAAATCTATCAACTTATTATAATATATTGTGGTTTCCCACATTTGACTTTGGCTAAAATGCCCATTAGGAGGCGCTGCTTAATTATAAAATGCCAACAAGTGTCCCTCTCCAATTTTCTTCTGGTTTCCATATGTAGTAAAACGTAATTAAAGAATGTCGCCGCTGTGCGCGTTCGTTTCTACGGTCGACTGACGAGGGATACACGCGCTTGTATCACACACACACACACACACACACATTTTTAATCGCTATGTATTAATTTATTTTCCTCTTTCCGGTAGGCACATATTAATGTGATTTCTTTGTATTACTACACGCGTTTAAATGTCCTCTGTTTAAAATCCAGTTTTACTCGGACTCACATGTGTCCACCAAATACTGTTTGCGGGACATGTTCCAGGACCCGTTAAATATTCAAAGAAAAAACAACAAACCTTGCAACGAATGTAGTGACTCACGCAACACTATGTATTTAAGCTTTTACTTTGTAACTCACAAAAAAGTGTGCTTTATGGGGATGAACTCTATTGTGCGAAACAAATATTTATTTTTCAAAGTAATATACTCCTTTTCACTCCACAATACATAATCTGTTTGGTGGTCAAATTCAAGGAATATTCTCAATTCATGTAAAAGTTAGAGGTCTGATGTGGCAGTGTTTCCCAGACAATTTCCTTACACGGGAAAATGAGACTTGAGTCAAAGGGATGTGGTTCTGCAAAGGATTCCTAAGAATACCATGGACGGAATATGTGAGTAATGTGGAAGTTTTAAGGAAAATATAAATAAAAAAAGTATAACTATCCATACAACCAGAAAGAAATATCCGGGACATATCTCTGGGAAGAAGGATTGGAGAATCTAACACACGCGGAATATACTGAAGGTGATAAATAGCGAGGGAAACAACGAAAAACTGAGTGACTGAGGAGAGATTAGGAGGGATGTTAAAAAAATAAGTTGTTAGGGATACGAAGTTGTGGAGAACTTTGAACTTCCACGCCCTGAAGGAACATATAACATAAATGAAGAATTTTAATAGGAAGAAAATTATTTCCTTTCAACCTTAAATTATCATAAACAAATCTGAGCTAAAATCTTGATTATTGTAATATCATTACGCGAAAGCTACCTTTCCTATACGTTTTAGTAAATATTTAATCATCAAATGCAACAAATTTTCTATTATTTAGTGATATCTTGCTTGATAAATGTCACGGCATCGCTGATAAGAGGTTTTCTTAGAGAAAAGCTAAAAGCGAGGGTGCATTGTTCTCCGGCATTTAAACAAATGTAGCGGGAAAGGGCCAGATACTCAGTTGGGAAGCATCCATACGATCACATCTAGTCCTGATGACGATGAAGATGATGAAAATATTATTCGCGCAGGCTTCATACCTTTCCACAGCGTAGATAATTAGAAGCGTGAAAATTGCATTCCCATCGGGTTGCCAATCGTTCTCCAGCACCCGAAGTGTAATAAGCTACGCTTTGTTGTGGCACAGGCGGACAAACATAGTGCTCTGAATCACTAGCAAGGACTTCGTTCGTAACGATAACCGAGGGTCTTTATATATATATATATATATATATATATATATATATATATATATATATATATATATATATATATATATATATATATATATATATATATATATATATATATATATGTTCATATATATGTATTCGTTTTTCTCATGTAAAGAGACAGCACAAACGAGAGAGAGAAAAAGAGAGAGAGAGAGAGAGAAAGAGAGTTAGAGAGTGTGTATGTGAGAGAGAGAGAGAGAGGGGGGACTGTAGTGTCAGAATTTCTCACAACGCGATTTGTTTGGAAAATGAATAAAGGAGAATCAATAAGAAGCTAGGAAATTAAAAAAAATGGTAAGAAAAACGAACAATAAAAATCAGGTAAAAATATTAACGGGAATAAATGATGAAATAAGTTAATTAAAGCCTAATGAGCAGGAAGGTAAAAACAGGACGTAAATAATGATTTATCAAAATCAATAATTCACACGTGTAGGTAGATTAAGAAATTATAGCTATACCCGTTATACAGAGACCTGCTTGTTTTCACTTATACATACATACACACATACATATATAAACTTTATATGAGCCAAAGATAAAATGCATTTTTCGCGCCAAAGAAAAAGAATCGATTTCAACATACAAACATCAACATACTTAATCTTATGTATAGTTATATGAATTTCATAGCATATTTCTGTCCGCGTTTATTTGTTTTTTCATGAAAGCATTTTCACGAAATTTTAGCTTCCATTCAAATAAAAAGATATCTACTTATATATATATATATATATATATATATATATATATATATATATATATATATATATATGTTGTTCATATGTGTGTATATTTTTATGCATATACCTATGGATATATATATATATTTATAAAATGGTCAGCATATATATCAATGTATATATATTTATAATTGTGTGCATGTTTCTATGCATAGATTTACGTTAATCAATCGACCCAGCCAATAGCTCGTGTATGAGATAAGCCTCCAATACGTTTATAAATTTTCAATAATTATTTCAAATTTTATGTTGATAGACAAATGTTTCTTATATTCATCTAGAGTTTTTGCATTTTACTTTTCATTTTATTGGTATAAGGAAATTCCAGCGATACACACACACACACACATATATATATATATATAAGTGAGTGGAAGATAAATAAATAGCGATAGAAGGAGATATTTTATGTATTTATTCGTATGTGCGCCTTGAAATCAGTGCTCACCTCTAAAAGCAACCAGCTTATTTTACATTTCGCTCACACACAGGTAGCTACACACAGACACACACATATACACGCGAATATATATTTTGATATTTGATTTTATTAAAAGATCACCAGAGAATGAAATATTTAATTCTGTGATGAAACTTTAATAAATGTCAAACATGTTAGATTTATTTAGAATTTATGCGCGTGCACACACACGCATATATATATATATATATATATATATATATATATATATATATATATATCCTCTAGACGATGCAAAGTCATGGATATGAGGGACTGGTTATCGATTAGGAATGTTTAGGAAATTGAGTTTCCTGGAATCGATGCACACTCAGAAATCCATGCATTCGGGTTTCCGGACCAGATTTAGTGATGAGGCATATTGGCTGTCTGATGGATGGATGATACCTTTCTTCAATATTTTCTGAAACTCTTTGCGTAGTTATATTTGCTAATTTATATATATATATATATATATATATATATATATATATATATATATATATATATATTAAACAATACACTGATAAATAGAGATCATATTGTAGTATCTGTTCCCAATCGCGCGCAAGGCAGGATTGGATAACAATTGACCTATGCACGAGTGTACGTGTTCGGGTCCGCCACGTTATATAACTGACTTTCTGCCACATCCCCCTCAGTGTGGGGACCGTGGGTAAATACATACATTCTGCGGCCACACCTTGCATGTAGTATCTCTCAGTTGCGGTCAGATTGACTCAGTTGTGGTCTCTATCTGTAGACTGAATCTCAGCGAAGGTAAATAATACTTTGAGGTACCTAGCCCGAGTGTACGCTCTCGGGTTCCCCACGTTAAGCCTAACCTTGTGTCGCATTCCGTTTTCTTTGGGAGACTTGTGTAAGAAACTACTTTCTTCAGCCCAGGTAACTAGGCTGAATGTATAGGATTTGTTCCAGCAGCATCTTGCCTACAGCACTAGTCAGGCATCCATCATCATTTCCAGCTTGCCATCGGCCGTCGTTACAGCCATCTTCAGCTTTTCCCGCTCCATCAATGCTTGCCAACGATATGCAATAACCTGTTGTTTTCAGGACAACGCTCTCTAGCGACCCTAAAAATCTTCCTTTTTCGGTAAAGCTTTCTAGCGATCACAAAATTGTCCTTCTCAGGACATCCACTGTCTAGTGACCAGAAAACTGTCCTTCTCAGGAGAACGATATTTCTCACCCTCTACATGAGGCTTGCCTTGTTCACACTAACATTATTTTTGTTTATGTATTTTGTCTTTAACAAAAAGAAATTTGGATATATTTATTTCTAATCAAGTCTTCGTTTCGTCTGTTGTTGTCTTCCGTCATTTAATATCTTTTTGCAATTCAATAAACGCCCACAAAAAAATAGTTACCTACGAATGACATAGCAGCAAGTGATTACATTACGTAAAACAAAAAAGAAAACACTGTTTATCCATTACAGCTTCAAACGAAGAAAAAACAGAGATGTCAGTCAACACCCCTGCTCCAACTAACTCCATACAGGGAAGTCAATACCAGAAATTGGTTTCTTCAGCTTGAAGAGATATTCCCCACCAGTGAATGACCTCTCAAAGATTCGAGTTCACCAACGGGGTGCAAGCCAAGCCACAAACGTAATCGATGAGGTAGTGGATATGCTTGAAAAAATCCCGAAATCAGAACCATACACTCACTTGTAAAGTGCAATTATGGACTGGACACAAATTAGTCTGCAAACATTTTCCCCACACCATTGTAGGTGACAGGACCTCATCACAGCTTCTGCGGTTTATGAGCAGCCGCTTAGATCAACACATCATGGCAGAACTCATCCTGTGTTTTCTGTGAATAGACAGGGTACCGACGACTGTGGCACAGATACTTGCTGACGTTGATGACAAGAATTTTGCCACATAAAATCGAAGAGTTAACTCACTGGACGAACTTGTCAATGCAGACACGCGGCACATTAGAAAGGCGTTAGCAGACCTGCAGAAGCAAATGCAAGATGCAAGATGCATCTTACGCTGAGCAGATCAAGAAACAGATGTCCAGTTCGAGACAGCAGGTTGCACAAACACAGCTACAGTCAAGTGCGAGAGAACAACACAGAACAGTCTACTCCAGTGAGCGAAATAAAGGGTTTAGTTCGACATTCCAACCACCTGAAGAAGACCGGAGCGCACAACGGGCAAAACGTTGTGATAAAAATGGCAACAAAATGAGGACAATAGTCCAAATAATGTAAATAGTGTACAAAATACCTCATCTCATAAATATAGACAGATACTAGCGGTGATAGAACATGAACAACTTTTACTCCCAGTTTAAAACGCTCCAAAAAGTTAACAGATAATAGAAATTTATTAAAACTTGTACTGTTGACGAAATATTGCTGAAAAGTACGCGCCCCATTAAACAGATTCGGATTAAATAAGTGAATATAAGCAAATCAGATTCATTATTCTTTGTATTAAGTCTTAGTCAGGTTTAAAATGTGTAGAATCAACCCCAACTTCGTCAATCATTTAAAAAAAATAAAATAAATGTTTGTTTTTTGTTTTTTTAAGTGAAAACAGACTCGTAAAATGCCGGTAAAACTCAACTTGGTCATGTATAGTTGAATATGTTTAACAGATAATTCCCTGGAGAATGAAAAGCAGTTCAATACTCTTGCAAAAAATTATGCTGAGGTCAAAATTGGAAGTAAATAAATTGCAGATTAAAGAAAAAAATTGCGATGTTTTGCAACTTTTCGTTCTAATTTTTAAACTAGAAACATTTGCGTAAAAAAATTGTGATGCCAAAACATTACAAACGACATTAACATTTTAAACAGTATAAAAAATGAAGAAATGTTTAAGAAATCTTATTTTCTTGTGTCCGAATTGAATTTTGATTAATAAAAAAAAATGGACGACCATCATTGTCTTCTGTACGAAAATTAAAATTTATATTGAGAAAATAAAAGTAAATGTGTAGATATCTAAAAGAACATGAGAATAATAAAGTAGGCTTCTGCAAACTGTTAAGCTGTTAGAAACAAAAAGGACCGTTATATTAACTATCATCCTAAATGACACTGAATGCTGGGAAATTTCCTCACAGATTGAAGAGACAGTGATATGGTTCTACAGAAGGATGCTGAGAATACCATGGACTGAACATGTAAGCAACGACGAAGTTTTAGAGAAAATGGAAATAAAAGGGACATTTATATGTAACATCAGAAGGAGAAAGTTGATAAGCTGAACAACGAGGAAGTTAAACATTTGGAAGGGAAAAAAAATCATAAATAGATTAGATAGGCACAATTGAAAGGGATTTTGGAAGGGCCTAGTTTTTGAATGCTCATACCATTGCGGGTTTCTATTAAGGAACACGTGTTATTTATTTACCAACCATCGTAGCTATATATATACTTAATATTTACCAGATACAGGTGCTTGAAAAGTCATCTCTGTTTTTAAATATCCACTAAATATAATGTATATAGCAGAAAAACTAAAGACGGTATATATATATATATATATATATATATATATATATATATATATATATATATATATGACAAAAAGGTACGTATATGTGATGGTTTGACGACGACAATATTATCAGAGCGTCTTAAAAGTGTAAAAATTAACTTGCCAGGTAAATATTTGTGATGTAAATGCTTTTTCATTATTCGAATAAATGATGTATTTATATACATATTCTATATACAAGGGCGTACGAGCCTTATTATTGGATCAACAGCGGAGCACAACGGGGCTGGGAGGAAGGTTTCTTCGTCCGAAGAAATCAACCAGCGCCGGTTCTCACGATGGACTCAACAGGTACTTTCCTGTTACCAACGTAAGCTTTCAATTTAGATGCAAAAGTTTGAACTGGAGAGGGATGGCCTTCTCCCGTTTACTAACTCACGATACGCTACGCATAAATGATTACTTCTCCAGATACCAACCCCGGTGTGGGAAGGTGACACTTCAAACCCCCATCTGGGGCAGAGACCCTACAACGACATCATCATGATCATTTCATCTCTCTCTCTCACTTTCTCTCTCTCTCTCTCTCTGCATATATATATATATATATATATATATATATATATATAGATAGATAGATAGATAGATAGATAGATATAGATATATGACAGAAAAGTAATTAAATCTGTTGGCTTGAGAACCACAACATTATCAAGACGTCTTAAACTTCATTTATCGAAAACAATTTCTACTACACAACATTTAAAGAGACATTCTTGTCCACCTTCTTGATACTAGGAAATACTTGTTGACATCATCAGTATGCTACATCAAGAAAATGATTAGCAAAAACTTCAAAATATCGAGGATCTCTACATAAAAAAACAACCGATCAACACTGAACAAAATATATTACAAGTGTAGTAGCAATGATTTAAAATGCATTTGAGTTAACTAACATTTAAAATTTTGAAATTTACCATCGCTGGTTACAAAACATCATAACTACAACGGCTAATTTTAATATATATATATATATATATATATATATATATATATATATATATATATATATATATATATATATATGGGTACTCGCATCGTTTTTTTTTCTTTGGGTCTTGAAATTGTATGTTGGACGATTATTTTCGGTTAACGCAAATGTTCTTGGTTCTTTCTTTTTTTATACCTATTTTTCCCTTTGGTATTGGCTTGTTTATTTGCAAATAAACACGCCGAAGGTTTTCTGAGCGAGTATTGTTTCTTATACTCATAAGATTTCTATTAATATATATATATATATATATATATATATATATATATATATATATATATATATGCAGTACTTAGTGGAAAGTGCACAATATCTGTGATAGAGCTAACATATTACGTTGCATGAATATTAGTTTGTAACCCTGAGTTTCACGCTTTTTCAATCATCAGACAAACTTGTTTATTTTTCAAAAGTAATCCAAATTTTCTGATGATCGCAAAAGCAAGAAACCCGGGGTTATAAACTAATACCCCTGCAACTGTATGTATATATATATATATATATATATATATATATATATATATATATATATATATATATATATATATATATATATTAAAATTAAAGAACACTAAGATATATAATCCGTTGTTCTTATTAATATTTTTATTTTTACAAAACAGTGCTCAATGTAAATTTACAGACCATAAATATTATAAATTAACTGATTTAAAACATGGTTTCTTGGCTACACAGGAATAACCATCTGAAAACTTCAAATTTAATTATATAATTAAATCAAAAGCATTAGTTCTCTTTCATCTTCCAGCGAATTTTGGAATTTAATTTAATTATATAATTAAATTTTTATTTCTATTATTAGAGACGATTGACATGATACTGCGATTAAAATTTATTTATTCATTTTATAAATGTTTTTTTTCTGGACATAATTTGTCTAAATGTCCGGATAATCGTAAGGCTTTCGGCTATTTTTTTTTCCAGGGCTTATTTATTTTATTTTTTTACTTTTAACTGACTGTATGGGGTTTTCTAAATGTGTCTAGAGTTATATGAATGTTTTTTTCCAAAAACGGACTGCACGTTGTGACCGTGTTCATAGTTGGTTTTATTGAGTGTTGGCTTTTATTTTTTATTTATAATACTTCCATTATTTTTAGATTTTTTTTATACATGTGAATGATGCGTTGAAACACTAATAATAAATGAGTAAAAGCCAACAAGCACTCAAACATATCAACTATGAAAACTGCCACAATGTGCTGACCTTTTCTATCGTCTTTAATGAAACCTGTATAAAAGAGACATTGCTGTCCAAATATCATATACTGATGTAAAGGAATAACCTGTCGCCCCATGAGTGACTACACTATAGGTAGTAACTACCTATAAGTATCTGTAAGTTAACGGACTACAGAGACAAGCTGGGATCTTTTCCAGATAGACAGTCGAACACTTCTTTCGGGCAGAGAGGAACCCGAACTACGCTCCTCCGAAGGACAGAGTCTCGTTCGGGGAGGTAGACTGCCCCTGAAACCGTTTATATGGGTTTAAAATGGAATATTTTTGGCTGAGCCTACGGGCCCGGAGAACCCACGTTAAAAGGGCCTTGTGCCATATGCAACCCTCATCGGAGGTAGCTAAATATACTAGCTTGGATCTGTTCTAGCTGCGATGGTCAAACTCTCAGCCTCCGAGCGGAGAGGATCCTCAGACGAGGCTATGTCGGAGGGCAGAATCTCGTCTCGGGAAACAACTACCCGACCCGTTTTATAAGTGGTCTACAGCAATTTTTGGCTGAGCCTACTCGCTCGGAATCCCCACATTAAAACCGGACTTGTGCGAATCTGATCGCGTGTGGAGGTTAGTAAATATACTAACCGGGATCTGTTACTCAGCTCTTAGCTGTTGTCGAACTCTCTGCTTTCGGACAGAGAGGAAGTCGGATTAGTCTATGCCGAAGGGCAGTGTCTCGTTCGGGGAGGTAGACAGACCCGAACCCGTTTATGCGGAGTTTAGGGGGAATTTTTGGTCGATCGTACGGGCTCGGATTGCCCCACATTAAATTCGGCCTTGAGGAGGTTGGTAAATATTACTAGCTGGGATCCGTTGAGTTACTCGAGAACTACCCTACTTCCAACAGTAGCACTCACTACTGGATTAACTTGCGACAACCTTGTGCATAACTGTTATCTTTTTCTTATTGTACTGTTTTTTTTTTGTTTTACAATAAACCTTTACTTATTTTTCCACTTTGTTTTTCAAGTATATATTCCTATTAGCACGGAATATAACATACATAATATGTGTGGACAGAAAGATCTGTAGTTTTTGTGTTCTGACCTGGTATCTCGGCTTAAAATATTTTCACACAACCTTAACGTAGATTCACTTAGACTTTCGAATTAATATTTTAAACATTTTCACTTCAAGGCAGTCGTTCTGATGAATTCTTCTCTTTGGTACCTGGACTTAATTAATTCTAGCGTAGTTTTGGAAAATCTCACCACAAGTGAAGAAGTGACTTCCGGTTCAAATGAACATATCATGAAGTAATAATGGAATAAAGTTGATATTTTAAAAGAACAGAAACAAAAATGACATTTATACTTAAATTAAGAAATAGACATTTGGACATGAGGAAAGAAGACTTAGAGAATTTGGCATTCACAAACAGAGGAAAAAAGCAAATACACCACCTAACGGTTTTTTTATATGGTTGCCTGAACAGGAATATAGAGGAATAGCAAAACGGTAAAGATATGTGGAGACACATGAACGTCCACGTCATGAAAGAAAATGGTATATAGAAGAACAAGACTAGATTGGCAGTTAGGTCTCTCTATCTTAGTGTTGAAACTGGTACGTTTAATCGGAGGTTCCATTCTAATTGTTTATTCTCTCATACTTTTTCCATACAAAATTCTTTTTGATTTCCTGTTAACTACTATCTTCCAAAAGTCAAATGCAACGTCAATCGTCACATTCGATCGACTTGAATTCTGTTCTTTTATTGACCTATGTTGTGGCCTTGTTAAGGCCAGGAATAAAGACACAAGAGATGAATTGAGTTAAATATCTCAACAGAAACAGTAATACAATCATATACAAATGAGAGTGTTACTGTAAAAATGTCCGGTCCGAATGTCAGAGCCGACTGCTGGAAACTTCCCTCTCCAAAGGGCAGTACCTGCTCCTGTTTATAGCTGGGAGAGTCCATGCGTGCGTTATCAAATTACATAGCATCCTATATCCTCAATAATATATTCACAGTTTCATTCATTCACAGAACCCCTTTTTTCTTAGTGACTTCATCACTGACTGCACTATATATATATATATATGATTGACACAGAAGACGATTTCTACGGATGAGGATCCGACAACCTCATTCGGTTTTAATGTTTGTGTCGTGAGATTTCAGTCCCGCTAGTGACCTGCACACAAGTCCATATATTGTGCAAGAGGACATAGCAACAGGAATATTTGGCGACCCTTTTTGCCGCCCTCTTTTAGTCGGTCAGTACGACTGATTTCAAACTTTTTGAAACAACTCTGGCACAAATATCTCCAGTTATATCTATCAGGGGTGACACACTCGAAGTTAGTATCAGCTGAGAGATTACTCTTTAGCATCTTTTTCTACCTGAGCCAAAGGGCATACTCCTTTGTCCACTATCAAGATTGTATATATATATATATATATATATATATATATATATATATATGACACAGGGATGAGACAGTGAGATAATCTTATTGGTATATATTTACATGTGTCATATAGGGTAATGTGTAACTACCGACAGCGAGGTTTGAACGTGACACTCTGGACTTATGAATATATGCTTACTGCCAAGTGTATGAGTAGCGGTGTCAGGCTACTGACTCTAGTGATTATTGAGCGACTGTTGAGTGGAACTATCCAGTCGAATTAGTGTGAATTATTTTGTGTCGATGATTTGGGTTTAAATTTAGGATTTACCGGACGTTAAGTCGCGCCGCGATATTAACAAGGTATTCACTGAAATGGATATTTTTGGTTGAATTTTAATTCTTTGTCCTTGTAAAATATTTATTGGCCGTTGTAATTTAATACTATTTTATCTTAACATTAAAGTCTTGAGTTATACTTAATTATTAACGGCCACCGTACGTCATAGAAAAATTCGATATGACAGAATGTATGAGAAAATCTATACTCACGGACATGTAATTTGTTCTGACCTATTTACTGTTGCATGGCAACAACTTAACAAGAACATACAATTGGGTATCAAAGAAATCGGAATTCAGGCCTTTCAAAAAAAAAGGCGTTGATGAGAAGTAAATACATGCAGGCTTTCGTCGGATTTGGCTAGTCGGTTCATGATTCGTGAAGAAATCCAATATATTTTTGCACCACTATATCAAACTCTCTCTCTCTCTCTCTCTCTCTCTCTATATATATATATATATATATATATATATATATATATATATATATATATATATATATATATGCGTTAGTTTGTGTATGCGTGTATGTATTTGAACGCAAGCACTATGCACGTTACAAAAATAACAGTCTCTTATTTATTTCCTCAAAAACTAGATCCGGAAGTACACTTGGATAAGTCTATTTTTTAAATACAAAACCGTTATTACCCAATTAGTCACCAGCGTTGGTAATGGATTCATACCAACGATCAAAGGGATCTATAATCTTGCATTCGGAAAAAAATGTGCCCCCGTACAGCCAACTCACCTTTTACTGGCCCTACCGGTGAAAAATCATTACCCAGCGTCTAACTATACTCATATTCCTTGTTTAGTATACGTAAATAGGCGGAAAGTTTCGATGAATATCAATATCTGTAATTAAATTAACATGGATTAATTCAATATTAAACCGTTGCTTCATACCGACTTTCATATCAAGCACCATTTACACGGACTGCCATTCAAAAGCTACATCTTACAAGGCTAACTAAATCAAATATTGAAGATTAAATCATTTTTTTCTACATATGTGTGACTTTAATCCTTCATTGATATTTTTCATTGTGGCAATTCTCGATGTGACACTGAGATCCGAAGGTTCATTGGAATAACGAAAGATGCCGTCAAAAAGAGAAATAAAGTAGTATGAAACAGGATAAATTCAATAGAAAACCTGAAACAAGTACTGAGCTGTTATATACTCTTATACACCAGTGAATACTAGACAATCTCCTCACACATGAAGAAGAGCCTTGGAGCAACAGAAATATACTTCTACAGAAAATGCTGAGAATACCATGAACCTGTGATCAAGGACAAAGCTTTGGAGAAAATGGAAACAAAAACATACTTATACGCAGCATCAGAACGTGACAGTTGACATTTTCTAGGGCAAAGAATGAAGAAACAGGGCTTAGAACTTCATATACTCAAAGGAAAGGGTGTTGGCAAGTAGGAAAGCAGAGCATAATTTATCTAACGAGCTTTTGTAAATGATTTGAAAAACAGTGATTAATATATATAAAATAAGCACAAAATTTAATAAAGGATGAAAATGGTAGGAAGATATGGTTAGCCATGATCTCCGATGTTCTGAAATGACATGGTATATAGAAGATGTGCAGATATCGTAATGTTTAGCGGTCCGGAAAGACAAATTCACGAGCCCAGTTGGAATTCGGATTCGTTAGATTCACACTCACACAAATATCCCTGGGAAAGTTATGAATCTCTTCCTCCTCAATAAGGGTTAAATAGTACGCTGGGCTCGCCTCATTGGTCGTTGTTGTTAACTAGTCTCGTAGGAATATAACTCTGTATTCAAAACTGTGTGTAGCATTGTCTATGTATGATTATGGATCCAAATTTGAATATGGTTCTCAATTACAGCCATGGAAAAAAATCCTTTTTTATGTGATGTGAGATAGAAGTTTCTATGATCTTGGCTGTATATCGTGGTTATTCTCAAATCCATGTGGACTCCTTTAGGTCCTTTATAGTTATTATTCTAATATTGTCCTTTCCTTGAACATTTGAATTGAACATTTTGCCTTCGTTTATTTTCAATTTATTTTTTAATTTCTACATTCTTATTCTACATACCCATTTTCGACTGCATGATAACTTTATGATAGTTTCATTTGTTCAATCGTTATCGAGTAGATACCCGTTTTTGAAATAGATGCCCCGTAGTTTTAAAATTTTAACCAGTGTGTATATCGGTCTCTGCACTTGAAAAGAACTTAATAAAGAAAATTAGTTTTCTCGAGGCTTATTGACTGTTTTCAAACTGAGTTTTTTTTTTTTTATTAAACGCAAAAATTGCTCATGTTGGAAATTTTTCAACGGAAGTCACTTTATTAAAAATCTGTCAAAAATTAAATATATTTTTCTGAAACTTTATTTGGGGAATAGTAGTTGACTTAAAGTTTAATTAGTATGGTTTGAAATAAACATTGCTGACTTTTAATTTACATTATTTACAATGTTCGGACTGTTGTCCTCATCTTTATTGTCATGTTCATGATGTTTCGGCCGTTGTAAGCTCTGGCTTTCTTCAGGTGATTGGAATTTCGAAATTAACCCTTTATTCCGTCTAACGGGGCAGACTTTTCTTGTTTCACGTGCCATGCCCCTCCCGGATGACTCAGTTATCTAACTTTAACTCAACTCTACAAGTTTTTGTTTAACACTGCTGTATCCAAGTATTGAACTCACAGCATTTTGAGTCAAGACACTGGATCAAAACGGCTATATGAGCTCTAGCAAAAACGGTTAATATGGCATTAAGTTTGTAAGTCTCATAAATTCATGCACTGATGACCTCAAGGACACATGACCCAGTGGATAAAAGTGACAAGACCCAAAATGTTGCGTGTTCAGTACCTGGCTACGGCAGTGGTAAACAAAAAAAAACTTGAAGAGTCGAGTAAAAGGGAGATAACTCAGACATGCGGAAGAGGAATGGCACCTGGAACTAGAGTAATGTACTTCACTAGACGAAATAAAGGGATCAGTTCGTAATTTTTACCAATTGAAGAAGGCTTACAACAGCCAAAACTTCATGAACATGACAAAATAGATGAGAGCAACATCCCGAACAATGTAAATAATGCAAATTATTACAATACATCATCTCAGAAATATGGACATATATTGCTTACTTTTAGGTTAAAATATCGTAGAAGAGCTTTTTTTTAACACGGAGGTTGGTGTTTTTAGGAGATGTTGAGAACTCATTTCGTAAATATGTTTGCAAATTTTTTCTAAGTGGGACAATATTTTCTAATTACTTTATGAATATAACGTGAATGTATTTGCACACACACGCAGACACGCATATATATACAGGGTGCGGCTGGTATTTGTGGACATACAGATTTAAGATTAATGCTGCTTCACACTAACCTTTTTGGAAATCAAGAATGGCAAACCTTATGATAACAAATGAAATTAAAAGCCATGCTGTGAATGTGGTATTAAAGGCTGATCATAGCGATTTGGATATTGCACGTTTTCTCAAAGTTGCAAGATCGTTTGTCCACAAGATACAAAAAGACGCTGACAGTTTCCCAATGTCTGTATCATAACGTTAAAGACATTCTGCACGTTCTGAGAAAGTGAGAACATCCGAATTTATTCAGAAAGTCAAGCAGAAAACTGATGAAAACCGAGGCTAAAAAGCTGCATGTGCCTGAAAAAAACAATCAGGAGTGTTCATGAAGACATTCGATACAAGTCCTACGTGACGATGTGAGGTCAATTTGTTTCTGAAAAAACAAAAGAAAACCATTTAAACAGATCCAAAAGGCTTTTAAACAAACTTAAAACTCCTTCAGAAGCTGGTGTGATTTCGTTTTTCTCAGATGTGAAATATTTTTCTCAAGATCAAAACCTTAGTGGTAATGACGGGTGGCTTTGTTCAGTTCCTTCTGAGGTGCCAAGTGTGATGCCCACAAAGTTTCCTTCAAGTGTTATGTTATTGTGTGTTGTTAGCAATGAAGGACATGTTATGCCACCACACTTTTTTCCATAAGGTTTAGAGTAAATGCAGCTGCTTATATTGAGGCTCTAGAAACAGTTGTCAAGCTCTGGATTGACAACATATGCAACGGCAGGCCTTACATATTTCAGTAAGACTCGGCCCCATCCCACAAGGATCTACGAAAAAGAGAATGGATGGTTGACCATTTGTTCGACCACATCACAACCAGAATTTGGCTTCGTAACTCTCCAGATCTTAATCCACTAAACTATCATGTGTGGAGTGTTTTTTGAGAAGAAGGTTAATAAACAGCCTCATAACACCAAAGACTCTCTTAAAACTCCAATAGTTCGAGTAATGTCTGATATAAATAAGGACCAATTAATCAGAGCAGCCGATTTCGATCTCGTGTAGAGGCAGTTATTGATGCTAGTGGTGGTTTTATTGAATACAATTAAATAATAGTTAACTAAATTCCGTGTTTACTTGTTTGTAATTAAATATAATTATATTCATAGTTCTTTACTAATCCATAAAATCTGTACTCAAATACCAGCCGCACCCTGTGTATTTTACCCTTCCATTAATCCTAAATATTTAAGAAAACATCCTCTGCAGTATAATAATATTTTATCGAATTTTATGTACTTTGGCGTGATAATCTAACTTACGGTTCGGCTACCTCTGGCACGCGTGCCACACGTGGCGCGCGAAACAATTTCCAATGGCACGCAACCGCAAATGATATCACGAATTCCTAACCAATAACTTCTACAACGCAAAGAAGGTACTTAGCTGTTTCAATTTTAATATATACTAAAGTATATAAACTATATATTAAATACTATATAGAATATATTGTAGAAGAGGTATTTTGACTTTGACTTGGATAAAAATATGTATGTTGATGGCACACTGAATGATTTTAAAACCCTAAGTTGGCAAATATTCATCAAAAGTTGCCAAGCTCTGAAGTTGTTGCTTCGTTTGTTTGTTTGAAGGCATATCAACTTCTTATGGATCATTTAGTGACGAAATTTAATTTTCTTGAGAGCTTTTGTAATTTTCTTTTAATATTAAAATTTATTACTGATATTTACTATAAAAATGTAGTTTTTATATTTTCATGGTGTTTTTTTTTTTTTGTTTGGAGGGAGTCATTATTTGCCTTCCCCCCAATGCTCATTCGTGGGACTGCCATTAATAATAAAACTTTAAAAAAATCTTTTAAAAACAGTTTATTTCTATTAATGTGGTTTACATATTATTGCATATATTACTATATAAAATATACTGTAGAACAAGTTTGCCGACCCCTGATCTAACTTACCAATACGCTTAGGAAACATTTAAAAATTACGAATAAATTTTAACTTTACTATAGTTACTGGTCTTATTTTCTGACAATATGTTCGTATATCTGTATTTACAAAAATGAAAGAGGCAGGCCTATATTCCATATTCCAGCTTCGTCATTCACACCTGCAAAAGAGAATGTCAGGCAAAGATCAGTCTGTTAAACCTCCCTAGACGTTGCTCGCGAAATGACTGTATGTTTGACCAAAGCATTTACCATTATCTTGCGAGATAAACAGTTGCCTAGCTATCTATATAAAAGAGGACAAGCGCATGATGGCGATGTGCCTGTGTACACAGTCTCAATATAAGATCTCTGTATCGCACTCTATAAAGAAATTGGTACATTGTTACATTAATAGCACAATCATGAAAAAGAAAAACATTTACCTCAATTCCCCATGTATAATACGCATTTTAAAAAATAAGAAGAAAATTAGGGGTGCGTATTATGCACAGCTACAAAATATTGACGTTTCATAGGTTGATTTCAATTGTGAAATGAATACTCACCACAAACATATAACAACTGGCCACTAACATTCGGCGTTTGCGACCCCATAAGGATGTCAAATACAATCATATATACCTAACAATACTTATAAATGTAAAATAAAGTAAGAATTATCACAAAACTAAATTAGAATAATATTGTTTTATGTTTAAAACCATTTTTAATAAGAGTAGGAAACGCTGGGGTGTGTATTATGGATGTAGGTGTATTGTACATGGGGAATTACGGTATTTTCTGCAGTGAATGTTAACATCTTTTTTTTGTCTCTGTCTTTAAACTAAGGCACCTCTACATATGACATAAATCAAAGAGGATTCCTGAATTTAAGGATGTGGCATAAACCGATAAACTTCATTTTAGACTTGATGTAATATAGTCAGATTACTTGCATTATTTATATTATTAGGCCTATTATCAACATCTTCATTGCAATGTTCACAACGTTTCGGCCTTCTTCAGGGGATTGGAATACATTGGGCCATGTGTCCTTGAGGACATCTGTGTATGAAATTTTGGAGCTTATGAACATTATGTCTCAGCAACCTTTTTTTAGTGCATATACTGCAATTTTTGTTATTATTATTATTATATTTTTTTTTACCAGAGCTTATATTGCAATTTTTATTGCTATTCATTGCTTTTCTCTAGCACCCCTTATTACTGTTTCCCATATTGTATTCATTTCTATGCTTGGTCGGCTCATTAATTTTTTGTGGCCTAGCATATGTGGACAAAGACGTTCGATAGATCCAGTGACAGGCCCCCCAAAAAAACAACAATGGTGAACACAAAAAACGTGGAAAGGTGAGTTAACAGGGAAAACAACTGCGGCATCCGAAAGAGGCATAGAACTCGAACAATCTACCCCGGTGATCGAAATAAAGGGTTCGCTTCGAAAGTCCAATCACCTGAAGAAACCTGGAGCGTACAACTCATCTTCAATGACTTATTAATAACGTTTCGGCCTTCTTCAGGTGATTGGTATTTTTTGCAATCGTTTATTTCGTTCCATGCCTCTTCCGGATGTCTCTAGTTGACGAAATAAAGGGATCGGTCCGAAATTCCAATCACCTGAAGAAGTCCACAGCGTACAACGGCCGAAACGTTGTGAATTTGGCAATGAAGATGAGGATAACAATCCGAATAATCAAAATAATGCAAGTAATCATAATACCTCATCTCAGAAATACAGTCACTCAGTATAGTAAATTCTGTTGATGGCGGAAGTTTTGAGAATTGTTTTGCTAAAACAATATTTGCATTATTCGGACTATTGTCCTCATTTTTCTCGCCATATTTATTACAAAGGACACATGGCACAGTGGATAATGGCGTTGGTTAGATCCAGTAACAGGACCCAAAGAGTGTGGGTTTAATACCTGGTGAAGGCAGTGGAGAAGTTGGAGAGGGGTATTAACAGGAGATAACTGATAACTCACATCCATTAAACATGGCACGTGAAACTAGAACAGTCTACCCCAGTGAGCGAAATAATTGGTTCAGTTCGATATTCCAACCACCTGAAGAAGGCCGGAGCGTACAACGGCCGAAACTTTGTAATAAATATGGCGACAAAGGTGAGGACAACAGTCCGAATAATCTAAATAGTTTACATAATACCCATCTCAAAAATATAGACAGATACTGAAAGGCCGAAGCGTTGTGATAAATATGGCGACAAAGATGAGGACAGTAGTCCGAATAATGTAAATAGTGTACATAATACCTCGTCTCAGAAATAGAGACATATACTGGTTATACTAAAAGTTAATATAAATCCACGGGAGGACATCCATTTAAAAAATAACTGCTGTTCTACCGTTTGAACATATGAAAAAATTCTTTTTCCTCGCAGGTAGTAAATGAGTGCAAATCTCTTCCTCTTTCGGTATTCAAGATCAAAATTTTGACGTTTGCAAAATGGACATCAAAATACTTTTTGATTATAGTAGCAGATGGTAACTGGACTTGTTTTCAATGTCCCTCTTCCACCAATGTCTGCCGAATCAATAAATAAATAAAATAAATACATAAATAAACATAAAACATTGAAAATTTCAAAATTCGGTTAAATGTCTCATGCTGTGAGTTTACTGATGTATACTCATGTGCACACGTATATATTTATCCTAATAATCTTTTGAGAGATAAACATTCTTAGCGTAAAGATTAGAATATATGAACCAATCGTATTCACAACGGAAGTAAATATTGCTCTTTCAGGCATATTTTTTTTATTGTGGAGAAAATTTCAGGTGTAAATTTCAGAATGAAAACAGAGTTATTTATTACATATATGAAATATCATTAATTTTTTCTTTATTGAAATTCCTTACATTTTCTTATTACCTACTTATCTCTCTTCGAATATAACCTTAACCCAGTTCCGTTTTTTTTTTTTCCTTTTTCAATTAGTCTGTGAACTATTTCGACGACAATTTAATCTTTTTTATCTTTTCGATCAATAAAATTATATAAGTTATCCGTGATTGGACTCTAATTTGCCAGCAGGAGTCGCAGTGTGTGATTAAAAATAAGGAAATTTGTAGCTGACGCATGACACATAAATCAATACCCGATCAGTATCGGCTGGGTCACTTTGAAGAGGGGGTATGATGTTGAAAGTCTCGAAAACCCTAAGGAAGCTCGCTTAAAAACATTAGTATTGATGTGTATCTAAGCGTCAAACAGATATATTTCACAATATATTCCTAATGGAATAAGTGATAAACATCTACTCCTGTTCAAAAGACTGGAGAGGTATATGAACCGGGCGATAGGCGAACCTATTTACTCCTATACATATAAATATTAGGTTGGTGCAAAAATAATGACGCAATAATGTCGTTTTTTGACGTATTTTTAACGTCAAAAAATGACATTATTACGTCATTATTTTTGCACCAACCTAATATATATTTTCTCCTCTTTCTCGCTTTCTCTCATCCTCATATTTTACCACCTCACTTCCGATGTTCTGGTATATTAGAGTAGTTTTTTTGGCTTGTACAACCTTCCACATGTCTAAGGGCACATTACGATCGAAACCTGTATTTCGAGGTACATTGGCATTTTATCATCTTTAATATCTTAGCTCTATACACTCCATTGTAAATTTTGTATTGAGCACTTTTTTTGTTATCTATACCTTTCAGGCGTAGCTGTTTTCAGTTCTTCTTTTCCATATATATATATATATATATATATATATATATATATATATATATATGTATATGTATATAGTAAACATTATGGATATTTTAAATCCAGGGAGACAGAGAGAAAGAGAGAGACAGGGAGAGAGAGAGAGAGAGAGAGAGACCAATAATCACCATTATAAAAACACGAATTATTAGAAATCCGTGAGGCTATATTTATTTCGTTATGGTCGGAAAATTTACCTTAATTCTTCAGATCTCGTAATACGAATAAAACTATTTATATTACGAAGAGTTGATCTCAATGAAATAAATATAATCTCATAACGTGTTTTTATAATGATATATATATATATATGTATATATATATATATATATATATAAATATATATATATATTAAAGACATTTTTATGTGTAACGTTCTTTTTATAGATACAAGTATTTAAGTAAATGCTCTGTTTATAATAAACAGTATTAAATAACATTTACCGGCCTGAATGTCCGAGAAATTTTCATAGAAAATATTCGTCCTTTGACAGGATTCGAACCTGCATCCTATACGGAACCGTCATTTAGCCTGACGTGCCGCAAAGGATCGTTCCGTTGGCAAGGTCGAATTTACTGCTTATAAACTGCAATCTTCCATGAATCTCGTACATTCATAACTGCTCATGGCGTATCAAATGTAAACAAATTACGTGATGCATTAAGAAATGGACAAAGTCCGACAATTTATTTATTAAAGACATTTTTATGTCTAACGTTCTTTTTATAGATACAAGTATTTAAGTAAATGCTCTGTTTATAATAAACAGTATAAGCAGTAAATTCGATCTTGCCGACCGAACGATCATTTGCGGCCGAGCGGTTAGGCACGTCAGGGTAAATGACGGTTCCGTATAGGATGCAAGTTCGAATCCTGTCAAAGGACGAATATTTTCTATGAAAATTTCTTGAACATTCAGGCTGGTAAATGTTATTTAATACTGTTTATTATAAACAGAGCATTTACTTAAATACTTGTATCTATAAAAATAAAGTTAAACATAAAAATGTCTTTAATAAATAAATTGTCGGACTTTGTCCATTTCTTAATATATATTTCATTTTCAATATTTTTTCATCTTGGAAGTTTGATCCATTGAGCAGTGCTTCGCGGGAAGAAGATGTCTGAGTGGAACTTTCTTCTCGCCAATGGAATACGGTAGGAATGTGGGTGGTTCGCTAGTATGTAAGTGGCATGACTCGTCTTATATATGAAGGTCAGGACTGGAATGTGAGGTCTTCGTAGCTCCGGTCCAAATATCGCAGCAGTACTCCATTTTTGTCCTGACCTGGATCTTAGAAAGCTAGAGAATAGCATGTAGAGTCAAGAACTTACTGGGGCTATACACGGAGACGGTCATTTTACCTGCATCTCTAGCGATGTACCTTATATAGGAGTTTCACTTGAGGCGGTCGGTGAGTTTGAAGCCCAATATCCTCTCAAGGCATGAGGTCTTATTTTATTTTATTCCATTACTTTTTTGTTTTTTGTAATACCCCCCCCGCCAAAAAAAAACAAAAACAACAAAAAACAAAAACAAAACGGCGCACAGGTATGCTTATTTTTGCGAATATCTTTCGCTGGCTAGGGAACTCTCTCTTGAATTTCCAGTCCGTCTTTCATTTGTCTTCGTCTCCCTCTACGTGACTCAGTCAAAGATCTATTCTTTCTCTACAGTTGCCCGTCTTATCAAGACTGTTGCGTCCGAGTATTTTTGATAATATAGATAAGGCCATCTCCCAAACACCCGTTTTCAAATATATTTGTGGTCACCGACTTTAATGCCAACTATAGCGGGTGGCTTAAAGACTCTGTCACTGGTCCCGTTGGCATCTAAACAATTAACTTCTCAATCATTCAAACTCTCAGTATGTGAATGACATCCTCAAGTCTGACGGACACGCTTCCTTTTTCGATCAATTTTTTACATTTATCCCGGACTCTTGTCGTACTTCGTAGCTCTGCCCTCTTGGCAGCTCTGATCATGCGGTTGTACCTGTAAACATCTGCTCACCTACCATCCAACAACCTCCTATCAACAGAATATCTTTATGTTATCAACGCGTAGATTGGGACTCGTCCGTGATTTCCTTCGTGATATCCCTTGGAATGAAATTTGTGGACATCATGCGAGTCTGTGGTTTCCTCCTGGCTGAAAGCCGGCATCGATGCTTTCATATTAGCTAGGAAATACCAAGTTAAATCTCATTCATCTCTTTCGTTCTCACCTGCATGCTTGGATGATATATCCTACATGAATCACTTCCTCCGGCTGTACCAGAGAGACACGCCTGATTGCAACAATCGTCTCTTTGTCTCAGCTCATTACGAGTACAAGCTTACCCTAAAATAAATGAATTTACTATTTGCTGATAGAATAAATCAATGCATATCATTTCGCAAATTCAGGTCTTGAGATTATTGCTGTCTCTGCAAGAGTATGCTGAACATCAAATCCTCAATTCAATCAATTCGATGATGAACATAATATATATATATATATATATATATATATATATATATATATATATATATATATATGGATATCTATCTATCTATCTATCTATCTATCTATATATATATATATATATATATATATATATATATATATATATATACATGTATATGAATTTGTAGGTCTCATGAATTGGATCGTGATTACGATTCCAGAGTAATAAATTATAACCTTGGAATATGAGTTTTTGAGCCTTTTATTTTATATTCTAACTCTGTTCCAGACATTGAGTATATATATATATATATATATATATATATATATATATATATATATATATATATATATATATATATATATATATATATATATATATATATATATCCTGAATAGTTATTTTGAACACATACCTTTCCGATTCACGAAATATATATAACTGTTCTCAACTAATTTAATTGTTTATGTTGCCATATCAAACAGAGCATAATTCAAATTTCCAGAATCAAGATATTTCTTTAAAAACATTATTCGGGCTTGTGTTTGTGTGTGTGTGTATGTGTCTGTGTGTTTAGTTGAAAAAAGTAATATTACTGTTTATCAATATTTTATTAAACCAATATAAAATAAATATGAAATTTGTCAGATTCACGGATAACATGAAACTACTTATTCTGAAATTCGAAAAAAAATTGTCAGTATTATTCAACCGAATGAATTATTGCTACCGAAATGCACCTTTCATCTGTTTATTTGCATCTTTTTCTCATATCGTAAGATTGTGTCGGGAAAAATCATTGTTGTCTCCCAAAAATATGTTAATGCAATATTCAATCGCATAAAAAATTATGCTTACAATTTAAATGTTATATTTCATCTTTAAATAAGGCAAATAGTGTCCGTAGTGGGTATGGCGATAAACCCCTCTGACCTAGGAAGTTTTTAGGAGCCTGGAACCTCATCTTAACTGCTTTGTTCCCAGGTCAACACTGACCCCGGTTGGTAGCACATGTTAAGGTCCCAGATATGGGGAAATAGTTAACCCCGCAAACTGGGATCAAAATATTATGAAAGTGTAAAATCAGGTTTTAATACCAGAAATATTTTGTAACAAATTATTACCAGAAATAGATTTTTGAAGGAAAAAATATTACCAGAAATAGATTTTTTGAAGAAGAAAATATTACCAGAAATAGATTTTTGAAGGAAAAAATATTACCAGAAATAGATTTTTTGAAGAAAAAAATATTACCAGAAATAGATTTTTGAAGGAAAAAATATTACCAGAAATAGATTTTAGAAGGAAAAAATATTACCAGAAATAGATTTTTTGAAGAAAAAAATATTACCAGAAATAGATTTTGAAGGAAAAAATATTACCAGAAATAGATTTTAGAAGGAAAAAATATTACCAGAAATAGATTTTTTGAAGAAAAAAATATTACCAGAAATAGATTTTTGAAGGAAAAAATATTACCAGAAATAGATTTTTTGAAGAAAAAAATATTACCAGAAATAGATTTTAGAAGGAAAAAATATTACCAGAAATAGATTTTTTGAAGAAAAAAATATTACCAGAAATAGATTTTGAAGGAAAAAATATTACCAGAAATAGATTTTAGAAGGAAAAAATATTACCAGAAATAGATTTTTTGAAGAAAAAAATATTACCAGAAATAGATTTTTGAAGGAAAAAATATTACCAGAAATAGATTTTTTGAAGAAAAAAATATTACCAGAAATAGATTTTAGAAGGAAAAAATATTACCAGAAATAGATTTTTTGAAGAAAAAAATATTACCAGAAATAGATTTTTGAAGGAAAAAATATTACCAGAAATAGATTTTTTGAAGAAAAAAATATTACCAGAAATAGATTTTAGAAGGAAAAAATATTACCAGAAATAGATTTTTTGAAGAAAAAAATATTACCAGAAATAGATTTTGAAGGAAAAAATATTACCAGAAATAGATTTTAGAAGGAAAAAATATTACCAGAAATAGATTTTTTGAAGAAAAAAATATTACCAGAAATAGATTTTTGAAGGAAAAAATATTACCAGAAATAGATTTTTTGAAGAAAAAAATATTACCAGAAATAGATTTTAGAAGGAAAAAATATTACCAGAAATAGATTTTTTGAAGAAAAAAATATTACCAGAAATAGATTTTAGAAGGAAAAAATATTACCAGAAATAGATTTTTTGAAGAAAAAAATATTACCAGAAATAGATTTTAGAAGGAAAAAATATTACCAGAAATAGATTTTTTGAAGTAAAAAATATTACCAGAAATAGATTTTTGAAGGAAAAAATATTGGCAGAAATAGATTTTTTGAAGTAAAAAATATTACCAGAAATAGATTTTTGAAGGAAAAAATATTACCAGAAATAGATTTTTGAAGGAAAAAATATTACCAGAAATAGATTTTTTGAAGAAAAAATATTACCAGAAATAGATTTTTTATGGAAAAATTATATTACCGCCAATACATTTTTGGAAAAAAAATATTGCCAGCAATAAAAATTTTGTCGGCATTAAATAACGCAATGATTTTGATATGCCGTAAAACAAACCAAACGAAAGAGAATAGTGTTGATAAAAAATTTTAAAACCCAAAACATTCAATCAAAACAGTGTGTTCAGCTTTCTGTTCTTCGTTTAGTAAATAAAGTGTCACTTCGTTGTGAAATAGTTAAAATTTTGGTGCTCATTTCTACTAAGTATCCTAACTAGGTGCCCCATACTTAAATCCTTGTGCCAATACTGATCAAGGCTGAATAAGCAATCTCCAGTGTAAACAACTAGTTACTTCTGGCGTAGAAACCTAATGAGTGTAATAATAATAGTAATAAATTACAACTGAGTACGGATAGTAATTCGCAAAGGATAACGGCTTCTTATAGATTGAATTTAATTAGCGAACAGTGAATACATTGGGATACAAAATGAAAATGAAAATAAAATCAAGCTAAATAGTTACGAGTATATTTGCAGAAGATAAGAATATTCAATAAAGCCGAATGAAATGTAAGGAAAATAATGAAATGAAAGTGGACTAATGAAATAGCTCCAGAGAACAAAACTTTTACGGGTAAGAGAAACAGCGGACATTTTATAATACCATAAACTCATAAGCAGTATCAATAACAAACTTGAAGCAAAACAACTAAGAATTTAGCTCGTCTATGAAGAGCTAAAAAGTTGATGGTCATAAAAAGCGTAGTCCGTCCGAAAGACGTGGCTGATTATTTTGATGCATAGTTTCCGAAGATGATGAATAGTTGACTGAAGATTCGGCTATAACCCCCCCCCCAAAAAAAAAAAAAACACCGGATTTCTGCTACAGAGATAGAGAGAGATATTAATCATGGCGGGCAGATATTTCAGCAATTATAGCAAAGGGAAAGAGAAAACAAAATTATAAAATGGAAATTAAAAAAAAAATATCAAGAAATAAATGCAAATCTGCTGAGAAAATCAACTATACATGAAATGGTTGCGCAAAGGACATTTATAAAAAGCAAAACAAAAAAAGCCGCTAATATCGGCAGCACATCTATCAGAATGGAGTATGCTGAATTCAACAATTGCATTCAATATATTCTGCAATAAGAAAACAATCTCTAAGCTCACTTTTCTTCATATGTATCCCAGAAATATCACCTGCGTTGTTCTGGTTTTAAGCATAAGCGTCATTTTTGTTTCCGTTTTTCTTTGAATTTACTTGTTACTCACATGAACGGAGCAAGAAAACAAATTGTAACACGAAACTCTGCATACGTTGAACATTTCTGAAATGGAAGATGATCATGAAAGAGTTAATCTTCGTAGAAGAGAAGTAAAGTATCGTCCAAATAGATAGATACAAAAGTGAAAACCACCTTTGACAAATAGCCAACTTAAAGACGTTAGGACATAGTAGGAACCATAGATAATGGTTCTAGAACTTTACAATGCGATCCTATATTGGCGTAGAAGCTTCAAAATGTCTTAAAAAAAGAAAAAAAATATATTAAAAATAATATAAACTTCATTCAAGTATTCATCGATAAAAGCAAACTCAAACAAATTCCTACAAATCTATCCCATGTCTGTCTATCTGTCCCTCTTCTTCTTCTTCTTCTTCTTCTTCTTCTTCTTCTTCTTCTTCTTCTTCGTTGCTTCCCTATGTTTCTCTTGCCTTCAACATAATTTTCTTAGCGCTCTTTCCTCATCAGGTGCCTTTGAAATTTCAACTCTCACTTTCTGATGGTCAGCATAATCATCTCTTTTATTTCCATTTTATTTAAAACTCCGTTATTGTTCACATGTTCATTCCCCGATATTCTCAGCATTCTTCTGTAGAATCATATATCTGTTGCCCCAAATCATTTCTTCTCTGGGTATGCCATATAGAAGGATCGATATTACATAACAGATCGATACTGTTTTTCTTTCTTCTTAACTAAACTTTCCTGTTTCTTAATACTTAGTTTAGCTTTTGGAAGTCATTGCGTTGATAAATTGGAGAAAATATAAAAATCCTTGGATAGCGATTGACTGTTAATAAATGCATGAAATTAAACATAGAGTGAAGTGATCTTTCCAAACCGAACCAGATGAGATTGGATTCAAACAAAAAGAGAAATCACGAAGGAAAAATTACAATGGAAGAATTGACTTCAAAAAGCCATAAGATACGCCTCCTCCATATATAGTTGTCGGAATACCTCAGGGCATTCAAGATTAGCGAATCAGTATTGGAATTTGTAGCAAAAGCTATCGATGATGCGATGTTATTCTATCCGTCGGAGAAATATACCTAAGTTTCAAATAAGTGATATTTTAACCAGACTGATTGTCTCCACTGTTATTTGTCGCAGCTAGGACAATTACTAAACCTGCTGTTAATGAATGCAAAGGATATCCAATTTCCAACGCACTAGAAAATGTCAGATATTTCATGAATTATAGAACACATAATGTTCTTTTGGTGGAATAAAAAAAGAAACAACAACAATAATAATATTTAAGAGAAACAAAAGGTGCAACTTTCGAGATGCACATTGGCAACAAGTTAATTCGATAAATCAGTGTCGGATATGATTTGCGCTAGGAAATACCGGAGACCTGAAATTAAGTTAATGTCCACTGGTAATTGTAATGGTAATGTTAATATTAGCCGTTTCTTTATAATAAAAAAAAACATTTGGGATTCATTGACCGAGTAGCCAGTACCGTCTTTGGTTGGAATTTATAAAATCTTTTCCTTAAAACAATTTCAAGAAAACAGGTTTCTCTTTTTGGTATTGATGAGCGTTTCTTTCCTAAACCTTTTAAAAACTGTATGGGATTTTAACACCTTCAATTTGCATATACTATCCATTTTAGTTGCTGTTGGGAGGCCACAAGTGATTTCCTTTCTCTTATTTGGTACATTTCTTTGCGATTCTTTCTGCGTTAAGCCACAATTTTCTAGAGAAGGATAATAATTTTCAAGACCCTCAGGCTTCACTCGCTGAAAGGGTTTTTTCACTATTGATCTTAGGAAGCGGTTGTATGTAGATGACAGTTTAGATATCTTTGAACGGGTTTGGCGCCATGGATATCATCCATATCTCGATCGGACGCTTAAACTTATTCTTAGAAGTATTGATCTACGGTTATCCCAATCAATAATGAGTTTCCCCTAAGGGATGCCAAACTATGGTTTGCACTTGGTGACAAGCCTGAAAGTCAAAAAACCTAGGAACCCAAATAATTGTCATACAAAGGTCCCTCCAGCCCTTCAAGTATAGAATCGGGTCAGTGTTTGTACCAGCAGGAACAAGGAAGAGCAGGAACAAGGAAGGGAACGACGCCAATCTTATAAGTTCACAAGCAACTGAATAAAAGGAAGTTATATACACGAGTGAAGTAGCAGAGAAGGAAGATCTCTGACAAATAGATCGAAAATTCAAGAACAAACAAGAAAAAAAACCAAAAAAAAAACCCAGAAACACCATATCTTCGATACGCTCGTTGTTATTTAGTCCCAAGTCAATAAGTCATCTTTTCGGCTCGTTTTCACATCAGCCGTTACGTTCTTTATACAAAGTCCAGTTATTCATTCTTTGGAGGACTCGGATATGAATTAATAAGTCATGAATAATTAAAAAAATAAGATAAATTCAAGAGAGCAACACACTGCGCCTTCTTAGCCACAGTTTTTCAACAAACCCTCATTGCATCGATTACATCAAATTAATAGCTTCATCTACTGCTAGGAAATTTGGGTCACTGCGTCGTGCCAGATAATCTCTGTCATCAGATTCTATCTTGCACACCCCAAATCTACCATTCGTTCATGCATGGAATATTGCTGCCATATCTGGTCTAGTGCTTTCTGCTATATATCTCGAGATTCTTGACAAAATCCAAGGAAGGATCACTAATGTAGTAGATACTGACTTCAGTCTCTTCCTCAGCGACGTGACGTAGGCTTCCATGTTCTTTTTTTTGCAATGATATCCATAGCTGATGAGCTTTTTTCCTGGTGCTCCGACTAAGCCTGTTACTAGATTGGCATTTAGGTCCCACTCGTTTACTCTGGAAGTAGCTAAATTCAATCGCCACATCTACTCTAACAGATTATTTACTCTCATTTCCGCATGTGGAACTCCCCTCCGTTTCCTTGCTTCCTTGATAATTACAATATTCAAAAATTTAAATGCAACATCAATTGGCATCCTCAGTCTTCTTGAATTCCATTGGTCTTTTGTCATTTCCTCAATCCTCCGTATTCTATGCCTTTTCTCTCACTTTCACTCCCTGTAAACCCATGTGTACGAGTGGCATTCCCGCCTTGCTTGGGATAAAATGGTTAAAGAAAAAAAATATATCTTAAAAGGATAAAGGAATTACCTGGAACAGAAACAAGCAACTGAAATCATATAAATGCTAATAGTTATTGTGAAAATAGCTGTTTCCGTACAGGAAACATTCGTCATTAATTGAACGACCGTCTTATTCCCGACTGAAATTAATAACATCATTTTATTGAAATAGTTTTCTCAAGAAATTATAAAGGGTCTTCGAATAACTTCGATCGGTTTTAAATGTGAATTAATTTTAAGCGTCTAATGATTTTCTCTTTTTCTTTCAGATTTGGCGGACATTTGGGGAATATTATTTTTCACACATAATTGCCATGACTTAAATAAAATGATCCAATAAAGAAATAAATAAAATTTCACCAATAACACTGACTTATTTACTGCTGACTTCGATCCGTCTTAATGAAACACCATTATATATAATCCGTATTAATGAAACACCTTTATACATAATCCGTCTTAATGAAACACGCTAAAGTCCATTACTACTTATAGGTTTTCGTAGAACTCCCAAGTAATTTGTGTTTGGTTGTGTGGATATTTTACAGTTTGATTATATATTTACATACACAGTCTGTTTTATTTTTGCTTCTGTTGAAAGTGTTCACCGTTTTCTTTTTTTACAGTAAGCTTAACCCTGTGCAAGGCCCGGGAGCCACGCGAGGTAGTGATACGTCAAGGGTCATATACAGATAGGAAGGAAATATATCGGTTGACACTATACTTGAAGAGGTTGATTGTAGTGATCGAGGAAAGAACCTCTTGGGAGTCTGTTCCACAGAGCAGTTGTACTTACTTCTCACTGACGTAATCTGAAGGTTGGGTCGTTTGCTAGTCTATTTGTGGTATAGCGGGTCATGGCAGTGAAGCTTAGACCTGGCGGAACCAAGGAGTGTAGTTCGTTAGAGCAAATTGCGTGGAAGTAAAGATAGAACTGTGAGATATTCGCCACATCCAGCCTGTGAGAGAGAAGACTCGGAGATACTTTGAACTCTATCAAGACTGGAAAAATATGATATAGGACCAAATTTTCAGGCTGATTTGACTCTTGTAAAGATAGAGGATAGCATGAGGAGTCAGGTATAGGGATCCGGCCATTTTATCTACTCATTTAGCGATGTATGTTACGTACGAGTTTCACTTGTCGTCAGATTGTGAGTCTACATTTATACATTTCATCTTGTCCATTTGTAAACAGTCCTCGGGTGAAAGGTGATGCATCATACCTTGTGTCCCTGGGTTTCACGCTTTAGCGATCGTCAGACAAACATATATTATTCTAGGATGATTTTGCAACTTACTCAAGATGATTATCATCCTTTAACCTTCTAAACTTCAGTCCTGTTGTAACAAGATGCCTCACAGGTTTCACGTGTGATTTCATTTTCAAATCTTTTTTTTTACTGCTCTTTCGACTGTCATAGTTGAAACACCTCTTTCACGTGTCAGACGTCTTATCGACTGATTTGAATCTTTTCTAATTGATATCTTTAGATCTAAGTTGAAATGATCATCCCTCTTCATGTTGTGACTTCCTGATCCAGTTTTTCTCTAGACTATTTCGTTTTTTTTTTAAACTTATTCATCGATCTTTTGATGGTTTTTGAATGCACTTTCAAAAATGAAGCCAGAGTTTGAATGTTGGTACCATTACTGAACGCCTGAATGATCTTTTTCCTCTCACCATTGCATAAAACAGTTTTAACCTGTTCTCTTTCTAGCTGAATACCCCAAGGGTTTTTTCAGCGATTCTTTCGACAAATGGTGTCAAGGTGGCTAAACGTCTTATCTGAAAACTTTAAAAAAAAATCAATTATTTTAGTGTTTTTTTTTTTGTTTTTTTTTTATATATTAACAATTTTGCGGGATGGACAATTATACTGTCAAACGATTTGAACATTTTGCTGTAACATTCGACAGTAACCTCCTAACGGAAAAGTGTACGAAAGAGGCACAATAGCTGCTGATATTCCTCCTGTGATGTCATTAGAAGACATGGACCTGACAATATAGACAAATGTTCTCGCTTTAAATTAAAGTCATTCCTGAAAAAGAAAGCAAAAATATAGGCTCAACCCGTATCATCCAAACGAAATGGTAATCACATCTCAGGAAAACAAAAATTTAGCGCAGCAAATGCCAGCAGATTGAAATTGTAATAAATACGATGAGAACAATATTCCGAATAATGTAAATAGAGCTCTCTTCTCATATTTTACAATTATATTCCTAGATCTTTTGCCCAGTGAACCGTCACCGTATTTGATCATTGTATTTTCTTTAACGAAAATAAAATTGACAATCTATTTTTAACTCAAGTCTTGTTTTGTTTGTTCTTGTTTTCTGCCATTCTATATTTATTTGCAGGCCAGTATCTCAACCTCACCCTGTCCAAAACAGAAAAGAAGGGATCAAACTATTCCCCTATTCAAATGACGGGAAAAGTTAGCAAACCTGCTGTTATGAAAAGCGTATCTACTGCTATTAAAAAATAAAGTAAAATAGTAAATAAAACAATTAATTAATACTCCACGTGTCAGTGGAGATTTTACAAGTATAGAGTTAATCTAAAAAGACGCGCGATTCGAGTGTATGAATTAAGACAAGGTTAGTTAGTTCAGTATATTTACCGCTCCCAAATGTACGTTAACTCAATTATTATGCTTTAACTTTACAAGTTGCGTTGTCTCATAAAAAAGAGCCACACATGTTCACACGTATATATATATATATATATATATATATATATATATATATATATATATATATATATATATGCACAAGTAATGTAAAAAATAAATTGGTCTTGGATAGGTGTGTGAGAATTAGCGCAGAAATCCTCAAACAGGATATTCAGCAAATCTCGCGCATTGGCGAATTAGCATCTACTCATGACCCAAGAGACATTATTCAATTCTTCGACTATGAAGAGTTTGACTCTCTTGCTGCTCCTGCTTAAGATAATTTCTCCTCTTTCTATTTACTTACCCCTCTTTTATTACCCACTAACATCTCTTCAGTATAAAAAAATAAAAAAATAAGATCCGAGGGAATGCGGTTGGGTTTATCCGTAGACTGGGTGTCATATAGCGTGCTTCTTGTATTTCTAACCAGCGCCATTTTGCTGACGTGAAGCTTTCCTTTTAATTCAATGATATAATAATAATAATAATAATAATAATAATAATAATAATAATAATAATAATAATAATAATCCGTTTGTGGTTCTTTTCTTGGCATATTGCATTTCATTTCCTTTCAACTTTCAAAACTTCGCGTTGGTAAGTGATGTTTGACTGAATCTTATCTCTTCCAAATAGCTGAGATCAAATATTTTTTTCTTTATTCCACAAAGCAATAAATCTGTCATCCTCGTTTTCATTGCTTTATGCTACCATTTTAAAATGTTCTTCGGCCTTACTACTTTTTATGTTGTCTCATACAATATTTTTACGGATTACGATCTCTAGTGAAATGACAGAAATTATTACATAAAAATCTCGTGATAATTTTCGGCCAGATTAATAAAAAGTTACGATGCAAAATTAGCGGGAAATGTAAATTGATGAAACGTCGCCTAAACATTTAATTGTGATTTTAAACATCTCAATAAATACATTTTCACCTAAGCAAATTTATTTCGTGTCAGATTCGAGGGACAGATGATATATGACATGAAAATAAGTGGTAACGCGTTTACAGTTTCTGGCACTAATTAATATTTATATTAATATTATTAATTATTATTAATTAATATTTATATTAATATCATTAGTTATTATTAATTAATATTTATATTACTGTTATTATTTCTTTCTCTCCAGATTACATATACACACGGTTAAAATTATATTCTCTGTAATTATTTAGATATCTCGCAAGTTTAGTTTTACACAGATACATATTAGAAGATCTTAGAAGTCAGTAACGTAATTGATTGCAGCTAGACTTGAGTAATGGGAAACCCGCATTTGAATTGCTTTAATTAGATTCACTTATGTGCTGATGGTAAAGCTAGGGGCAATTAGCAGAACAGACTGTGTTATATAGTCTTGGGTGACAACCAGTATAGGAGAAAGAAAACTTCGAATTCAAAAATTTATGTAACCCTGGCGAAGTGCATACTATGCAGCTAAAGGAAGGATCGCTTGAATTGATTCCATGATCCCGACTCTCTACGGTCAGCTTGAAGTTGCAAAATTTAATGATAAATAAGAAACGGACATTATTAAAAGAAAGATCAAAAAGAAGAGAAAACAAAAAACAAAAAAAAAAAACATCAGCAGTAAGTTAATACGAAAGGAAAGACAAAAATAATTATAATAATTAAGTTATCTTTCCACACTTATCAGAACTCGATCAAAGAAAGTAACATTATTTTGTGCTCAACCGAATAAAACAAACAAAAAAAGAAAAAAAGAAAAATGAAACTACAATACACACATATTGAGTCATGAATATTTTTTTAAAGGCGAATACAATTCAGTCTCGGTAACGATTACTTCTCTTGACATAAGTCCTGCTATCTTGACTTAATGAAAATAGCTTTTATGATAATTCGAATGTGACTTGCATGGAACTAACAACGTGCCTTCTCCGTAAGACGATGCACACATACAAATTTGTATGCACATTTGTAGACCAAGATGTGGCACCACACATGCAAATTATCAAGTCGATCTTTTTTTAATGAACGTTGGGACATGCTGAGCAGTTCCCATTTCAAGAAGATGATTGGTCTTACCTATGTAGTCTGCTTCACACTGACATAGAAACAAACAAATTAGAGAAATGGTATTAGAAATAGGATAGACATTCTTATGGACAGATGCATATGAATCGAGCTTCCAGTAATATATCCTAGGTCATCTTCAGAATTTTCTGAGTTAGTCGATGTTACTAAGCTTAGAAACTCTTTCTAAAAATAACTTATTAAAACATGTTTTTGAGTGACTGAAGCCTGAGGGTTTTGGCAAAGTTTATCTTTCTTTGAAAATTGCCGACTGGCACTGAAAGAATCAAAAACAATGAAATATACCAAAATAACAGAAATCTCATCATTTGAAGACTACTAAGAGTACCTGCAACTAAAATGGATAACATGTAATTCGAAGATGTTAACATTCCATATCACTTTAAAAAAGAAAAAGTTTAGGAAAGAAACTCCCATCAATACAGAAAGAACTATAACAGGTATTGGACTTCAGAAACCTATTTTCCTGAAAACATTGATTTAAGAGAAAGAGTTTATACTTTTATAAAGATTTTATAAATTGTCCATAATTAAGTTTTATTTGTTCCGTGTGACTCTAATCTATCCTGTCCATTCAAAATGGGGTTTTAATTTGGCGAATGCATGGAGCAATTTATGTACTTGCTAATCAATAGAATGTTCCTGGAAAACGTTTTTATGTCACTGGCGCACGATAGCAGTTTCCCAATGGAATCATACCCGATGTAAACATTACTGCCATAAACTTTAGACACCCGAAGAACTATACCAAATAACAGAAACCACATCATCTGAAGATGACCAACAGCAGCAACAACTAAAATGGATAGTACATGTAACTCGAAGACAAAATAATGTCATAATCACGATGGTGACATTTCACACTATATGCGAAATAAAAGGTTAGGAAGAAAACTCCCCATCAATACTGGAAAGAACGATAACAGCTACTGAACTTGAGAAAGCGATTTTCCTGAAAAATTGATTTAAGAGAAAGATTTTATAAATTTTGAACGAAAACGGTACTGGCTGTTCGGTCAATGAATACCAAATGTTTCCTTGTAAGGAAACGAGTAATGATAACATTACCATTTGTGATTGAAGTAAATCAGAAGCAACATTTATAAATATAGACGTGGACGCTGCCATAAGTTACTTAGTCGTCATGACGATGAGTCTTCCCTTTCAGAGCATGCCATGTCCATTTGAGAAACGCAAATCTCGTTGGATATTAATTTAGTTATTGTATAGGCGTTTTTATAAAAAAGAAAACAAAAAAAACAAAAAAAACATGAACTCTTTTTTTTGTTTCGATCACTATTAGATAGATACGAAGCAACGGCACAAAACTGATGATCAGTGGAGAATTGCGAGAAAGATAAGACAATCAATACGTTGACATTCCACACTACTTCAAATAAAAGTTTAGGAAGGAAACGCCCATCAATACTGGAAAATTCCATAACATATACTGTACTTGAAAAAAAAAACTGTTTATGAAAAATTGATTTAAGAGAAAAAATTTGTAAATGTCAAGCGAATGAAGCACTGATTGCTCGGTCGATGAATGACAAATGTTTCCTTATAGGGAAACGGCTAATATTGCTATGACAATCTTGCCGGGGTATCCTACGTCCTTCTTCAGGGGTCCTTTGCATCGAGTAACAATTTTCGAAATTTCGAAATGACCCTTTATTTAATCAACGAAGATAGACTGCTCCCATTTCCCTACCCATGGTGATATTTTGTTTTTGTTAATCCTTGGTGATCATGAGCATAATCCGAGATGCAAGGTCATGACCGATAACATTGCAGGCAGATTCCAAAATAAGGATTATATCAACAATACGCTTTTTCACCTGACCTTACAGGAACTACTTCAAATAAAATTTAGGAGCGAAACTCCAATCATATATTGGAAAGATCGATAACATCTACTGGACTTATTTTACGATTTTATAAATTTCAAACGAAAGCAATATTGGCTGTTTGGTCAATAAAAGCCAAATCTTTCCTCAGAGGGCAAAGTCTAATATTACTATTTCTATTAGCATAAATCCAGCAAAGGAGTAATGAATTTGTAATCAAGCAGTGTAGAAAATCACAATTCTAAGTTCTTACTTCAATTACAAAACAAGAACTCTCAGTAACAGAAAAAAATCACCTGACCACTAACAAAAACAGTAAGATAGATAAAAATCTAACTGGAAGAAAAAAATAATGACATATTAAGATGTTAACGTTCCCCACTCCTTCAACTAAAAGCTAAGGAAGAAAACCACCATCAATAGTGAAAAGAGCTATAACAGCTAATGAACTTGAAAAAACAATTTATCCTGAAAAATTATATTTTATGGAATCCAACCGAAAGCGGCACAAGCTGCTCAGTCAATGAATACCAAAAAACTG